>JAPFRF010000018.1:13124370-13504370 GCA_029282475.1 Phrynocephalus forsythii
TCCTGCCTCTCCAAGCCAGAGGTTGTCCTTAGGCATCCGTCACCACGATAGCCATTGGGAGACCCTTGTCCTCCATGAACTTGTCCGGTCCTTTCTTAAAGCTGTCAAGGCCGACAGCGGTCACCACTTCTTGTGGCAGGGAGTTCCACAGACCCAGAGATCCTCTGGGTGGAAAAAGGACTTTCTCTTATCTGTTTGAGATCTTGCACCCAGAAGTTTCATGGAGTGCCCCATTAGTTCGAGTCTTGTGCGATAGGGGAAAACAGCTTTTTCCTGATCTACTTTGTCCCACCCCGTGTATGATTTTATAAACTTCAACCAGGTCCCCTCTTAAGAGCGAAGAGGTCCAGCCGTGGCAGCCTCAGAGGGTAAGGAAGGTGTTCCAGCCCCCAAATCATTCTGGTCACCCTTTTCCTCTGCCCTTTTTCCATTTCCATAATATCCTTCTGGAGGGATGGGGTGACCAGAACTGGACACAGTACTCCAGATGGGGCCTCACCATAGATTTATAAAGAAGCAAAATGACACTTAATGCTGACTTATTTTCTGTACCCATCCTAATGATCCCTAGCATGGAGTTTGCTCCCCCCCCCCGCCAACTGCTGTGGGTGGTTTAAACATCTCCCAGACGTTGGGAGTTCGATTCCTGCACTGGGCCTCTTTGACAGGGACTGGACTAGAAAATTTAGATGATTTCTAGGGTCCCAGCTCTGCCCTTCAAAGGTGGTGGTGGTGGTGGATGAGGAGGAGGAGTTGGCAGGCGTTTTGGTCTCTTAATCGTTTTAAGTTTGGTCAGACCAATGACTTTATTAAGAGCCTATTATCGGAATGGATTGTATCATCTGCAATGGTAAATAGATTGCTGAGGATGGAATCCTATTGATAATTGGCTTATAATATAGTTTTTTTAAAAAAACTTTGTACCAGTGGCCTGGAAGACACCATTAATGATTTTTGGGGGATAAATTAGATGGGGAGAGAGAAAGTCAAAGAGGGAAAGGGGGTTAACAGGACTACCCCTAAAGGAGAAAACATGGGAGATACCATTATAAACCAGGGTGGGATAACATAGTAACCTAGTATAAAGGTAATGGAAAAATGGGAGGTACCATTGGTAAACTGGGGGGATGACATAGTCACCCCCAAACAGAAAAATGGGAGATACCATTGATTAACTAGGCGTGAATAACATAGACACCTCTAAGGTAATGGGAAAATGGGAGATACCATTGATAAACTGGAGGTGAATAATAACAGTCAGCTGGAAGGTAATGGGAAAATGGGAGATACCATTGATAAACTGGGGGTGAATAATAACAGTCAGCTGGAAGGTAATGGGAAAATGGGAGATACCATTGATAAACTGGGGTGAATAATAACAGTCAGCTGGAAGGTAATGGGAAAATGGGAAATACCATTGATAAACTGGGGGTGAATAATAACAGTCATTGATTAACTGTGAAGGTAAGGTAATGGGAAAATGGGAGATACCATTGATAAACTGGGGTGAATAATAACAGTCAGCTCTAAGGTAATGGAAAAATGGGAGATACCATTGATAAATGGGGTGAATAATAACAGTCAGCTGGAAGGTAATGGGAAAATGGGAGATACCATTGATAAATGGGGTGAATAATAACAGTCAGCTCTAAGGTAATGGGAAAATGGGAGATACCATTGATAAACTGGGGGTGAATAATAACAGTCAGCTAGAAGGTAATGGGAAAATGGGAAATACTATTGATAAACTGGGGGTGAATAATAACAGTCAGCTCTAAGGTAATGGGAAAATGGGAGATACCATTGATAAACTGAGGGTGAATAAGAGTCACCTAAGCTAAGGTAATGGGGAAATGGGAGATACCATTGATAAACCTAAAGGGGAAATGGAAGAGGCAAGGAGCGTGAGCCAAATAAGGAAGAAAAGGCGGGAAAAACAGGAGGGCCCTGAAGAATTGGGCGGGCAGCTGAGGCATCGAGGGGAAAGCCTGGTAGAGAAGATGGAGGGCACGGCGGGGAAAGGAGGAAATTGTCTGAAACTGGGGGGCTCCCCAAGTTGAGGGCTGGAAGACTATATGTTCTGTAAAGCTGCCGTTTCTGAGGAAAGGAGCAGCCTGAACCAGGAAACATGCGCCCGAAACCATGCTGTTTCCCTTGACCCCTGCGCTCCTTCTAACTGTAAAACAAGAACAAGAAGCGACTTTCCCAAACGTTTCTTAGGTCGAAGCAAACTCGTCCAAACAAAGGGAGCCTGTTTCCCTTTCCAGGGTGCACCACCTCGGCATACGGAATCAGCTCCTTGCCAACCGAGGCCTTCCAGATCTGCTTTTTTATTTTTGAACCACGAAATGTGCCAATTTCCCCACCTGGTTCGGGCTGACCTTGAAGCAGCCTAGAAGCCTTATTAAATCTTAAGAGATCCAGTTAAAAAAAAATTTTTTTAAAAAGATCTTAATCCCATTCTGTCACGTGACAGGGGAAAATGTTGAGCTGTCGAAAGCCTTTTTAAAAAAAAAACCCACCAAGATAAAGGAAATTCTTGGCTCTTTCCTGAAGAAGCAGGGCACATTTAACAATCTTAAGTAATGGACCAAGTAATGGGACCCATTTTAAGTCGATTAAATCATGTCCCTAAACGGGTCAGGCCGAGGTCTGGACACTCAAAATGGGCTCCTTTAAATACACGAACCATTCCTCCGGCACATCTGAAGCAGGAGGCTTTAAATAAACCCATTAAAGCAAGAGTTCTTTCCTCCTGGAGGGCAGACTTATTAAGCTCAAGGCTCCTCTTCCCAGTTTGCCCAGCTTAATGAAACAGAAATCTTCTATGGGGGAAACAGAGCGCCCAGCTGACAGATTGCAAAAACTTGCAAAATGCAACAAGGTCTTGGGCCCGAAAATAATTAAAAAAAAAACAAATTATTTCTCAAGCCATTCCCAGCTTGTTGCTCTATGGACAAGGCAAAGGCAGGAGAGACCCATTCCCAAGGAAACACCCGTATGATCCATTAGCTGGAAAGAAGGCTCAGCCGAGCCTAAAAGGGTCATTTCCGTGTGGTCACGTGGGTTTATGTCCTTCCGCCAAAATCTAGTGTGACACTGGAGGCAGGCATGGGATTTACAGCTGCACCTTGGTTTTTAAGTACAGTGGTACCTTATATAAAGGAATTAATTTGTTCCAAATGAAATTATGTTCAGCAAAATTTCCTTTATCCAAATTTCTTACAGGAATGCATTGAAAACAGAGTAATCCCTAATGGTGACCATTTTTATGTTGTACAGATTCGACCCATAGATGATTTTGTTAAGCAAATTTCCCCTATCTCTGGAATTTTTTATGTTGTACAGATTTTATGTTATACAAACTGTTTGTTATACAAGTGTCCATGTAATTAATTCGTACCTCCAGTCCGTTCCACACTGCGGAAAAATTCATAAACCGGAACACAGTTTCCCATAGGAATGCATTGAAAACCAATTAATCCATTCCGGTGATTTAAAAAAAGGCAAACCGGGGCATTTCGTTTAAAAATTTCTTAAAACTAGGCATCCCTGTTCTTTTAATCATGCGAACATCACATATCAACTTTTAATGCCTTTAAAAAAATAATGTAAACTGGGGCATTCTGTTGAAATTTTTTTAAAACCAAGACATCTCCATTTCCAATAATTTATTTTCATAAAACTGATTTTTTTTTGGCTAACCGAGGCATTGTTAAACCGAAGTACCACTATATATCCTTCCTGCTATCAAAACAGATGGGCATTAGATGTGTATTCATTCATTACTAATAGTGTAGTCAATTTATTTTATATATCTTCATATTTTTGTTTTGTTATATTGTTGTATTTTTTTATATTTGTTGCTTGATTGTGTTGTTAGCCGCCTGGAGTTCCTTTGGAAGACGGGAGGTATAATAAATAAATAAATAAATAAATAAATAAATAAATAAATAAATAAATAAATAAATACATATACCGCCCATCTGGCCTGAAGAATGGGGGCATCCAGTTTTTGTTGCTATCTGTAGTTGGTGCATTGGTGCGCTATTATTAGGAATCAAAACGTTTCACTATTCATCCAAGTAACTGCGTCCATCAATTGCTGTTATTATTAAAACATGAACTGGTATTTTTTATAGAACAGATACAAATCCATGAAAACCCTAAGGATCTGTTAAATATTGGCGCAATATATGCTGCTAATACTGCTTCTGTTGTTGGGGTTTTTTGTTTTGTTTTGTTTTGTTTTATAGCTCTGATGGTGTTATTTCTGAGATCTCCAACTGCTTGTAACACTGTGTGAAATTTCTTGACGTTGTTCCCAAAACCCCAGTGACTGTGGGGACCACCAGAGTGTGTGTTTATTTATTTTATTTTAGAGTATTTTTACCCCACCTTTCTCCTTGGAAAAAGGACCCAAGGCAGCTTACAGTAATGAGTGATATTATGCAGTCCAATACAATTAAGACATGCTCAAGTATCAAGAACAGGAAATGGAGGGACATCTTGCAGCATTAATAGACAACATTACATTAAGGCTGTTATAGGAGAATGCGAGCAGTTAAAAGGAGAGTAAAGTTCCATGTAAAGATATGAGTGATGGAAACTAAAACTGAAAACATAGTGTCAATGTAAACCCATAAGGTTATAAGTCAGTGTTGGCGAACCTATGGCACGGGTGCCAAAGGTGGCCCTCGGAGCCCTTTCTGTGGGCACCCAACATCACCCTTTCAGAGCCACCTGGATTCAGGGTTAAATGGCTGTATTGTCACTTTGCGAAAAATTATTGGGTTTTGAATCGTAGTTTGGGCACTCGATCTCTAAAAGGTTCACCATCAGTGTTATAAGTAGTTATAAACACAAAGTCTGTGTGAGCCTTTAGCTTCATATAAAAGGCACATCATAGGTAGACCATAATTCAGACCATAAGCAAGATGTTTCGATTGCCAGGTTTCTGTATTTTTATATAGCAGGCCTGCCCAACAGGTAGACCGCGGGATACTGGTAGCCCGTGAAGGGTTCAAAAGTAGCCCGCCGTCCATCAATAAAAAAATAGAGGGGATAAGTTTTCCACCCCTCTCTCCCCCGTCCCAAGGACCACCACTGCCCCAGCAAAGTTCTGGGTCTGCCAGCCCACTGTCTCAAACAAGCTGGGCAGTTCAAGGGTCATGGCACATTGAAATCTGTTCCCTCCAGAACAGATTAATTGGTTTTCAATGTATTCCTATAGGAAACCACTGCTCTACTTACAATTTTTTTTACTTACGAGCATGTGCTCAGAACGGATTAAATTCATAAGTAGAGGTTTTAGTGTAGTAGCCCTCAGGAACTGTGGGCTGGAAAAAGTAGACCTTGACCTGTTCAATGTTGAGCAGCCCTGTTATATAGTATTTCCAGTTCTTGAGCGTGAACTCGGGCATCCCCCGGAATTGCAGGGTCAATGATCTGGACGTTTCTTCTGGTTCTATTCCTACTGTTTCTGGTGTGTTTAACGCCCAAGTGTCTCTCGGTAGATGCCACAGAGGGTGGTGAGATCTCCTTCTTGGGAGGTTTTTAAGCAGAGGCTGGATGGCCATCTGTCGGAAATATTGTGATGGGGGTCCCTGCATGGCAGGGAGTTGGACTGGATGCCCTTTGAGGTCCCTTCCAACTCTAGGATTCTATGATTCCAAGTATTGGAAAGGTTTAGCTCCAGAAATCCCACAAGATCATGACTTTTACAGTTTCCTGACACCTCCTCTACCTGATGTTCCCGAGGGTTCTTTGAGCCTGGCAAGTCAATATATGGCATAACGACCAGCGTACAGTACTTATTTTTTCGACTTGACCGTGTCTAATTTTGTCATCTGCTTGCGCAGTCTTTGGGCATTCGCAGATGAGGTGTGACGCAGTTCCATCTTTTTTTCTTGGCAGAGGCAACATTTTGCTGTTGGCACTAATTCCTTGGCTCTTCGCTTTCATCACATCAGTTTGGAGAGCTTGCCCTCGTTCCAACCTCGGGTCCCCAGGTGTTCCTGGGATATATCTCCCAGAAATACTGGCCAGCACAGTTCTTGGTGGTGTTTTTCTGGGAGTCTTAGCACAAGGAAATCTGGGAAACCAAGATCTAGGAATCTTCTTTGGAGGTTTTTAAGCAGAGGCTGGGTGGCCACCTGTCTGGAGTCCTGTGATGGGGGTTCCTGCATGGCAGGGGGGTTGGACTGGATGGCCCTTGGAGGTCTCTTCCAACTCTTATGATTCTATGATTCTAATCTAGACTGTCTTTGCCCACCAGGCTGCCCCGGAAAGAAGCTGCATTAAAGGACTTCCGGTTCCAGTGCGAATTCTCATGAGTAGTGCAGAGCAGAAAGATGAGAGGAGATGACCAAGGACTGGAGACATCGGATTCTGGCTTATCTTAGGAGAAAGGTAAGTAACCACGGGCACTATTCCATTTATTGCATTTATTTCGTACGGCGCCACAGGATACAGCATGATCGCCTGTTGTTTTTAAAGTCGTGTTCTTGCAGATTGCTCTTGCTGAGAAATCCTAGTGAAGTCCAACAGCCATGTATGCTATTTAGCTGTGACGTCATGTTGCCTAGGGTGTACCATGATGAGGGCAGTTGACACTGCACTCCACATTTGTGATAGATAGATAGATAGATAGATAGATAGATAGATAGATAGATAGATAGATAGATAGAATAAGAAAGAAGGGATAGATAGATAGATAGATAGATAGATAGATAGATAGATAGATAGATAGATAGATAGATAGATAGATAGAAATGCATAGTGCAGAGGAAATTAAGCAGGGAGAGGTTTCCAGACTTCCACAGATCCTTCTCGCCTGCAGAGTCTGGATTCAGTCCTACCTCTGATAACAAATGTGCTCCTGTTTTAAGAAAACCCAGGCCCAGAAGGCTGTCCGTGATGGGCTGCACCTCTGTTTAGGAGATGGACGTTAGACGGCGGAACTCCCTGCCACATGATGGAAGGGCCGCAGTGAAATGCTCCGAGCCAATGAGGCTGTGCTTCGTGTTATGAGACACATGTCCGACCACAGTCTGGGCAAGTACTCAGAAGTGTGACTCAGGCCTTTAAATTAAGGGAAAAAATAGTAGCAATAGGTTTAGAGCAGGCGATGCAACGTTTGTGCACGTGGAACTCATCCGCTGGATTATGTCTGGGGCCTAAGAAGAAAAGAGGTTCTTTTCTAGCACGAGTCAACAGCTTGCTCTCAGAGGTGATGGAAAGATGCTTCCATGGCACACATTGAAGGATTCTCTTCAAGTGGTGTAGGAGCTCTTGAATCCATAGCAAACCTTGAGCGTTGTTATATTGCAATATCTTTTAAGGGATAAAATATTGTCCTCTGCCTTTGTCCAGTTGTTGGAGGGCAGATCCGGATTTCTGGAATTATTTTTGTGTGGGAATGGCGCTTCTTAAGAGCCTCGTGGCGAAGTGGTTAAAGGCCTGTATTGCAGGTAAAACTGTGCTCACGACCAGGGGTTCAATCCCAGGTAGCCGGCTCAAGGTTGACTCGTCCTTCCATCCTTCCGAGGTCGGTAAAATGAGTACCCAGCTTGCGGGGGGGGGGGCAATGTGTAGCCTGCATTACTGTAATTAAAAAACTGTAAACCGCCCAGAGACGACTTGAAGTGGTATTGGGTGGTATAGAAGCAGAACACTTTGTTTCTAAGATGAGGAGGAGGGTGAGGACGGGTGCTAGGCCCCAACTGGTTGGCGAGGCGAGGCGTACAAAGAGTTTGGTCGTGAAATGGTGGGTTCGGTTTTTGTGGGCCTGCTGTGCCATCGTTCCTGTTGTTGTCAATAAGGAGAGGCTTCGGTAGCAAAACCCTAGAGCCCCATAAAAGGGAACAAAGAGAAAGCCAAGGCAGGCAGATGGCTGCCTCCCTCCATGTAGCATAGACGGAAAAACTCCCTGCCACAAAGGTCGCGTGATGCCGGCCGATTGAATCCCGTTAGCAGCTACTCATTAGGACAGAAAAGGCCATCTCCGGGTAACAGGCAGGCACAGAGTCCCATGGATGGGTTGTCTTCATAGAGGCAGATGCCAGGTTTTCCACATGGAAACGATTCATTGTGGTATAAACAAGATGTGGAGCTATGCAGATCTTCCATCTACTGTGTACAGTTCTTCAGAGGTCCTTAAAGCCCTCCTGAGTTTTGCTATGTTCCTATAATTTTGGATCCCGTTCTGTACGGGTTTCCGTACCCTTTCTTGAACTTATCTCTGGTCCATGCTGTGCCCCCGACTCACGTTTAGTCCTGATTTTGGCCCAGCCAGGCGACTTCTGGTTCCCGCTTTGCGGCTTGTCCCATAACAGTGGTGGCGAACCTTCGGCCCTCCAGATGTTTTGGACCACAAGTCCCAGAATTCCAACCCTGTGTTGCCAAGGACAAAGGACTGTGGGAGTGGTGGTCCAAAACATCTGGCTTATAATGACCTATAATGAGCCCCATGATGCAACAGGTCCGATGGAAGTGGGTGACTCTTGACGTCCTTTGGAGTACAAGTCCGCTCCACATTTTATGCTGAACCTCTGCAAGAGGGATCCAAATAGCTTAGCCCCTCGGGTAGCTCCGAAACCCTGGCGTGGATTCTCTGCTCCACTGACATCAGAGCCACCACCCTCCAGAGAGGTAAAACCTGGCCTTTCTCCCTGCGCTCATCTGATTTTCTTTCTTTTATCTTTGCATGTCAGGCTAATCAAAGATAATAAAGGATATTTAACTGGTTGACGACTGCCTCTCTTTATACCTGTCTTTTTCTCTCTCCTTCACGCTTTTCCCCGATAAATGCTTTTTGACAGCCGGACCAAAAAAAAAAAAAAAAAGAAGAAGAAGAAGAAGAAGAAGGAAAGTGATGGGGAGATGAGGGGGGGAAATGATTCGACATTGTTTTTCATCTACAAAGCAAATGCGACAATGCTTTCTCCGTTGCAATCAGAGGAAGATGCAGAGGTATTTTTTTAATAGTCCCACAAAGGGGATCCCAAACCCAGACGCTTAGGAGGGCACGGGAATTATCGTGTGTGTTTTTCAAACACTGCCTTCCCAGAGCCGGTATCAGAGGGAAGGCATTTCCCACCACCTCTGCAAAAATAAAAATAAAAAGGTGGAACAGAGGGAAGGTGCTGCTCCAGGCCTCAGAGGACATGGTAATGGTGCTCCAGCATGAACAATGGCTGGAGTGCTATTAAGAGGCCGGGCGGGGGGGGGGGAATTAAAGGCATTGCTAATTGCTGTTTTCTGAAAAATCTGATTTCTCCTTTGCTTTTCAACACACACACAAAGAGAGAGAGAGAGAGAGAGAAGGAAAGGGGAGGGGGGAACATGGAAGGAGGTCCAGGAAAGAGAGTGAAATTACCAAGGAAACCAGGAACCGAGTGGGCTGCATCTCATCGGGAGAACAGGCCACGCAATCAAAGATTATGGCCGATTCTAATTGAAGGTTAATTTCTTATTTACCCTCCTGGAGAGGAGGGGGAGAAGAGTTTTCAACCGCAGGGACCTCCAGATGTACAGGCCTCACGAAGGCTTGATGGGAGGGAGGCATTCGTGGCGCGGAGACGGGTGGCAAGGAAATAATCGGCCGTCTAGCTTGTTGTGCACCATCGAATCATCTCCTGTCTATGGAGGAGGACTGATGAACAAGCCGCCTCCAAAATCTCCTGTCCTCAGCAGCCCCTCTCAACTGTTACAACCTGTGGCTTCCTTTTGTGCCTTATCCGTGTTGTATTTGGTCCTCTTTTCCTGCCGCTTCCAACGTTCCCTGGCATTACTGAAATGCAGGATCTACAGGGGTTGGGCTGGACCAGTGGTTTCTCCACCTGTGGGTCTCCAGATGTTCCTGGACTGCAACTCCCAGAGGTCTTGATTACGAGCTGTGCTGGAAGGGGTTTCTGGGTGTTGCAGTCCAGGAACATCTGGGGACCCATAGGTTGAGAAACACTGATCTACAGGGTCCCTCCCGAGCTCTGGCATTCTAAGGTTATTACTGAGCTGCTGGGGTTGAGTTCTTTGGCTGCGGAGCCGGTTTTTCCAGTTCTTGAGCTTCAACTCGGGCATCCCCTGGAGTTGCAATCTCAATGAATCTGGCATTTCTTCCTTCTGTCTGGTGTACTGTGGTCAAGAGGCCTGGCAGTTTGGATCCAGACATTTCATAAGATGCTGCTCCAAAGGAGGGTGGCGGAGTCTCCTCCTTTGGAGGAGGCTTTTAAGCAGAGGCTGGATGGCTGTTTGTCGGGGGGTCCTGTGATGGGGGTTCCTGGGGGTTGGACTGGGTGGCCCTTGGAAGTCTCTTCCCACTCTAGGATTCTATGATTCTGTGATCTAGAGATGGAATGGTCCTCAGACGGTGGAAGAGAGTGGGAATTGGATCGTCTGGAGATGGTGTGATCCTCAGACCGGAGGGTGGTGGAGTCTCCTTCTTTGGAGGTTGTTAAGCAGAGGCTGGATGGCCACCTGTCAGCGCGTACTTTGTTGGGGGTTCCTGCATGGCGGGTGTGTGTGTGTTGGACTGGATGGCCCTGGAGGTCTCTTTCAACTTGATGATTCTATGATTCTATGGTGATGATATTGATATTGCCTTGTTCAGAGAATCCTGTCTTCTCATAAAGTGGCCAAAACAGGACCTGCCACTAAGACGTTTTCGTTGGAATATCTTGGATTATCAATGTTTCTCCCATCAGTGTTCACCTCTCCTTCATCTGAATCTCCTCTGGCTTTCAATATGATATATTCTGCATATTGACTGAACTGATAAGGGGATAGGATGCACCTCTGTCTTTTTCTCTTTCTCTCGCTATTCTGTCCTAACTGTAGCTTCTGGTCTACAATACGGGTTGTGCACGAGGACAGTAAGGTATCGAAGTCTATAAAGCAATTTAGTCTATAAAGCATGGATAAATCTTCCAAAATTCTTTGATCCACTCAGGCAGCCATCCTGTATTTGCGATATGATCTCGAGGGCCTCTTCCTTATCAGTATCCAGCTTGAACATTGGGCATTTCTTACTCCAGATAAGGGCAAAACCTTTCTTGCAGCACCTTTGTATGCAAGGGAAATTAGAGCAACGGTCCTATAATTACTACACCCTTTGGCATCTCCTTTCTTGGGAACTGGAATATAGATTGAGCTTTGCCAGTCTGTGGGTCATCGTTTTGCTCTTCGTATTTGTTGGCATATTCTTGTTAGGATTTTGACAGGTTCAGTCTCTGTGGCTTGGAATCCATCAATAGGTATCCCATCTACTTTCGGTGATTTATGTCTTCCCAGGGCAGGTTTCACTTCATTTTCTAGACTGCAGGCTCTTCATCATAGGATTCTTCTTCAAAGGAGTCTCACCCCTTTATCTCTTCAGTATACGGTTTCCATCTTCTCTTTATTTGGTTTTGATCAGATAGTGTGCTTCATTCAGCATTCCTAATTGAGACTAATTTCTGTGCTCTTCTGGGAAAGACCACCCCCTCCCACTGTTTTCATGTCCACATCAGAAGGCATCGGTTCTAGGAAATGAGGCCATTCAGTTGTCCCTCACAAAGTCGGGAAGGCCCTGGATGACTGCAAAACCCAGATTCCTCTATCTTTGCGGAGGCTAGGCATTTGTCATCCAGAAGAAGACTTTTTCTGAACTTGGGTTGTCCTCTGAGGAAGAGGGGGGATTTTGGGGGTGGGTTGTGGGAATCAAAAGGTCAAGCCAAGCCACTTGAGGGCCACCCAGTTAGAAGGCAGGGCGGCCCCAACGGCTACTTGATGTTGTTTTACATTTGATTGCAATGTTCTGTCTATTGGCGCATGTCGCTCACTGTAAGCCGCTTAGAGTTCCGCAAGGAAGATAAGCGGGGTATAAATATAATAAATAAATAAATAAATAAATAAATAAATAAATAAATAAATATGTGGCTGGCCACCCATTTGTTGGGCAGCCATCCTGACTGTTCTTAATAGGGTTTTATTCCCCCCTTCTGCAAACTGGAGTCTGCATGGAAGATCCCCGAGGGTCCCTTTTATCCTGGAGGGGTCTGCATTAGGGCCACCCTTGTTCCTTCCACAGAAGGGGAAAGAAGGCAGCTTAAAGACAGAAGAGGACGCTCAGGTGTGAGTCAAGTTAAAAGGCCCGTCTTTCCCCATCTGGGGAAATGTCGGGTCGCTGAATAAGATCCTGACTGTCGTTCTCCTTGACGCCGCAGGTAGAAATCTTTGTGTGCTGTCCCTCCTGTCTTCCCCTCTTCCTCGCTCTTCTTTAATGCAACGTTTTCTTTTGTTTATCACAGCCGGGTTTCCGTGGAATAAAATTCGCCTCCAAGTTGTTCTTTCTGTGGAAGCTGTTTATCTTTCCTTAAGAGGATCCGGCTGTAAAAATATATATAAATAAAGCAAAATGCCGTTTTCTTCAACACACACACACAGAGAAAAGAGAGAGTGCAGCCCATGTCTGCTTTTACTTGGTATTTTTTTTATAGTGCCTTCCATTGATAAAAAAGAGGAACCTGTTTTTGGCCTCGTTGAGAAATGGATATAGACCGGCAAGAGGCAGCCAGGTGAGATCCATGGACTACAAATCACATCCTCTCCAGCCCCCCCCCCACAAACTGTGCCAATGGCCTCTGGTGTCTGCAGTTCAAAACACATGGAGCAACAGGTGGATTTTAATGGAATTAAATTCTTTCCTCTTACTTAGAAACAAGAGTTCTACTAAATCAGTTTTGGATCCCACCCCCTCCGCACTCCTGGCTGCTGGCTTTGAGGGGAGGGAGACAAAAAGGAAGAAAAGAATGGCTCACCTCAGTTCTGTGCACTGCATTCAGATCTCTTAAAGGGGCGGGGGCAAAAAAAAAGAACAAACAGAAGCAAGGAGAGCCGGGCAGTCATTCCGCATCAGGAATTTTCACCTCCAGAGAGCAGGTACCTGAAAAGTGCGCTGGGACGTGCTTAGGTGGGCGTGGTCGCACTTAATTATCTGTAAACTCCGGAGCTGGTGGGGAAATAATTTTAAGCTCCGGAGCTGGGAGCCATTTGCGGCGGAGTTTAGGGGTCGTGTACAAAGGGCCTGAGAAACAAGAGTTCCACTAAATCAGTTTTGGATCACGTTTTGGGGTTTTGTGTGTGTCGCTGGCGTTCCATAGAGGAAAAAATATGTTCCTCCCATTTGAAACCAGATGAAAAAATATGTTCCTCCCATTGAAACCTGTTTGATTCCAGAGTGGAAAAGGTTTCCTCATCTCCTTCTCTAGTTCGTTTCCTCCAAGACTGTCTCCTGGGAGGCCAGTTTTGCGTGCCAGCGTGGTATCATCGATAAACTCTCGGGCGAGGACTCTGGAGGCCTGAGTTCGAATCCCTGCTCAGCCACCAAGTTCCCTTGGGGATGGCAACGGGGGAAACCGTCATCTCGGAACAGCTCACCCAGCTCAAAAAACCCGATCACGACTGCCAACATTTGGAAGTGACTCGATGGCTCATAACAGAGCGGAGGCCGCTGGGAGGGCCTGTTTGTGGCAACTAACGATCGTGTGCTGCGGTGGTTAGATCAGAGCTTTGGCTCCGGGAGACAGATTGGTCTTGGCATTCCCCGTTTCTGATTTCACTACCTCTCCCTCTGAAACGGGCTAAAGCCCTGGGTTCAAATCCTCCCTTCTCCATGAATGTATAGCTGAAGGATTTAGGTCTCTGGCCATGGAACCTGAAGATCTCTATGGTAACCCCTGCAGCCCTGTCGTTCTAATATTGCCGTATTTTTCCACGGATGGGACTATATTTATGCCTCAAATTGTTTGACTAAAAATTGAGGGCCATCTTAGGCACAGAAATAAGCCGAGGAGAGAACTGCAGAGTTGTGAAACTGCACCTACGTTGACTCTACAAACACCTGTCTTATACACAGGGGTGTCTTATGGCGGGAAATACGGTATTATTAGAATTTCTGGATAATCCAGTGGGTTTTTTTTTAAGGGTTCGGGTTGTGGAGCTGGAGGTTGAGAGTTCAGATTCCCCCAACTGTGCCTCCTGAGCAGGGTCTCGGCTCAACGATCCATAATGACTCTTCCTGCCCTGCAGTTCTACGATTATTATTACTGTTTTATAGGGAGATCTGAAGACAAGGAATGAAGCCCTTGTGAAAAGGAGACTGAGGGAGATAATGGTAGCCCTTTCGGATCCTTGGAAGGCTGTCCTCCAGGGGAAGAACACAATCTGCTCTCCATCGTCACTGAATGAAAGACATGTAATAAGGAGCTCTGGTTACAGGAAGGGGGAAAAAACTTCTCAACTGTTAGAGCAGTACGGCAGCGGAATCCCTGACCTCGAGAGGCGTCAAGCGCTCCAGGGCTATGGAGGCCTTCAGGAGAAATCTGGACCACTGCCTGGCAGGTGTCCTTTGGTTCGTCTCCTGGCTTGAGCCTCGTCAGCCCCCTTTCCAGGTTCAGGATTCTTCTTGATCCGAGAAGCAGGGGAAGTAAGGCAGGATGCTTCCAGTGTTACGAGTGGAGTGATGTTCCAAGTTTTTTTTTTTCTGGCTGGGCCAGACAACGTCTTCAGCTGTAGCGGCACGGTTCTGTGCTACCCCTGGATCCTCTTCAACCGCGACAGCATGATTTGTGTTGGGTATGGTTACATTCTCCTGGGTGTTGAGAGGCTGCAATTCTCTGGTGCTTGTGGTGGTGGTGGTGGTGGGAATCGTTCTTCCTTAACCTGGAGATATCATCTCTAGAAAGTCTTCCATGTCCTCCAGGTATCTACTTTCTGGGACCTCAAAACCTTTTCTGTCTCCCTGTCCTCTGGTTTTCCTCTTCCAAAGAGGACTCAACAACTCGGCAGGATCCAACAGCCGTCTTCTCCTTCCTTGCCTTGGGCATTAAAAGCTCTGGGCTCATTCCCCCACGAAGCAACCTCCATTTCCAAACCAAAGACGGGACAGAAAATGGAGACAGCTTTCCTCCATCGTGCTTAGCGTCCCTCTCCACTGTAAGCTGTGGGCGTCTAAAGTTGCTTCAGCTTCTTTGGACTCTGAGCAGGTATATGACTCTCTTTCTCCCTCTCCCTCTCCCTCTTTCTTTCTCTCTCTCTGGTTTAGCTTCCTGCATCTGTATTAGGGGCCAAAACTTTGATCCCGCAGTCTCTGAATGCCAGCGGCCAGCAGAAAATTGGCTTGTTAGCCTGTATGTAATTTAAAAAGACACTCGGTTTAAAAACAGAGCCCGGTGCTACATCAAAAGACCAGCCAAGGCAGAGAAGCTGAAAGCCAGGGAAGGAAACAGATGGAAGGGTGGTTGCACCAAAGGTTTAATTGGTCCTCTCTTCCCCACCTCTTTTTTGTGTCCATTTCTCCCCATTGGGGGTAAATTGGCATGGTTTAACCATTAGTCTGGGTCCCTTCTTGCCAGCCAAGATCGGTCAAACCCTCCCTTTTTAAAATAAATGCAATTATTTTTCTAACCTGTCACCTCCCAAACAGAGGTGAGTAAAAATGTGGGGGAACCCCAGAAGGTCCCTGTTGTATATAAACAAGGAAAAACTCTGATGAAAGGCTAAGACATCGATCCACCCCTTCCAAAATAAATAAATAAATAAATAATTTTTTTAAAACATCCCATGCTATTTCTAAAAGCAAAAGCGTTTTGCGTTTCTCTGGTCTGGGAATCCAAAATTGACCGGCAATTTCATGCCTGCCCTGAAGGGAGTGCGAAGACTTTTTCTTTTCTTCTTTTCCTGGTGCTGAAGGATGAATCAGATGATGGTGAGGCCCTGCTTTCTGCATTATTCTGTATGAAACAGAAAGGAACAGGATGGCAATGGTTTCAAACTACAGGAAAAGAGATTCCATTTGAACATTCGGAAGAACTTCCTGGGGTTAGAGCTGTCCGGCCGTGGAATAATCTGCTGCCACCAAGGAGGGTGGTGGAGTCTCCTTCCTTAGAGGAGGTTTTTAAGCAGAGGCTGGATGGCCATCTGTCGGGGGTACCTGGATGGAGTTTCCTGCATGGCAGGGGCTTGGACTAGATGGCCCTTGGAGGTCTCTTCCAACTCTATGATTCTCCGATTCTATGAAATACAAGAGGGGTTGACTCTCTAAAGGAAGTCACAGGCTCTAGTTTGGAAGAGCCAAGCATGGGTGTGGAGAACATGAGACGCTGGGGATTGCACATTCATAGGACCACCATAAACCAGAGGTGTCTGGACAGCACAATAACAGCCACAACATGGAATTATGGGGGCACGAGAGAGCCTAAAGAAATCAACGTGCCTTCCAAATTCCAGCCGGCTCGCTCCGAGGGATTGTGTACCAACTCCTCTCTTTCCCCCCTCACTCCAAATTGCTTTTAAATGGACAGCAGGTTGGAGGCGTTGGTGCCGGCTTGCATCCAGTCTGTGCTCGAGAGCTTAAATTCTGTTTTTCAAAGCCACCGTGGTTCCTGCAGGGAACCAGATGTGGCTTGTGTCTGGCTGGGGAATCGAAGCGTCGTACAAAACAATCCGAATCCAGGTGTGTGTGTGTGTGTGTGTGTGTGTGTGTGTGTGTGTGTGTGTGTGTGTGTAGCAATACGTGAAACTGTCGTGACGATCGGCCCATTCCAAATGAGATCACAAAAACAAACCTGTGAGCATTCATTCATTATTCAGCTTTTTGTGTGTGTGTGTGATGAAAGAATGAATGGCAGACACTAATGGCCTTTGTGAGGGACGGTGTGTTTTCATTGCCACAGAAATAGAGGCATGGCCCTGGAGTAGAAATGGCTCCTGGTGGGGGGGGGCAGACACACCACATGTCCCAATTTCTGAATTATAGGGCTAGGAAGTATTTTCTCTTCCAGGGGAGACAAATTAAACTTGGAGGTATATAAATTCAAAAATAGATAGATAGATAGATAGATAGATAGATAGATAGATAGATAGATAGATAGATAGATAGATAGATAGATAGATAGTACCCGTGAAAGGGATCTGGAAGTCTGGGTGGACCACAAATTGAACAGGAGCCAGCAGTGTGATGCGGCAGCCAGGAAAGCTAATGCGATTCTTGGTTGCATCAACAGAACCATCGTGTCTAGAAGATCAAGGGAAGTGATAGTGCCACTCTCTTCTGCTCTGGCCAGACCCCACCTGGAGTCCTGTGTCCAGTTCTGTGCGCCTCAATTTAAAAAGGATGTTGACCACCTCGAGCGGGTGCAGAGGAGAGCGACCAGGATGGTTGAAGGTCTGGAAAAAATGTCTTAGGAGGAACGGCTTAGGGAACTGGGAAATGTTTAGCCTTTCAAAAAGAAGACTGAGAGGGGATATGATAGCTCTGTTTAAATATTTGAAAGGATGCCTATTGAAGAGGGATCAGGTTTGTTTTCCATGGCTTCAGAGACTAGGACTCGGGGCAATGGTTTCAAACTACAGGAAAAGAAATTCCATTTGAACATCAGGAAGAACTTCATGACAGTTAGAGCTGTTCAGCAGTGGAATAATCTGCTGCCACCAAGGAGGGTGGTGGAGATTTTTAAGCAGAGGCTGGGTGGCCATCTGTCGGGAGTCCTGTGATGGGGGTTCCTGCATGGCAGGGGGTTGGACTGGATGGCCCTTGGAGGTCTCTTCCCACTCTAGATTCTATAGATAGATAGATAGATAGACAGACAGACAGGCAGGCAGGCAGGCAGGCAGGCAGGCAGGCAGACAGACAGACAGACACTATATCCTTGGCCTGCGCATCACCTTGAGTCCATAGCTACATGCCAGGTCAAAAGGACCCAGCTTGGTGGAAACACATCAGTCTCTCTCTCTCTCTAGGGCAGATTTTAAATCAATCTGTAGACAGATTTCTTCCCAAGGCGGTGGTGGGTGGGTGGCGTTGGCCATCTCTCCTTTTTGCCGGTTGGCAGGTGAGGCCGACGGTTCTTTTTGCAGGGCCGTGTAGGGCCATGGAGCCATCGAAATGGTTGGGGCTGCCCAAAGACCTCCGTGAAGACCCAAACAATAGCTGTCGCCATCCTGGAAGGGTTGCGAAAGAACCGTGCCCTCGTTGGCACTCGAACCTTCAAGGCTGAAAGGAAACCATCTTCGAATCTTAGAATGACAGGGTCATCAGGTCCAACTCTTTTAGATCTGTAGAGGTCATCTAGTCCAGTGCTCTGTTGTGCAGGAAATCCAGGCCAGGAACACCTGACGGAGACACCATCCCCGCCTCTCTTTTTCCTCCAAGGAGAGTTTGATGACCTACGCCAGTGGTTTCTCCAACGGTGGGTCCCCAGAGGTTCCTGGACTGCAACTCCCAGAAATCCTGTTCCAGCACAGTGAGTGGTGGAGGCTTCTGGGAGTTGCAGTCCAGGCACATCTGGGGACCCACCGGTGGAGAAACCACTGACCTACAGAACGCCATTCACAACCCTGTCTTGCCACCAAGGAGTTCTGCTGCCCCAATGCCATTTACTCATAAATTAAGCCAATTTGAGCTATTCCTCTCACCTCTAAGATTCCAGGTGCACAGCTGCCCTTTGGCCCCAGAGGGGGAGGAAGTCTTGCCCTCAACAGCCCTGTGCTTTCCCTAAATCCCCAGTTCCCAACCTTTGGTCGCCAGAGGCTCTTGGACTACAACCCCCAGAAGCCTTCCCGGCTGGGCTGGGCTGGGAGCTGTAGTCCAGGAAGATCTGCAGAGCCCGGGTTGGGATCCGCCAATCTAAAACCAGAGCTGGTTTGGGTCCAGTTCAACACATCTAAGACTATTGTTATTCCTATTAGCTAGTCAGTCACGTTTTTCAGCTAATATATGTTTTCCTTTTCATCCTTTCATTGCTGCTGGCTTTTTATTTATTTATTTATTTATTTATTTATTTATTTATTTATTTATTTGTTTATTTATTTGTTTGTTTGTTTGTTTAGAGTAATTTTACCCCGCCTTTCCTCTTGGAAACAGGACCCAAGGTGGTTTACAAAAATAGGGGACCATATCCAGCCCAAGCACATCTGATTGCGCCTCATCTCGGGTTGGCCCTGGTTAGTTCTTGGATGGGAGACCACTAGGCAATATCTGGTGGCGTTGGCGCCTGGAGTAGGAACTGCCAAGGCCCTCCAGGATTGCTTCCAAGAAAACTCCACGGACGTGGGGGCGCGACTGTAACGACAGAACCCCCACACACCCCCACACACAATTAAGACATGTTCAAGTATTGAGAACAGGGAATTGAGGGACATCTTACAGCATTAAAAGACAACATTAAATCTACAAGAGAACGTGAGCGGTTAAAAGAGAGAGTAAAAAAATCCATGACATTATGCACAGTAGACCATCCAAAAGTTATGGGGGATGGAGACGGACACGGAAAAGATGGTGTCGGTGCAATCACACAAGGGAGATATAAACACGAAGTTATAAGTGGTTATAAACACCAACTCTATGCAATCATGGATGGTAGATTCCCATAAAGAAACATAACAGGTAGTCCATCATTCGGGGAAAGCTTGTCTGAAGGAGAAAGTTTGTCTTTTAACCATCCACACCCGTTTCTGCTAATGTGGTCGAAGTAGTGCAGCTTTTTGCCTCCTAGGCGCTTTATGATTTCTTGGCCTATGTTCATTTCCCTTTAGCATTTCTTTGGAGTGGTGTGTGTGTGTGTGTGTGTGTGTTGTCACCTTCTCAGTCTGAGAAATCCTTAGTGCTTTGTGAAGAATCTACCTTTCCAGGGCTTCTGCCTCTTATAAGGAAGGCCTTATAAGCCATTTTCATACCCAAAACGGAAGCCCGTGACCTCCGTCACGGGAGCGCATGTTCCAGCTCCGTGCAATGAGCATTCAGCAGGCCTCGTCCGCAGGTCTTGTTGCATATTTCATTTTTTTCCCGTCTGAAGGAAGCAGGTCGGAGGTCATCTCTCTTCTGACTTCTGCCGCCACAGAACAGGAGGATGGCTGTTCCAGAAGCGCAGGTGGCCTCTTTGAGCCGGCCAGGGTGAATGACAGGCCCAGATCAGTACAGTCAAGTCTTCGACATGCCACGTTGAGCTAAGTTCCAGCCAGCGCTTACCGGAGTGAACTGTCCCTGGTCCTGAAAAATATTGCCCTGCTCGACCTGTTGCAGTTGTGTGCCTTAAGGGAGTCTAAATTTTTGCTTCTCTCCTTCTCGGCTTTTCCCCTCCTCCCCTGCTCAAGGCCGAGGTATTTTCTGGCAACCTTGCTGAGCAGTTTCACATTGGCAAGTCAAGTTTTAGCCACTGAATGCTAAGTTTCCAGTGCTTTGTTTCCATGGGGGTTTGAAGATTAGAAGCCGTGGATAAGTGGTGCACCTTTTGGGAGGGGAACAACCAGCAAATGGATTCGAAGCTGTGGATGGGTTGTTTGTGTCTTTTCAAGCAGTCAATGGATTAAGTGTTGGCGAACCTATGGCACGGGTGCCAAAGGTGGCCCTCGGAGCCCTTTCTGTGGGCACCCGACATCGCCCCTTCACAGCCATTTATTAACCTGTATTCAGGTTAAATGGCTATATTGGCACTTGGCAGAAAAATTATTGGGTTTTGAACTGCAGTTTGGACACTCTGTCTCTGAAAGGTTCGCCATCACTGGAGAGGCTGTGGATAGGTTGTCTGTGTCTTTTCAAACAACCACCCCATGGATTAGAAACTGGGGATAGATTATTTGCATCTTTTTGAACAACCAGCAAATGGGTTAGAAGCCATGGACAGGTTGTTTGTGTCTTTCCTAACAACCAGCCAAAGGATTAGAAGCCATGGATAGATTCTTTGCATCTTTTTGAACAACCAACCAATGGATTAGACAGCTGTGGATGAGTTTTTTTGTGTCTTCTCAAACAATCAGCCAATGCATTAGAAGCCGTGGATAGGTTCTTTGCATCTTTTTGAACGACCAGCCAATGGATTGGAAGCTGTGGATAGGCTATAGCTGTCAGATTTTGTGATGAGCAATCCAGCTTCATGACAAACAAGGATTCATAAACTTAGCCCACAATCCTTCAAAAAGATGCTGGGGGGGGGGTCACTCTCATATCTCTTTATTTGTGATATCTGGTGATAACTTTTCTCTCTGTGTTTTCCTGCTGGGGAAATTCTTTGTCTCTCTTCTCCTCCTTACGTAAACAGTCCTGCGAGGGAGGTGAGCCTGGGACAGTCTGGGACTTCCTAACTGTTCGAGCAGTACAACGACAGAACCAATTGTTTTGAGCGGTGGGGAGAGCACCCAACACTGCCGTCCTTCCGGGGAAATCTGAACCGCCATCTGGTAGCATCCTTTGATCTGGATTCTCGCACGGAGTAAGGGGTTGGACTGGATGGCCTTTAAGGGCCCCTCCCAACCCCATCCTTCGGTGAAATTAAAACAAGCCCACAAACGTGGGTTTTAAACAGGCCTGGGAGATCCTGCCAAGGGGAGCAACAATGGGTGGCTCCCTGTCCCCACGTATGGCTCGCCCGGGCTCTCACCACTCCACCCCACTCCCCTTTATGTCGGTTGCCCCGCAGAATTGGCTCCAGCTGTGCAGCCTTTGCAACCACCAACATGTCACGTTTTTATTTTTAATTTTTTGCTGGGTGGGCGGCACTTTTGGCGCGACTTGTCTCCCAGGGCAGAGGAAAGTGAGCCAAACTGCTTGATTGGGTTCTTATTTTTTATTTTGCATCTCTCCCCTCTCTCTCTCTCTCTCCATCCCTTTCCCCAATTCTTTCATCCAAAAAATCCGCACTTTCCTGCTTCTCACCGTTGTTGTCGCCGACCTCAGGATGGGTTGCCATGGCAGCGGCAGAACGGACAATATGTTGCTAAGTTTCCACCACGCTTTCTCCGCAATGTGGGGTATGTTCACGGCGTTCTAATAAGAGTGGTTGACAGAAGGAGGCATATGAAACCACCGTCTCTCTCTCTCTCTCTCTCTCTCTTCTTTTTTCCCTCCTTCTCTCTCTTTCCCTAACCTGTTCTCCTCCTCTCATGGCTCCGATGGAAAAAATAACTGTAAACACCTCCCCCCCACACACACTGGCTGCAAAATTTGAATGCCACTTAAGAAGATAACAGCCTGAAATGAGATTATAAATGCACATTTTTGATATCTATCTATCTATCTATCTATCTATCTATCTATCTATCTATCTATCTATCTATCTATCTATCTATCTATCTATCTATCTATCTATCTATGCACACAAGTACTGTATAACAAATATGCATTTATTTGTATAACAAATACATTTCAGTGGATCTATCTATATCTACTAAAGGGTTTGTATAACAAAAGCAAATTTGTATAACAAATACATTTCAGTAGACCCTCGTATAACTAAAGGGTTTGTATAACAAAGAAATCTGTACAACATAAAAAATTCCGGAGGTAGGGGAAATTTGCTTAACAGAATTGCCTATGGGGCGAATCCGTACGACATAAAAATGGTCGCGATTAGGGATTCCTCTGCTTTCAATGCATTATTCCTATGGGGAATTTGTATAAAGGAAAATTTATTTAACATAATTTCCTTTGGAACAAATTAATTCCTTTATACAAGGTTACCACTGTATTTGTATTTGTTACACACACACACACACACACACACACACACACACACACACACACACACACACAGCTACATCCTATACTCTGTCGATACCTCCTGCCATTACAACTGGCTGAATTCAAGGATAACCAAGAGGAGATCTGTCCTCCCAGCAGCAAGCCCTGTTGGCACACAACACGCACAACTTTTGCAAATCGGAGTCCTTGCACACGCCTCGTCCGTGCCGGAAAGATGAGCCAATCAGTCACAAAGAGGCACGCAACCCATCCTGGACATTCACACATACACACAAATTTGTATTCATGCAACAGGGTTTAACTGACACCGGGTCTGCTGGTTTGGACCGTTCTGTAGAACAGCGGAAAAAACGCCCTTGACTGAACGTGTGAAATCACCCCAGGACCGATTTGCTGAAATAAGCACATCATTAAACAAGATGTCTGTGAATATTCTCAGTCATCCAGGTGAGTTTATCTGGAAGTGGAGTCATGGCTACTGGACTTCTTTTTTTCTTGAGAGATAAAAACGTTTTGCTGCTCATCGAAACAGCTTCATCAGTCTGACTGTTTGGATGATGATGAAGAAGAAGAAGAAGAAGAAGAAGAAGAAGAAGAAGAAGAAGAAGAAGAAGAAGAAGAAGAAGAAGATGATGATAAGAACATAAGAACCTGAGAAGAGCAAATGCTGGATCAGGCCAAAGGCCCATCTAGTCCAGCTTCCTGTATCTCACAGTGGCCCCACCAGATCCCTCTGGGAGCGCACGAGACTAGATCTCTGTCTCCTGATATACCACTCCCCCTGCATCTGGCCCTTGAAGGACCCCGGTTTTAAGCCTGGAGATTACACATCTCCATCATGGTTTGTCACCTGGGATGGACTTTTCCTCCAGGAATCTGTCCAATCCCCTTTTGAAGGCATCCAGGCCAGATGCCATCACCACATCCTGTGGCAGGGAGTTCCACAGACTAACAACACGCTGGGTGAAAAAATATTTTCTTTTGTCTGTTCTTACTCTCCCAGACCTCAATTTGAGTGTATGTCTCCTAGTTCTGGTATTTTGTGAGAGGGAAAAGAGCTTCCCTCTATGATGATGATGATGATGATGATGATGATGACAACGACTGTATGGATGAGCAGCGAAATGTTTCTATCTCTCAAGAAAAAAGAAGCCCAGTAGCCATGACTCAACTTCCAGATCATTTAAGCGAGGGGAAATGTGCAGAAGGTTCCCCATTGCCCTGTGAGAAAGATCGGAGGCAGGATATAGCCCGTGGTGTCCAGGTTGGCCCAGTGATCTTCGCTTCTAGTCCTGGTTTGATCCTCGTATCGTGACGTGGGAAGGGTCCTGTGAGGCCATTCAGTCCAACCCCCTGCTCCAGGGAGAGGTCCAAACCATAGGGTGTCGGAGAGGTCCAAACCATAGGGTGTCTGCCAGGTCATCTAAATCCCTCTTGAAAGCCTCCAGCATTCGAGGCCATTGGTTCCGTTGTCGTACTGCTTTAACAGTTGGGAAGTTTCTCCCGATATTCAGCCGAAACCTCTCTTCTTATAACTTCAACCCATTGTTGCATGTCCCGCACTCTGGGTCGATCGAGAACCGATCCTGCCCCTCCTCTGTAGGACAGCCCTTCCAATACAGTGGACCCTCCTATAACAAACGGTTTGTATAACATAAAATCTGCAGAACATAAAAAATTCCAGAGATAGGGGAAATTTGCTTACGGGAGTCTCCTATGGGGCGAATCCGTACAACATAAAAATGGTCGCGATGAGGGATTACTCCATTTTCAAGGCATTCCTGTGGGAATTTTGTATAAAGGAAAATTTGCATAACAGAAATTCCTTTGGAACGAATAAATTCCTTTAAATGGGGGACCACTGTATTTGGAAAGCGCTCTCCTGTCTCTCCGCCGTCTCCTTTTCCCAAGGCTAAACACGCCCTAGTTCTTTCAGTCCCCTCCTGGTCCTTCTTGCCCTGCTCACGACCCATTCCAGTTTGTCGGCATCCTTCGTCAAGCGCGGCCTCCAGAACTGGGCAAGGGACTCCTCCCAAGGAGGCCTGAGCGTTGCCGAACAGAGAAGAACGGGCACCTCGCAGGATTTGGGGACGAGACTTCTGTGAATAACATCCCCCACCTTACTCTACCTAGAGGTTTCTACCTCTAGGTTCGTCACTCTCACAAAACCCCTGTGAACGCTCCCGCCCAAATGCCTTGGGTTACCCCTGCTGTGCCGTCTTGCGTACATCCCCCCCCCACCCGCCCTCTTCCTCACTCTTCTTCGGTGTAATTTTATCTCGCCCGAAACAGCATCACTCCTGATTTACTTGGCTTCCCCTTTCGCGGGGCTTTTCATTCTGAATTCTCTTCATGTGGGAAGCACTTTATCCGGGAGGGAAGCTGAAGGAAAGCATCTCTCATCCTTATCGGGCTGCCTGTTCTCTTTTATTATCTTTGGTGGCGCTCGGGAGCCTGGGGGGTGTGTGTGTGGGCTCTTTGTTCTCCCAATCTAATGTAATTTAGACTACAGCAATCCAAGCCTTTTGAGAAAATTATGTACGCAAACATACATCCATTACCGCCCCCTCGTCCGCCCGACGCGCGCACCAGCGCTGAGATTCAGACCGGCAGCTGAAGACAGGCACCCGCCCTGCAAAATAGCGTTGAAGTAAGAGGACAGAAATAGGAGGGAGCGTCTAGCCGACGGAAGAACATCCGAGAATAGAAACCGACAGGATTTCCAGAGGCCTTTGAGGCCTCCCTTCCAATTTAGTTCGACTCCCTTCCCAGCTCGAAGCAGTGCGAGAGGGCGTATTTATGGTTTCATAAGTACCCTTTGCCCTCTCTGGGGTCCTTGTTGGATTATGGCTTTCTGAACCATCCAGTCTTAGTGGAAGCCACAGTACAACGGGGAGGCGTTGCATCCGCTTTGGGTTTTCTTCTGAACTTTGCAGTCCTTCCCCCCCCTTTGCCCACAGTGTCGCACCTGTTGCTTGAAATTTTAGGCCCCAGACCTGAAGCCGAGAGGTGACGGCGTAGCCACAAACGGGCGTACGTTCATGAGCGACACGCGCTGTGATTGGGGGGCGACATATGGATCCACTGCACAGCATCCTGAACAAATCGTATGCGGACGTCATCCATCCAAACACATTCTAACACTACAGGGCATTTTCTCCTTGCCCAGAAACCCGGGAAAGTCTAGTAAAATTTGGACGGCCGCCCGATTCGTTCAAAGCTTCGTAGATGGAATGACAACAGAATAATCCCGGTATCAAAGATTCCAGCATCGGACAGTAGTAAAAGTGCAGGAGCATTGGGGCAAGCGCCCTTCCAGTGTCTGGAAGATAACCCTACAGAGGAGAGGGCCAGGATCTCATCTCCACCATCCACGAGTGCAGGCTACGCGACAACGGGCTGAAGCTCCAAGAAGCCAGATTTCGGCTGAAGATTTCGGTGGTGGTGGGGAAACACTTCTTAACTGTTAGAGCAGCACAACAACAGTTGATCTCTGGATGTGGTGATGGAAGAAGAGATGATCTACAGTGGCTCAGATAGAGCAGGAGGTTGGGACTCAAAAAGCCTTTGAGGCCCCCTTCCGTCTCCTTTCTTCCATGCTTTGATCCGGGAGACCTGGGTTCAAATCCCGGTTCAACCACAGACACACACACACACACACACACACACACACCACAGCAGCCACCGCAGGCAAGTTGGAAGCAGCCAAAGGAACAATTGCACGGTGCTTTCTTCTTTTTGCATTCATGAAAGCCCCCGCCCGCACAGATGTGAAAGAAAAGGCGGTGGTAGCCGAGACTCTGCCCCGTCCGCCCCATTATGTCCAATCTGTTCCGCCTCTCTGGCCGCACTCCAATCCAGATTTTTTTTTTTTTACCTAGAGGCGCCTTCGGGACAGCCTGGCTGGGAGCAGCAGACGGTTTGACGCAGGGAGCATGGTACCGGACAGTTCCGACATGCCCGCATGTCGCCCAACATGGTCGGGAAGCTCTCTCTTTGCCAGATGTCCACCGGCTTCACCCAGATGTTTCAACTCCAGCTACATCTGCGCAGGCTTTTTTTCAGAGGGATCGCTTTCTCTGTATGTGTTTCTTCCGTTTTCTTTTTCTTTTCTCCCTCCTGTCTATTTCCATCTGCTTGGAGAACCAGAAAGATGGCCTAGGAAGAGTTCAATCGCCTCCATCCATCCCCTTCCTCTTTATCCAGACAGCGGTGGGGAATGCCAGCATCAGACAAAAATCAAAGCCCTACAGGTTCAAGTTCTCTATAAGCCGACCTCTCCCATCTTTGGGGTGTTTATAAGTGGGACAGAGGCATCCCTAAAATAACTTTATTAGGTCGAGGGGAGAGACCTCAGCTCCCTGAAATGGACCATGCTTGTTGAGAAGCATTAAAAAAATTATTTTTTCCAGGCTTTTCTAGGAGTCCGGATTTTGAGACAAACTTGTGCCCAAGCTGGAATCTGAAAGAGTGGGAAATCTCGAGGTTGCAAGGATTCCCGGTCTGGCCCCTAGAACGCCTGCGGGATGCCATCCTCTGCTCCTCGTGAGGTTATAATAATAGCAATAATAATCATGTGCCATCAAATAAATTCTAATTTACCACGAACTTGTATTTTCTACATAGGGACATACTCAGAGAGTTGAATCTCCTTCCCTTCTTCCTCTTCTTCTCTCTCTCTCTCTCTCTCTCTCTCTCTCTCTCTCTGTGTGTGTGTGTGTGTGTGTGTGTGTGTGTGTGTGTGTGTGTGTGTGTGTGCACGCGTACATGCGTGCATGTGTGTGCATGCACACCCTGGGACTTTGCAACATGCCCAGGGCCACACAGGCTGGGTCTTCTGCACACCAGGGGAATCAAACTGGCTCCACAGTGAAGCCAGAAGTCTACCTTCAATTAAATCCCCCAAATACGGATTCTGAAGGTACCACAAGAACATAAGAACCTAAGAAGAGCCATCATGCTGGATCAGGCCAAAGGCCCATCTAGTCCAGCTTCCTGTGTATCTCACAGTGGCCCCACCAGATGCCTCTGGGAGCGCACGAGACTAGATCTCTGTCTCCTGATAGTCCACTCCCCCTGCATCTGGCCCTTGAAGGACCCCGGTTTTAAGCCTGGAGATGACACATCTCCATCATGGTTTGTCACCTGGGATGGACTTTCTCTCCAGAAATCAGCAGCTCCCAGGCAGCAAGACAGGGAGGGGGAGTGGAAGTGCCTTTGCCACCCCCTCTGCTATGCCCCCCGAGGCCTCTGTGTCCCCCGCGACAGCCGGGTCGGTCTGCTGCAGGTCGCTGGTGAGGTCTCAAAGCCAACCGGCCACCACTGTGCCATTTGTAGGATTGGAAGGCTCTTTGGCCACCTGACCTGCGCCCGGGTTGCCTTCCTGAGCAATGCCCTGGGGCAGCCAGCTTCTGCCACCTTGTCCCGTTCCCCAAAGCCTGCTCACGTGTGTCCCCCGCCCCCCCCACCCCCACCCCCGGTGCATCTCTGTTCCCACCAACTTTTCCCTCAACGGCACGCCCAGCGATCTTCCTCTCCTGGCTCCGAAGGAAGGATGACTTTTTAAAAGCTCCCGGAATTAACAATATTTCAATAGACTTCGGGGTAAATTGGCTATGAAAACACCATAGGGGGAAAAAAGGGCTTCCTTGATGGACAAAGATAAATACAGAGAAAAACAGCAATGATCTATTGATGGGACAAGTGTGTATGTGTGTAAAACAATAACGATAACAATAACGATAATAATGAGATATAAATGAAAAGGACTGTTTTCTCCCTCATTATGCCTCCCCTTAAAAAGCAGATGCAACAGACAAGGGGTGGGTTTAGAAATGACAGACAATGGAAGGGAAGATAATATATTTAAAACCCATATCAGTTTTTAACAGACCATAAAAACGCCGGTACATTAATCTAGTCCTGTCTGTCATCGAGGCAGCGAGCAGATTTTGTTGTTTTATAGTTTCCACTCGTCAGGCCAGCCCCGATGCTTTTGCAAATACGTCTCAATTTAATTTGGGGTGGGGGGTGGGGGGAGGGACTGGGTTTTGGGGGGTGAGGGTGGGGAGGGACAGCAGGTGATTAATTCCTCCAACACCCTCTTTGTAAAAGGCGGGAGGTTTTCTTGATGGGAGGAACATTGTGTGTCTGTATTTCTGCCGTTTTGGCGAGGATGAACCATGGGGGCGGGTGGAATACATAGCTCAGGGTGCCGGCTTCGATGCCTCTACAAACAGGGAGGGCAGACCAACACGCATGAGAAAACGGTTCCCTGTAGCTGCCAGTGATGGGGACAGATGGCTCTAGCCCCCATGGGCCTGCAGATCCGCTCTGGGTTTCAACCCGAACTTTGCAGGATTAAAATCGATCCTCCTCTCCCCACCACAAAATAAAACCAGCACCTTGGACAGCAGCTTTGAAGTACAGACTGGAAACCACAAATATTAGGATGCTTCTGTTGCGTCCTTATAGAAACTGTTGAGCACCGTTGGGATGGAATGGGTGGAGCGAGAGTTGTAGACCCTGATGTTCTTATATGGGAAACGGGTTGAACTTCCCCTTGAAAAAGAAGGGGATGTTGTGTTGGAGAGAGATGTTAACAAGCCCCCTTGGACGACCCACCAAGGCAGGCCATGTGTGGCCTTTACATTAATTTGTTGTGGTTGTTCAATCGTTCAGTCATGTCCGACTCTTCGTGACCCCATGGACCAGAGCTCGCCAGGCCCTCCTGTCCTCCACTGCCTCCCGGAGTTTTGTCAAATCCATATTGGTTGCATCGATGGCACCGTCCACCCATTTCATTCTCTGCCGTCCCCTTTTCCTTTTGCCTTCCATCTTTCCCAACATCAGGGACTTTTCCAGGGAGTCCTCTCCTCTCATGAGGTGGCGAAAGTACTGGAGCCTCAGCTTCAAAATCTGTCCTTCCACTGAACGTTCGGGGTTGATTTCTTTCAAGATGGATAGGTTTGATCTCCTTGCAGTCCAGGGGACTCTCAAGACTCTCCTCCAGCACCACAGCCAAAAGCATCGATTCTGCGGCGATCAGCCTTCTTTATAGCTGATTTTTACATTAATAGCGTCATCAAATTATTGACTGGGGAAAGACCTCTAAGGCCATTGCGTGTCCAACCCCTGGTCAAGCCAGGAATACACGCCAAGGGAAATCTGCCCAGTGGTTGTTTGGAGATGCCTCCACAGCGCTGATGCGCTCACTGCCTCTGGAGAGAATTGGTTTCCCCCTTGTTGTACTACTCGAACAGTAGTTAAGAAGTTTCTCTTGATCTTTTCCCTAAACCCTGCTTTCTGTCCCTCGAGCCCTGGACGACGTGTCCCGCCCTCTGGGGTGAATGAGAACAGACCCTGCCCTTCCTTTGAAGGATGACCTTTCAAGCCTTTGAAGGGTGTTCTCCGATCTCAAGGCTAAACATGCCTGGTTCTTTCAGACTTTCCTCTCGGGATCTTCACGCCCACCCCGTCCCTTGTTGCCCTCCTCTGGACTGGCTCCGTTTTGCTGGCATCCTTCTTCAAGTGAGCTGTGTCCAGAACTGGACGCTGCACCGGACACGATGGAAGGTCTTCACCAGTGGTTTCTCCACCGGTCGTTCCCCAGATGTTCCTGGACTGCAACTCCCAGAAGCCTCCACCACTCGTTGTGCTGGAAGGGGTTTCTGGGAGTTGCAGTCCAGGAACATCTGGGGACCCACCGGTGGAAAACCATTGGTTTTCACTCTCTGTTTTTGAGACCGCCACCCTCTGGAATACTGGAATCACCCCTGTTCTTCTCTCCTCCTGATGGAAATTGGAACAATATTCTTCTCGCTGGGCATGACGCCCCCTTCCCGCTGTGCCGTTCTGAGATTACATTAGAGTGCAGCTTGGTTTTCTTCAGCTACCTAGTCTGATCCGCATGGCTCCTGGTGTCCTGAACTTGGAAAGGGGACTACGAGGTCATCCAATCCAACCCCCTGCTCAAGGCTGGCATGGAGATCATAGGATCCCTGGAAGGTGCTGATCTGGGTGTCTCTTGAAGTCTTCCAGCACCAGAGCATTCACTACCTCTCGAGGCCTTTGGTATGCACAGATGCAAAGCTCAGGAACTCATGTTTACCGTTTAAACCAAAGCCACGCCGCACCCCATTAGGGCGAGGGAGACTATGGCCACCGGGAGGGTCGCTACTGAATTCTCTCCTCCCGATGTGAGTGTGGGATGGGCAGTCCCAAACTCTGGGGTCTTCCTTCTCCTTTGGGTCTGTAAATTAGGCCACCACCGGCACGGCCCGACAAAAACCTGAGAATTGTTCCCCCATAAAACAGGACACTTACCTTCTTTGTACTTCTCCCCAGTGCGTATTCTTTTAAAAGTTTTTAAAAAAAAAAGCACGGTTGCTTGTAGAGTCCCATTCCAGCGTGGAGACCGTTAAACGGCAGCTCGCTCGATGCCGACGCTGAACTTCACTCGCTTCTGGGTTCAAGCGCCGTGCTGCCTTCGTTCCCTCTCTTCTCTCCTCCTCCTCCTCCTCCTCTTTCTTCTTCTCTCTCTCCCTCTCCTTCTTCAAACGCCAGCCAGCCCTCCGGCCACGTCCTCTCCAGTGCCTTCAGATTCCAAAAAGGTCTGCTCTCGGGCAGGATCCGAACTCCAATCACCAGCACTCTGGTTTCGGGAGAGAGATACAGGCCCTCCAAGCAAACACGGTCTTAGAGAAGAAGCTGCTGGAACAGAAATAGCATTCACCGGAGCCATAGAAGGATGGGGCTGGCAGGGGGACTCCGAGGTGATCCAGTCCAACCCCCTGCTCAAAGCAGGGATTAAGTCAAAGAAAATCAGACAGAGGGTTTCCCCTCGAATGCCTGCAGTGTTGGAGAATTTACCACCTCCCCCTGAGGTCAGGGATCCCGTTGTCGTACTGCAACTCTCGCAGTTAAGAAGTTTATCCTGACCGTCAGCCTAAATCTGGCTTCCTGTTCTTTGAGCCCATTCTTATCTATCTTGCACCAATCCTCTTAGGTGGCCTTGTTGTTGTTGTTGTTGTTGTTGTTGTTGTTGTTGTTGTTGTTGTTGTTGTTGTTGTTCTGGTCCTTTTATTGTTACTGGTGGAAGCATGTGGGGTGTTGTTGTTGTTTTTTTTGATGGCTTGAAACAGAAGAACATAAGAGCAGCCTTGCCGGAACAGTCCATCACAGCCCTTCCAGTCCTGCATTCTGTCTCACATAACGGCTCACCCTTTGCTTCAGGGGTTTCCCCAGCAGATGTCTTCCCCTGCTTACGATTCCCTGCAAATGGCATTGAGGGAGATCCTCTCTCTCTCTCTCTCTCTCTCTCTAACCCGGAGGTTGTCCTTATAGGCATCCATAACCCATAAGCATAGACAGACCTATTTCGGTCAGAGGCCTATTTTGGCCTTACTCTCCCTTCTCTGTTGCCGAACAGCGCTGTGGGGCTAAACCTTGGGGGTGGCAGTTCATCTGACGGAGGCCTCGATTCACCAGCCAGGAGGAGGTTGTTCCGGAGTGGCGGCTGCCTTCAAGTGTGTTGCATTGTAGGAGTGTAGGATGGAGTCCACAACCAATCCGGAGGTGGATCCAGAGTGAACGTAGATGAAGTCCAACCAACCAACCAATCAGGAGGCGGATCCCGATGAAACGCAACCAACCAACCCAATCAGGAGGTGGATTGAGGCTGAACGTAATGAGGTGGACCTGAATGAGAACTTTACCCTTTTACAGTCCATGCGCAACACCGTGAGACTCAGAAGGGCAGCCATGAAAGAACTGGAAAAGATAATCAAGTGTCAAGATGCGTCGCCTGAGACGATAGGACAAGATAATCCACTTTCTTGCCTTTCCAGCTGCTGTGTGGGGATGAGAAAGCTAGATGGTGAAGGGGGGGGGGAGACAGGAGAATTAAAAATAGATTCATTTGAAACACGGTACTGGAGGAGAGCTTTCTTGGCTATCCTGGATCAAATCAAGTCTAAGTTGTTTTTTTCTGGAAGCAAAAACGATGAATCATCTACTTCGGGTGCGTCACAAATAGACGGGTTTCTCCGGGAAATATAAGCACACTGGGAAGAAGAGAAGTTCTCGGGAGAAGAAGAAGAAGACGCCCCAGTGTGAGATGGATCAAATGCATAAAGGAAGCCACGACTTTCTCAGTTTGCAAGGACTGAGCCGGGCTCTTGAAGGCAAGACGATCAGGAGGCCACCCATAAGAACACATCGGAGTGGCCATAAGCTTGCGTCCCGATGTGTCGAGGGTGCCCCGTTGCTGGAGGTTTTCAAGGAGAGACTGGACGGTCACCTGTCTGGGATGGTATGAGGTCTCCTGCCTTGGGCAGGGGTCAGACTAGAGGACCTGCAAGGTCCCTTCCAACCCTACGATGCTTCTACGACTCTGTGATTCTAAGTCGGAGGCAACCCTGACCGCACGTAACAATAAGACAACGCAAGGCGACAAGTACAGATCTTAGTAATTGGTGCTATTTTGAGTTGCTCTTAAGTCTAAGAGCTACATTTTGGAGACGTGGACCATGCTTGGTGCATATTTTTGGGGCTTGCAATAGAGGCATTTGGTGTCCCCCCCCCCCCCGGTATCATCCATCCTCACCTTTTCCAAGCCCTACTCTTGGTCCCTTGCGTAGATGCATGTCAGAAAAGAGAGGCGAGCCATCTCTACTGAAATATCCGGGGGTTTTAGATGCTTCTGTGAATGGAAAGAGCTTCCTCTCCACTCGACTCCAGAAGCTGACCAGGTGCGGTTACGGCATGACTGGCAACATTCCAACTGCTCAGAATGTGTTGGTGTGAGAGCAAAAGAAAATATATTCTCAACCAGCGCGTGGTTAGTCTGTGGAACTCCCTGCCACAGGAGGTGGGGATGGCCTCTGGCCAGGATGCCTTCAAAAGGGGGTTGGACAGATTCCTGGAGAAAAGTCCATCCCAGGTGACAAGCCATGATGGAGATGTGTCATATCCAGGCTTAAAACCGGGGTCCTTCAAGGGCCAGATGCAGGGGAGTGGACTATCAGGAGACAGAGATTGAGTCTCGTGTGCTCCCAGAGGCATCTGGTGGGGCCACAATGTGAGATCCAGGAAGATGGACTAGATGGGCCCTTCTTGGCCTGATCCAGCAGGGCTCTTCTTCTTAGGGTCTTAAGTTCTTATGTTCTAACATTAACCCAAGGTGGCCAGAGGTGAACTTGCACCCACCAAATGCCTTCGTGGATTTACACATGCCTCTGTTTCTGTTGGCCTAATAACCTGTCCATAACTGATAGCTACAGTGGTCGCTCCAGTGTTATGGAAACCGCCCTTAGCGAATTCCTCTCCCACCATTAGAAATCCCATTAACTAATTAAGGGGATATTTATCCCGATCCCTCTGTCATTTTGAAATCCACCTCCTCCCGACCTCCTGTCTCCTCCGCCCATCCCATCCTCGGGCCTCTGTTTTCAAGGCCGGCTCCCGACGCCCCTCGCTTGGGCCGCGACAATCGTGGTTGACATTGCCTCTTTTGTTGGCCTCCCACAACAAAGCAACCGTTGACAGGGGAAGCGGCCACCTGATTTTAGTGTGTTATGCGTGCGCTCGTGCCTTGGGCTGATCCACATTTTAATGGCGTTTCTCTCTCTCTCTCTCTCTCTCTCTCTCTTGCTTTGAACAAAAGAATGACAAGTGAATTTGCTTTGGGAGCCAGGGTCAAACTTCAGAGCCTAACATGCGCAGTGACAGAGCTGTTATTAAAATGGCGCAGATAGTCAATTATACCTTCTGCATGTCCCTGACCAGGGTGGGGGGTGGGGGGTGGGAACATGATTATGTGTTAGACGCAGGCCCGGCCTGACGCGTTGATTGCGGTCTATTGGTGATTTCTAGAAGGACGCAAGAGATGCCTTGGGCGAGGAGGTAAAACCAAGACCATCAAAGCCGCCTTTGGGAAAGTTGCGTTCGGGCCCCGTGTTCGAGAATTTGTTAGCCAAGGTGGTCATTTCGAGAGGGGGGACCCTTTGGCGGGTTAGGCAGGCAATGCGTCCACTCCGAGTTTGGGACTGAACTTTACAAGTGTGGGATGTTGGTTGTCGTTGTCGTGGTTGCCTCATTATGGCCTCCAGCGGGTCTGCAAGAACCCTAGCGCCTGGATTTGTGTGAGCTACAGCCCCCCCAAAATAGCACTCCTAGTTCTCCCAAGGGTCTGTAATCCATTTCTCCAGAGAAATAATGGTGCCTTTCAGACACAATGAAGACAAAGGATGTGGCCGAGTTCCCTGAGAGGTTCAGGGTGTTAGGGGTCTTGTAATCTCTCCATCTTACGCTATAATGCTGCAGTAGGACCCCGGTATCCGCTGGGGATTGGTTCCAGGCCTTCCCGTGGATAATGAAAACCGTGGATAAGAGAAAACGCCTGCCCGCCCACTCCCAAACTGCTGTTTGACAGTAGCTCGCTTTATGACTGCTGTTTTGAGACAGTAGCTTGCTTTATGGCCGCTGTTTGTGACAGTAGCTTGCTTTAGAGATGCTATTTGTGACCATAGCTTGCTTTACAGCTGCTGTTTGTGACAACAGCTTGCTTTACAGCTTGCTTTGTGGCTCCTGAATTATTTAATTATTTTTTCCTTTGCCAACCGTGGATAACTGAATCAGTGGATAACGAATCAGTGGATACCGGGGTCCTACTGTATTCTGTTATGCCATAAATAAATAAATAAATAGTCTCCTTGTGATGCTCCATATGGAAAAACTAGGCAACAGTAAACTCTCTCAGAGCAGAAAGTAATTATGAGTGTGGTAGTTTCCAGAGAAGCAGTATTTACAGAGCGTACTAGGCGGAGAGACTACGGGACCCATAATGCCTTGCGTCTTCCCTCGATCGTAGCCAGATAACTTATGTATAGTACAAAAGTGGAACAGGTAATACCTTTAGGCTACTAGAAAAGTAACCAAAAGGTTGCTAATATTTCCAGGGCGAAACCCCCTTCCTCAGAGCTGTACCAGGAGGTTATAAACATGGCAAAAGATGGATTTGCCAGGAGTTGTTTCTTAGAGGGAAGGTCCTTGGCAAGATGGGGAGAAAAAGCCCGGCATTTTCTTAGTGGAGGCTCGGAGCTTGGATGTTCTTAGGCTGCATCCGAAATGAAGGGAGGGAAGTGTTTTATTGCCCCAGTCCTTCCAAAGACATGTCACGGCTCAGTACAACACACTTCCACACCTCTCCTCAATGTGGCTCATGTATAGTAAGTACAGTGTATGTGGTTTGGGGGAGATTTTGCTCCCATTCACCGGCGGCCACAAAATACGTCCAGATGTGTGCCACCGATGTGCAGAGGTACGTCCGATCACGTTCGTCTTTTCTTCCTCTTGGTTTCGGAGAGCACCCCCTCTCCTACCTATGGGCATGTGTCAGATTTATGGCGCATTTCTCATTCCAGGTGGCAACCTGTGCTATTTTTTTCAAAAGCCCCCTTTTCAAAGGCTGATCGAGTCCTGGCGGAGGAGCAGCTGGGGACCGTTTCGGAAATGCGGGCACCTTTAACGAAGAGGTGGTGGGCGAATTCCTCCAGAGGTGTAGAGAGATACAGTTGGAATTGGAAACCACGTCGTCTCAGATCCCCTCGGTTGTTCTTTGATCGTCAGGCTGTGTCCTGGATTCAGCCCAAACTCAGATTGCAAACCAAAAAAGGAGTATAATTCGGACAGATTTCAGATAGGAGCCGGATTTGATTCTGGCATCATCCAAAGCAGGCTAGCAAACCATATCAAGTGTGGTACTCAGTTTACGAATTTAATGCGTTCTCTGGGATGTTTTGTATTGCGAAAAATTCTTAATCTGAAATCCAGACTCCAGCATACACAGGGGCAGTGCTATAAACTTCTGAATTTCTTTTGTAAACCGAGGCACTGCGGGAAAAATTAATTCGTAAACCGAGGCATTATTTTCGATGGATGTTCATTTGTAAACCGAAAAGTATGTTAACCGAGGTTGTTAGCCTTCCAGTGCCGTCTTTTATCGACGCAAGCCACCTTGAGTTCTTTTTAAGTGGAAAAGCAGGTGGGAAATGTTTGCAAGAAGGGTTTGCAAAATCTCAAAGCACACGGCCCTCGCTCTGAACTGCCTCGGTGATACCAAATTGGATGGTGTTGCTAATTCCCTAGAGGATAGGATGAAAATCCAAAAGGACCTTGACAGATTAGAGTCCTGGGCCAAGGCTAACGGATCGGGGTTCAACAGAGGGAAATGTAGGGTACTACATTTTGGTTTAAAAAAAAATGAATTGCACAGATATAGGATGGGGGATACATGGCTGGAGAATAGTACCTGTGAAAGGGATCTGGGAGTCTGGGTGGACAACAAATTGAACATGAGCCAGCAGTATGATGCGGCAGCCAGGAAAGCCAATGCGGTTCTTGGTTGTATCAACAGAACCATAGTGTCTAGAAGATCAAGGGAAGTGATAGTGCCACTCTATTCTGCTCTGGTCAGACCCCACCTGGAGTACCGTGTCCAGTTCTGTGCGCCTCAATTTAAAAAGGATGTTGACACCCTCGAGCGGGTGCAGAGGAGGGTGACCAGGATGGTTGAGGGTCTGGAGGAAATGTCTTACGAGGAACGGCTTAGGGAGCCTCAATGCGTGGATGAGGCGATGGTGTCGAGAGGAGGGCTTTAGATTTGTCAGGAACTGGAGAACATTTTGGGACAAGCCAAACCTGTTCAGGAGGGATGGGTTGCACTTGAATCATGATGGGACCAGATTGCTGGCACTCAACCTCAAAAAAGGCTGCAGAGCAGCTTTTAAACTGATATTTGGAACACCTCATCCTCGGGAATGAGGTTGAGAGGGTAGAGAATCACATAGAGATGACATAGCAAGTATTAACACTGGCAGAATAGCGGAATGTGACAGTTCGTCTACTGAAAATAAAAGCTGTGGGGGAGAAGAACAAGGCAGCAGCTGTTATGGACCCACTGTACAGGTGCTTTACGCCAATGCTCGAAGCCTCCGAGCAAAGATGGGAGAACTTGAACATCTGGCAGCTAGGGATAACATTGATATAATAGCCATAACAGAAACCTGGTGGAATGAGGAGAACCAGTGGGACACAGCAATCCCAGGCTATAAACTCTATAGAAGGGATAGAGAGGGGCGGGTTGGAGGAGGAGTGGCCATCTATGTCAAAGAAGGGGTAAAATCCAGCAGAATGGAGATGGACAGAGGGTCTGACTCCACCATAGAATCACTTTGGGTTAAACTACCAGGTCCAAGGAGTGATGTGATAGTTGGAGTATTCTATCGTCCACCAGATCAAAAACTTGAGGGGGACCTTGAAATGAGGAGAGAAATCATGGAGGTGGCTAAGAGGGATAGGATAGTAATCATGGGGGACTTCAATTATCCCCACATTGACTGGGTCAATGCGAGCTCCGGGCAAGAAAGAGAAACTGGGTTTCTCGACTTGCTGAATGACTGTGCCTTAGAGCAACTTGTCATGGAGCCCACCCGAGAACAGGCAACTCTAGATCTAATTCTGTGTGATACTCAGGACCTGGTCAGGGATGGGAATGTCACTGAGCCTCTGGGGAACAGTGACCATGCTGCAATTTCCTTTACCATGCATGTCGGAGGAAGAGTGTCAACCAAATCAGACATAAAAACCCTTGATTTTCGAAGGGCAAACTTCCCTCAGATGAGGAAACTAGTTAGAGAGAAACTGAAGGGGAGGGTTAGAAGAATCCAATCTCTTCAGAGTGCATGGAGACTGTTTAAAACAACAATAATAGAGGCCCAGCACAAGTGCATACCACAAAGAAAAAAGAGCTCATTTAAGTCCAAGAGGACACCGGCATGGTTAACGAGTGGAGTTAGAGAGGCTCTAAAGGGCAAGGAGAGGTCTTTCTGTAAATGGAAATCCTCCCCAAATGAGGAAAATAAAAAGGAACACAAACTCTGGCAAAAGAAATGTAAGAAGATGATAAGGGAGGCAAAGAAAGATTTTGAGGAAAGCATGGCTAGCAATATAAAGGGTAATAATAAAAGCTTCTTTAAATATGTTAGAAGTAGAAAACCTGACAGAGAACCAGTTGGCCCTCTGGATGGTGAGGGAGGAAAAGGGGAGGTTAAGGAGGACTTGGATATTGCAGAGAAATTGAACGAGTTCTTTGCGTCTGTCTTCATGACAGAGGACCTTGAGCGGATTCCGCTGCCTGAGCCGCCCCTCTTGACTAAAGAATTAAATCAAATACAGGTTAAAAGAGAGGAGGTTTTAGGACTAATTGATAAATTGAGGATTAACAAGTCACCAGGCCCAGATGGCATCCACCCAAGGGTTATTAGGGAACTGAGAAACGAAATTGCAGATCTCTTAACGGTTATATGCAACTTGTCTCTTAAAACGGCCACAGTGCCGGAGGACTGGAGGATAGCAGATGTCACACCAATTTTTAAAAAAGGAAGGAAGGGGGACCCGGGAATCTACAGGCCAGTTAGCCTTACATCTGTCCCAGGGAAGATGGTGGAAAGCCTCATCCAAGAGAAAATCTTAAAACACATAAAAGAACAAACCTTGCTGAGAGAAAATCAGCATGGCTTCTGTAAGGGTAAATCTTGTCTGACACACCTTTTAGAATTTTTTGAAAAGGTCAACAGGCACATGGATTTGGGTGAACCGGTGGATATAGTCTATCTGGATTTTCAAAAGGCTTTTGACACAGTCCCTCACCAAAGGCTGCTGAGAAAATTGCACAGTCAGGGGATAAGAGGGCAGGTCCTCTTATGGATTGAGAACTGGTTGAGATCCCGGAAACAAAGAGTAGGTGTCAATGGGAAATTTTCACAATGGAGAGAGGTGAAAAGCGGTGTGCCCCGGGGCTCTGTCCTGGGACCGGTGCTTTTCAATCTGTTCATAAATGACCTGGAGACAGGGATAAACAGTGAGGTGGCCAAGTTTGCCGATGACACAAAACTTTTCCGTGTGGTAAAAACCAGAGAAGATTGTGAAGAGCTCCAGAAGGATCTCTCCAAACTGGGGAAATGGGCTGAGAAATGGCAAATGTGTTTTAATGTAACTAAATGTAAAGTAATGCATATTGGGGCAAAAAATCCAAACTTCATCTATCAACTCATGGGCTCTGAGTTATCCGTGACAGATCAGGAAAGAGATCTTGGTGTGTTGGTGGACAGCTCCATGAAGGTGTCTCCGCAATGTGTGGCAGCAGTGAAGAAGGCCAATTCCATGCTAGGGATTATCAAAAAGGGGATTGAAAATAAAACAGCCAACATTATAATGCCGTTATACAAAACAATAGTAAGGCCCCACCTGGAGTATTGTGTACAATTCTGGTCACCGCATCTCAAGAAAGACACAGTGGAACTGGAAAAGGTGCAGAAGAGAGCGACCAAAATGATTACTGGGCTGGGGCATCTCCCTTATGAGGAAAGGCTAAAACATTTGGGGCTCTTTAGTCTGGAAAAAAAGGCGCCTGAGGGGGGATAGGATTGAGACATACAAAATAATGCAGGGTATGAGTAAAGTGGATAAAGGGAAGCTCTTCTCTCTCTCCCAAAATGCCAGAACTAGGGGACATACACTCAAATTGAGGGCTGGGAGAGTAAGAACTGACAAAAGAAAATATTTTTTTCACCCAGCGCGTTGTAAGTCTATGGAACTCCCTGCCACAGGATGTGGTGATGGCATCTGGCCTGGATGCCTTCAAAAGGAGATTGGACAGATTCCTGGAGGAAAAGTCCATCACAGATTACAAACCATGATGGAGAAACCAGGGTACTTCAAGGGCCAGATGCAGGGGAGTGGTATCAGGAGACAGATATCTAATCTCATGCGCTCCCAAACGCATCTGGTGGAGCCGCTGTGAGATACAGGAAGCTGGACTAGATGGGCCTTTGGCCTGATCCAGCATGGCTCTTCTTATGTTCTTATGTTCTTATGAATGTTTAGCCTCTCTAAAAGAAGGCTGAGGGGGGATATGATAGCTATGTTTAAATACTTGAAAGGATGTCATATTGAAGAAGGGACAGGTTTGTTTTCCGTGGCTTCAGAGACTAGGACACGGGGAAATGGTTTCAAACTACAGGAAAAGAGATTCCATTTGAACATTAGGAAGAACTTCATGACAGTTAGAGCTGTTCGGCAGTGGAATAAGATGCTGCCACCAAGGAGGGCGGTGGAGTCTCCTTCCTTGGAGGTTTCTAAGCAGAAGCTGGGTGGCCATCTGTCGGGCGTCCTGTGATGGGGGTTCCTGCATGGCAGGGGGTTGGACTGGATGGCCCTTGGAGGTCTCTTCCAGCTCTTGGATTCTATGATTCTGTAATCTAGAGATGGTATGGTCCTAAAATGGTGGAAGAGAGTGGGATTTGGATCGTCTGGAGATGGTGTGGTCCTCAGACCGGAGGGTGGTGGAGTCTCCTTCTTTGGAGGTTTTTAAGCAGAGGCTGGATGGCCATCTGTCGGGGGTACCTGGATGGAGTTTCCTGCATGGCAGGGGGTTGGACTCGATGGCTCTTGAGATCTCTTCCAACTCTACGATTCTATGATTTTCCGGCTGTCAAGAGACACTAACCGGACTTGTTATGATTTTGAGACTGCTAATACGGTCCCAGGTTGTTGGAGATCAGTTAGAACAAAAATGAAGCAGAACGAGAGAGAGAAAGGGAGAAAATAGGTAAGAGAGTCATGTAAAAGAAGTATGATTATTGACCTAATGGGTACAATCCTCCCAAGTTTGGTTTTTAAGCCAAAAAAAAGGGATTAAAAAACAGTGGAGGGCATTTAGCTCAGTCCTAAACCAGGGACTATTTAAGAAGGTTTTGAAGACATTTGAGTAAATTATAGGCTATCGTTTATTAAAAGGGAAGGTCCTCTTTAATAAATAAATACATTTTAAAATTTAATATTTTCTATTACATTAATAACGCATCGCAGCCCAAATAGCCTTGACAAATCAGCTGATGCCCTTCAGCCTCAACTCCGATGATTAAAATCGGGCCCCAACAATGATTCAGCTGCAATTTGGGTTAATTAACTCGCTCGTTAGTTTGATTAAAAGGCCGTTGTCGTCAAAGACAGATGGAAAGTGGAGTTTTTCCCGAGCTTTTCCCCGAGCGCTGGGCTCTTTGCAGATAGGCTCCTGTAAAGGACCTTTGCAACAACCAGACAAGGTAGTCCAGAAGACTCCTTCATTTGTTCCCTGTGCAGGGGTGACTGCCACCCTCTCCTCCACGGAGGGGGGACACAACGTTCCTTGAAGAAAGTTGACCTTGAGTGCAAAGATTAGGTATGATCATCCAGAATAGGACTGTTCCTTTTAAAAGATGGACAGTGCCAGCAAGTCAATTCTGACTTAAATTGAATTTTCCAGGTTTTTATACAGGTAGAGAAGGCTCAGAAACGGTTTATTATTCCCTTCTTCTGGGGACAGCCCTTGGGGCGGGGCGGCTGGCCCAAGATCACCCAGGCTGGCTCTTCTCCCAAGGAGGCACTGAGGGGGAGTTGAACTCACCACCAGAGACCTAAACCACTGAGTTATATTCCATTTAAAACCCACAGAATAGAGGTTCTGAAAGCACCACTTTCCATGTGGTCAGAACCCTAACTCACTGATATATGCATTTGACAGGATTAAAAAAAAATAATCCAACCAGAGACCTAAACCGCTACATTTTCCAGGCAGCTTTCCTAAAGTCCCTGGAGGCTTCCTAAAAGCCAAAGAATGAGGTCTCACAAATATTGAGCGGAACCCGCCTGGTGCTGTAACCATTGTACCCTGCTGCCCATGGATGAGGTTCCCTAAGTGCTGTGCAAACATCTGGTTGGAATCAGAACGTCTGGAATGAAAAAAAGTATTCCTATTGCTCTGCCTGTTTTCCCTTTTTGTAAATAAATAAATTAACAGACAGACAGACAGAGACAGACAGACAGATAGATAGATAGATAGATAGATAGATAGATAGATAGATAGATAGATAGATAGATAATAGAGAATAGGAAAGAAGGAAGGGATATAGATAGATAGATAGATAGATAGATAGATAGATAGATAGATAGATAGATAGATAGATAGATAGATAGATTCCCCACAATCCCTGTCCAAAGTGCCCTCGACAGATGGCCATCCAGCCTCAGCTTAAAAAGCTCCTCTAAGGAAGGAGACTCCACCACCCTCCTTGGAGGCAGCAGATTATTCCATTGCTGGACAGCTCTAACCGCCATGAAGTTCTTCCTATAAATGTTCAAATGGAATCTCTTTTCCTGCAGTTTGAAACCATTGCCCCGAGTCCTAATCTCTGAAGCCACGGAGAACACACCTGTCCGCTCTTCAACGTACCATCCTTTCAAACATTTAAACATAGCTACCATATCCCCTTCTCAGCCTTCTTTTTATAAGGCTAACAGGAGAAGCTTTTAAAACCTCCACCTATGCCAAGGTTGCAGATCACCCGGGAGAAAGTGGAATGGGATCCAAAGAGGAAGCACATGGGCTTTTAGTAGAATTATTTGTTGGCCCATGGGGCAACCCAGAACAGATGGAGGTTCTGTACCTGAGGTGGGGTAGCTTTCCCGTCCTTCCTTCCTGAGCGAATCCCGGGGCGGGAGAGAAACGGAGGAGAAAAGTAATGAGGAGAGAGAGGGAGAGAGAGAAAGAGAAAGGCCCCACAAAATAAAAAATTAGAACCCAATCAAGCAGTTTGGCTCACTTTCCTCTGCCCTGGGAGACAAGTCGCGCAAAAGGTGCCGCCCACCCTGCCAGAGGAAACAGGGACACATTGGGTGCAAAAAATTAAAAATTGTGGAAAGAGCTGTTCCAGGAGGGTTTTGCACAGGTAATAAATAATAACCTTAGGGCTCCAGCCCTAGAACCATAAAATGCAACTATAAAATGCTTCCTATTTTGCCCTTGCAGTACTGTAGCATAGACCACTAGATGGCAGTATTGCAATTGGAAACTTTTTGCAACTCAAAATAACCGGGGTTAAATTTTCGTAATTCAAAATTTGCCTGTACCTGTGAATTTCTTTTTGTAATCCAAGTTTTTCTTAACTCAAAGCATTTGTAATTCAAGCCAATAGTCTCTCTGTCTCTCTGTCTCTCTCTCTCTCTCTCTCTCTCTCTCTCTCTCTCTCTCTGTGTGTGTGTGTGTGTGTGTGTGTGTGTGTGTGTGTGTGTGTGTGTGTGTGTGTGTGAGTGTGTGCGTGCACGCATGCGCATGTGTGTGTGGATAGATAGATAGATAGAAAGATAGAAAAAGGAAGGAAGGGATAGAGATGGAAAGAAGGAAGGAAGGGTGGAAGGAACAGACAGACAGACAGACAGACAGATAGATAGATAGATAGATAGATAGATAGATAGATAGATAGATAGATAGATAGATAGATAGATAGATAGATAGATAGATAGTGGGAGGGAGTTCCACAGTTCAGGAGCAGCCACAGAGTGTGTCTTCTCCCGTGTCCCCACCATAGGGAGGAGAGAAGGTGGTAGGACCGAGAGTAAAGTCTTCCTGATGGCGTTGAGGGGGGTCTGTAAGTTGTGTGCGAGAGCCAAGGATGCGGTCTGATGGGTTTTGTAGTGCAGGACATCTAGAAATCTTCATCATGCTGGATTCTGCTGTTGCTGAACTTGAAGCCCTTGGTCTGTGTACGCCTGGAGTGGGACACCCACCCTTGAAACAAGATGGGTAGCGGTGGGGAAACACACACACCCTGCACTCTTTTGGCAGAGAATGACCTGTAAGGAAATTTAGAGGTCCATGGGGTATGTAGTAGTCTTGTAGTCAAAGAGCAGAGAGTTCCTTTACATGACCCATTTCTACTCCTGTGGGTCTGAGGAGAGAGAATGGATGAGAGAGAGAGAGAGAAAGAGAGACGTCTCCAGCTTCCAACCCGTCTCCGAAATTAAAAAGGTTATTTGAGACACAGCCAGTTGCTTTTGATCTGCTAAAGTGAAAGACGCCGATAAATCTTAAGGGGCCCAAATTAATAGAGAAGAGATTGATTCTTCTTCTTCCTCTTCTCCCTCCTCTCCCCGGCCCGGCCACCCCCCTTTCATTTGGAAATGGGCGGCCTTGTTTTACGAGCCCTCCCGGGCCCGACGGAGGAAAGATGGGGACCAGGTGGGTAATGGCTCCCAGTTCATCTGAAGTCTCTTGATTGACGGTGGAAGGGTGGTGGTGGCGGTTATTGGAAGGAGAGAAAAAAACAAACCCAAGCAGGCAACGTGTTACACAACACACATATGGTCTGGAATGGACTGCCCTCCCCTGAGCCTCGCAGCCATTTACATAGATATGGGAAGAATAACCTTGATTTTTTTTTAACGTGCAGCATTGCCAGCCCCTCTTCTCTCTCTCTCTCTTTCTCTCTCTCAAGGTCTCTCTGGCGTGATCTAGTGATCTTTGTGTTTCTGATTTCTTAGCACTCACCCAAACCCTGGGTGTTCTCCAGGGTGATACATCTGACATCTAAGGATGGGATATGTGGCCTCTCTGGGACTACGATTCCCAGAATTCTGGGACCTCTGTCTGGGACTCTGTGGCTCACGGGGAGCTTTCTTTTCAAACGAGCAGAGGCCTTTTCTCTTTGATGACCCGGATTTTGGGCCAAGTAGAAAAACGCCTGAACGGCCATGTTTATACTCCAAACTCAGAAAAGGATTTTCCAGTTGTTTCAGGTTTACAGATATCCTAATCCTCCCTTCTGGGGGGGTTCTGCCTCCTTTAGGGGCACCTTTTGAACACCTCAGTATAGGCCAGATATTTTTTTAAAAAAATACCGTGGAAGGAAGAGCTCCCTTGGGGAAATTGGTGCGGCTTATAAATCTAAAAATAATAAAATAAAATAAAATAAAATAAAATATTAAATTTTGAGTCACTGCTAGTCGGCCTTGGTTGTCGAATTGCTGGATAGCTCTGGAATGATTAATCTTGTTACTAATTGAGTAAAGCCATCCTGAAGAACCTCGTTCCCCAGCGGATAGGGTATTGCAGGAATGGCAACACTCTGGAGCCCTCTGGTATCTGGGTATGGAGCCAGGAGTTGGGAGTTCGAATCTCCGCTGGGCCACTTCCGCAGGGGCCGGACGAGATGACCGCAGGATCCTGTTCAGCTCTGCAGTTCTCGTTGTTGTCGTTTTCTAAGTGCTAAGCAACTAATAATTAAAAATAGTCTTTTATTTTTGTTTGTTTATTTATTTTTGAGGGTTTTTTTACTCCGCCTTTCTCCTTGGAAAAGGACCCAAGGTACAGCAAAGAGAGACAATATACACAGTCCGTTACAACAGGGAATTGAGGGGGAATCTTAGAAAACTACAAGGCAACATGGATAACATAGTGTCTATGCCGTCACACAAGGAGAGAGATCAAACACAAAGTTATAAGTGGTAAATATAAACACAAAGTCTTTGTAGCCATGTATGGTAGATTCATAAAAAGACACAGTAGGAAGTCTGTCATTCAGGGAAAGCTTGCCTGAAGGTTCGAACGTTCCTTGCTGGTTTCCTTGTTTTTTCCTGTGTATAAGATGATATTTTTGTCCAAAATTGTTAGGCGAAAAAATTGAGGGGCGTCTTATACACAGAGGTCCGCCAAGGAAATGAACCACGCGGTGGTGAGGCTCTGATTTTTGGTTGGAAAACTGTGGGTGTGTGGGTGTGTGGCGTTTTATACATGGGGGCGTCTTGTAGGCGAAAACCCCCAACGACAATACATTTTAGTCCATGAACTCTGAAGTTGGGCTGTTCCCTTTAAAAAAAACAAACAAACGAACCACGGACCAGATGAAGAGTTTGCTGTGTTCTTCACAGACCCGAACAGACCACCCGCCTCCAGGCTCGTTCCCGCTGGTCATTCCTACCGCCGAGCTCCAATAAATAAATAAATGCCCTTTCAGTCTTCGCTCTGATCATTAGTTAGAAGCCTTTCGCTCCGGAGGTTCGTTATAATGAAAGGCGCTGAACTTTGGAGGGATCTCAATTAACTGCGGCCCGGGCCCTGGATGGCTGGGAGAAATGAAAAGAAAGGCTAAACTCAGATTATACTGCAGTGGCGGCCCTGAACACCGTTGACTTCCCCGGCGGTGGCGCAAGCAGATGCCCCAACTTTGCTCCCTTCGTGTGTTGGGGCCTGGGCACAAATTTCTCCTAGGGCTCTCTCCGCGCGTTCGGCCACATGGAAGAGGGGGAGCTTTGGGACGAGGGCGGTCGCAGGCGATTTGGCCCTGCCAGAAAAAAAAAAGGGCCAAACTCATCCGGAGATCAGTCTCGGCGGGCAGAGGGGAAGACGGAGAGCTAGATCATGAGGACTAGAAGCGCCAGTTGCAGGTTCCGGGCCCAGACCTTAACCCCAAACCCTAATTTTGAACCTTCGCGGAAGCCCCTTTGGACCAAGAACCGCGCAAGCGGGACACTCTTTCCCCTCCAAAGAGCGTGTCTTCTGAACCAACGTTCTTGAAGAAACCTCCTTCAGCTTCCTCCGAACATCCCCCAGGGACTTCTCGCTTGAGGGAGAGAGGGACGGATAATGGGCTCTGCACCACACAACTGACCCATGAAGGGTTGCCCTTCTTCCCGAAAGAGGTGGAGCCTAAGAGAGACCCCGCCCACCTGCTTCTTGACCTGGTGGCCCCCAAGTGATCTGCCCGGAGCTTTCCGTGGTGCTGAATTCCAACCTGATCCTGTTGCGTTTGGCCAAGGGAGCAAGGGAGCCCTCCCTTCTGGATGAGTTACGCTGCGTTTCCGATCATCCCCCGGAGAGGATGGTGGGGGATGTAGTGGGCAACAGCGGAGGGCTGTCGTTCTCAGCCATGCAAGGGCTGCCCGGAAGATCATTTCCAACTGAGCGTTAGAGGAAACGTCTTGTTCAGTTTTTTTTTTTTAACTTTGTGCCATCTGCCTGACTCACCACACCTTCCCAAGCAAGGCCGTGGATGTAGGCCACCCTGAGGGAAGACCGAAAGCCATTCGCAAGAGTCAGGGCCTTCTAGGCGTTGGCACCGACTTTCTAGAACCATCTCCTGGAGGAGATACGCCTGGCTCCTTCCCTGGTGTTGTTTAAGAGGCAACTGAAAATGACTTTTCAGGGAGGCCTTTCCCACTGACCCTGGCCAACTGTTTGCCTCCTGCCCTGCTTGGGGAGGGGGGGAAATGGGAAAAATTGACTCAGGTGCCATTGGTTTTTTGTTTTTTCTGTAAGTGTTTTAAGTTTACTCTGTATTTGTGTGTCTAATATACATTTTGGCATGTTGTAAACCTCCCAGAATAGTTTCTTTGCACTAATGGGATGGTATATACTGTAACTGGAGGGAAGAAGCTGATGAGGAAGGAAGGAAGGAGTTGATGATGGGTAGAAGGAAGGAAGGAAAGTGATGATGATGGAGGAAGGAAGGAAGGAACGGAGGGAGGAAGGGAGGAAGGAGTTGATGGGTAAAAAGAAGGAAAGAAAGTAAGTGATGATGATGATGGAAGGGAGGGAGGCAGGGAGGATGGAAGGAAGGAAGGAATGAGTTGATGATGGGTAGAAGGAAGGAGCAGATGATGGACAGAAGGAAGGAAGGAAGGAGCGGATGATGGCTATCTATCTATCTATCTATCTATCTATCTATCTATCTATCTATCTATCTATCTATCTATCCATCCATCCATCCATTACTCACTTACTCAACTTGTAAAGGTGTGAAAGCTGGACCATGAAGAAAGCTGACAGGGAATAAAATTGTTCTGTTTGAAATGAGGTGCAGGAGGAACAGAGCCTAGTGGAAACCTTGGACTGCTAGAAAGATGAACAAGTGGTTGATACCAAATGAAACGTAAATTTCTCTCTGGATTCAAAAATCACAATGATGAGGACACCCTCCTTTGGGCCCCTCATGAGAAGACAGGATTCTGTGGAATGGGTTCGTGTGCCAGGAACGGCGGCACACAGCAGGGAAAGGAGGAGACCAAATACAAGATGGACCAATTCCCTCAAGGAAACCACGAGTTTCTGAGTTCGCAAGTGCTAAACAGCACTGTGGAGGAGAGGACCTTTTGGAGATCGCTCATTCATAGCGTATCACCACCGCCGTGATTTGTTCATTTAATTTTTGGCCTTTTTTAAAAAAAAAATCGGCTTATTTCCAGCTGTCCTAACATGATCCGGACGACTCCGTTCGTACCCAGCCCGAAGGCATGGCTCACAGAGCTTCCCTCATTTCTATGGAGTCTGGACACACACAAACACACAAACACACACAAACACACACCTTTCTCCTCCTCTCTCATTCTCCTTTCAACGTCGAGCGAAGCAGAAAATAGGCACTGAACGGCGAACGCCAGGTTTGGGGAAACTCCAGAGGCGGGCCTTGCTGGGAGTATCCCCAGCTGGTAGGAAAAATAGAGACAGGGAAGGCCGTCGGAAAAGGTCAGAGTTGACAGACGTCCGTCTACTCAGGCCTGGGGAGGAGGAGAAAAAAAAATGAGGGCCAGATTTTGATGGCCGCTTTCTCCGTTCCATCTCTTTAACTAGGGATATATGGCTGGCAAACGTAATCCTCCTCCGTCCGGACCCTTCCTGCCAGGGCTGGTCCGTTCCTGGCTCATGCCGACCGAGGAACATTTGGATGCAATTCAGGGTTTTCATTTTGTTTTTGGTTTTTGGTTTGGCTTGGTTTGGTTTAGTTATTTTGGGGGGGGGTATCAAAAACTGGGAGACCCTGCATTTGGGACTGGAGGGAAAAAACCCACAACAAAACAGGTTTTAAAAATGCCATTGAAGGAAGGGAAAGGACAAAGTCCCCCCCCCCCAAAAAAGTCCCAGGTGGGCCTTTTAAAAAAACACAGCCGTGATTTCGGAGGGTCCCTTATAGACCGGCAATGAGATTCGTCTTGGAATTGAATTGGTAATATTATATTTCCGCCACCCCCAAACCCCCAATTCTAGTTCGAGATTTCAGCCGCTTTCGGAGATCAGGGCTTTTTAATGTACACATCTGGCACTTTCTCCCCCACCCCACCCCACCCCTTCCTTCCTTGTGGCTGTAGTGAATACGAATTTGTGTAAGTTTATTCCGTGGCGGTGCCGTTATGCTGATTTACGGCACCTAAATCGCATGGAGGTTGGCAAAGTGGGGTACCAGCAACCCCGCTAAGCACCGAAGAAGACCCATTAGGTCTTAGAACTGCTGAGCTGGAGGAGGGACCCTATGAGAGCCATTTGTGTTCTATATTTTTTCTCTCTTTCTAAGGACTCTCTCTCTCCCTTTTCCCTCCCTCCTTTGCCATCTTTTTTTTTTTTAAACAGACTGGGAAAAGAGACTGATCTCGGTGGTTATGAGAGGAGAGAGAGAGAGAGAAAAAAACAACAACAACACAAGGATCGGGGAATTTATGAGCATTCCCTCGCCAGCCGTAGCAAAGAAGCCGACGACACATGCAGAGTTCCAAAATGGCGGGTTGTTTGTTTCTCATGTAAGGGTCAGGGGGGAACACACACACACACACACACACACACACACACACACACACACACACACAGAGGGAATAGAGAAGAAAACAGTTCAAGCTTTTTGGTGGCAAGCGTGAATTGTGCCCCCATTAAGACACAGACAGACAGACAGACACACACACACACACACACACACACACACACACACACACACACATCTTGGTTGTTGCTCATTAGCAAGCCGGGTGCCTTTGAGAACCCCTACAAGCAGACCTTCCAAAGAAGCCACTTTCTCCTGCCTGGCTGGTCCTCTGCGTTTACCCAGCCCTTCCGGAAGGGGAAACCCCTGTGTGTTGGAGAGAGGCGACTTGGGCAGAACGCTCGTTGCAAGGGAGGGATCGGCACTCAGAAAATGAAGCCTCTGGCTTGATCTCCCCGTGCCTTTCTGAGCCCCTGCCGTGGAGACGTTAACGGGGGGGGGGAGCATCCCACACCCGATCTTTGGCCACACGGCGGGATAACCCAACCGCTGAGCTCTGGGCAACGGGTGACTCGAATTGCTGGCTCGCTCTGATGTGTGCTGCGGGCAGGCAGACTATTGTGACACTCAAATGCTTCCATCAGTTAAGGAATTTTCTCTTTTTAATGATGGGTTCACTCTGATGGTATACTCGGGCAGTAGGTAGATCATAACAAGCCTCTTTATGTTGGGTAACCTCATTTTAAAAAAAACACCCAAACCCAAACAAAACCCAACCTAAGAACCTCAGAAGAAGAAGCCCTGCTGCTGGATCAGGCCAAAGGCCCATCTAGTCCAGCTTCCTGGATCTCACAGTGGCCCCACCAGATGCTTTTGGAAGCTCATCTCTGTCTCCTGAGACATCTGATCTCTGTCTAAGCCTGATCCTCCACTCCCCCTGGGATATGGACTTCTCCTCCAGGAATACCACTCCCCAAACAATAGAACACCTAATTTTCTTTTGTCTGTTCTTACTCTCCCACTCATAGTGGGTCCCCCCAAAAATCCCTTCCCCCTTGACTCACGACATCCCCCTCAGGTCCCGACCATGAAAGCCTTCAAGAAAGCCCAAACCCCTCATTCCTACAAATCTCTTCCGCTGAAGCAGCTCTCACGCGGAGGCTGACAGAGCCGACGGTGGGTCGCGTGGTTGCACCAGCCATCCGTGGACTCGCAGGTCCCTTGGTGGCATTCTCCGCTCTGATGTGGACGGCATCAGATTCCCCAGGCCTGCCTTTTGATATATTCACATTTTCTCCCTTCTTTCCCCCTTGCAGGTCAAGGATGCTGTGGAAAGATCTGAAGGAATTTCCAGAGAAACTCGCACCAACCCACCCACTCCCCGTGATCCATGCACACATCACACAAAGGTGGGTAGCATGCACACAGTAATGTCTGTGAGGCCTTTTTATGTATGTGCTGTGTGTGGGGGGGGCACCCTCTGGGGAGATTAAACAGGGCACCCCTGGCGTGCAAAACCTTCCCTTTCCATCTCCGAGGGTGCAAGATATAAGCGAGAAAGCCACCAAGAGCAGCTGGTGGAGAAATCAGGCAGGCATCATATAATCTCTGATTCATGCTGGAGGTGCAGGTGGTGGCTGCCTCCATGGCTGGGGAGGTGGCTTTTTTGTTGGGGGGGGCGTGCAGTGGAATAATCCAGCAGCTGCTGCTTCTTTTTTGCCATGGCGTGCTTTATTTATTTACTATTTATTTTAGAGTATTTTTTTACTCCGCCTTTCTCCTTGGAAAAAGGACCCAAGGCGGCTTTGTGAAGGACCAGGCAGTTCGGGGGAGCTGAATTTCCCTTCCACCCGCTCTATAAATTGACCTTTCCTCGCAGCAGCCCTTCTGAGATTCAAAGGCGGCCATCCTATCAGCTCTCCATCTTGTCTGTTCTTCGCTAGACCGATCCAAGTCCTTCCAACGTTGTTGGTGAAAGGATCAGGGAAGCCTCCGGGTGTCACTGGTTTCGGGGGGCTGCGTCAAGCATAAAGGAAAGAGAAAGCTAGCATTTTTCAAACCGTTTAAATCTCCCATCCCATTTTTTTTAACTCTTAAACAACAGCGGAGTGACGAAAAAGGCAACCCTGCTGGGCTCTTCCCTTTACGGAAACACTCCTAACGCACTCCGTTGGGCCTCATCCTGCAATCTTCTTCATCTTTCCTTTTCTTCCTCTCTTTTCCTCCTTCCTTACAGGGCCCATCCAGCAGAAAGGAAAAACAAGAGCTGTGTGTGTGTATGTGAGAGAGGCAGAGAATGAATGACACCCATAAATATAGTCTGTTCAGCTCCTGGGCGCTCCAGAACCGAAGCAGGCATGAGTCACGTCTGAGGTGATGGCAGCGTTCTTAACGGCACAATTAACGCCAGATGGGCGTCGAGGGCGAACACGCACATGACTAATCCTGCTATAGAATTTCCAAGTGAGTAAGGGCAGAATTTTACTCTCTCTCTCTCTCTCTCTCTCTCTCTCTCTCTCTCTCTCTCTCTTTTCTTCCTCCTCCTTTTGCTCTGCAGAAAGAAACTGGGCCTCCCTACCGCCACCACCACCACCACCACCACCACCCTCCCGGTCTCGGGAGCAGAAAAAAGCATACGTAATAATAAAGAGGCACAGTGTGGGATCTTTGATATTCTGAATTAATCATAATGATGTGCTGCGAAATCAGATCTGATTATGGTGACCCCTTCTGGGGTTTTCTAGATAGCGACCATGTGAACATAAGAACATAAGATGAACAGCCTTGCTGGGGCTCGCCATTTGGTTCAGGGCATTCCCCAGCAGATGTCTTCGCCTGCTTACGAGATTCCCTGGATCTCCTGCCTCTCTCTCCAACCCTAAGGAGGTCGTCCTTCTTAGGCATCCCATAAGGATAGCCATGGAGAGACCCTTGTTCTCCATGAACTTTGCCATTCCATTCTAAATAAAACTTTTAAAAAAAAAAGCTTTTAAAACAAATTATTCAAGTTTCTAGCCCACAGGATGTGTAAACAGATAACTTTGAAAACATGTCAAGCCAAATACACTGCTTATCTATCATCCCCACAATTCTTAATGCGCTCTCTGGATGAATGTGTGTTTGTGTGTGTGGGGGAGGTTACAGTTTAATTTTCACACATTGGCCCACTCTTGCAAGTGAGTGACTCAGTTTACCCACCTCAAAAGGGTGGAAGGCTGAGTGACGCTCAAGCCTGCTACCTGAAATGAATTCCGGTTGCGAGCAGAGTCTTGATTGCATTGCTATAAGCGCCACGCGGACGACATGATGTCTTCTGTTGGGAGCGGAAGTTAATTAAGGAGTCAGTCGGATGGTCCGATAGCTCTCTGTTTGGTCTGCCTTCGGCGTGGCTTGGTTCAGCCTGTTTTCTGGTGGACCACACGGATTTAACTAAGGGCAGCCTTAGTTTTGCGAGCTGGTCTGTTCCCTTCTCGCTCGATGCAAGGGCTGCCTTTTACTGGGTACAACCGAGTGTGTTCTTGGGCTGTCCCATTCTGCACTCTGCACGGACACTTGATTCGAACACAGATTTTGTTCTGGTCCTCCTGCCCTGAGATCGTTTCCTCTGTCTCGTCGGGCAGCGGCTGGTCCAAGCGGAGATTCGAACCCGCATCTCATCATGGCCTGGGTTTCCTTCCGTGGGTTTCTCCCCCTTTTCGTTTCATGTGCCCAGGGGGGTTGAAATTCATCGAGGCTTTGGCTCTTGGCTAGAAAGATGCCGGTGAGCGTCTGCGCTTCTCCCTGAGAGAGCCTCCCCAATTCTTTTGTGCCATTCCGCTGGCCCCAGATAAGCTTTTGGTTGCCACATCACTCCCAAGCCGTGTCAATAAAGCCACGCTGCGGGAACACTCAGTTGTTATACTGTCAGATATCCTGTGTCTCCCGGTTTATCACCGTCATTACCGTGGGAAAGAGATGCGCCCGGCCGACAAATCAATTGTGGCTTGTTGTGGCCAGAGGGCGTGCTTGTGTGGATGTGTGTGTGGATGTGTGAAAGAGAGAGTGAGAGTGAGTATGCCTGTGTACATACTTAGGGGAAGAAGGCTGTAATGCAAGGAGAATGGGACTCAGGAGGGCAGAAGACAAGCCGTTCTTGAAGGCAGGGGTAAGACTGTGTGGACTAGTGGGTAGAGTCTCTCTGTGGGCCAGATGGAACCAAGAGGGCCCATCCCGTCCCCCTCAGCCAACTTGGTGCTGGTGACGTGATGCCTTCAAAAGGGGATTGGACAGATTCCTGGAGGAAAGGTTCATCATCCCAGGTGAGAAACCATGATGGAGATGTGTGCAATCTCCAGGCTTAAAACTGGGGTCCTTCAAGGGCCAGATGCAGGGGAGTGGACTATCAGGAGACAGAGATCAAGTCTCGGGTGCTTCCGGAGGCATCTGGTGGGGCCACTGTGAGATCCGGGAAGCTGGACTAGATGGGCCTTTGGCCTGATCCAGCAGGGCTCTTCTTCTGTTCTTATGGATGGGTGATCCGACAGCAGCCATTCCCAACCTGATGATCTCTGAAAGTCTCCAGTTCCCACGATCCCCTTCCTGGCACAAGCTTGACTTCGTCCTGAAGGCATAACTCAAGTGTCTAGACTCTAGACCAGCGAAGGCGAACCTTTGAGAGACAGAGTGCCCAAACAGCGATTCAAAACCCACCAATTTTTCGCAACCTGCCGAGACATCAATTTAACCTGAATCCAGGTGGCTGCGAAGGGGGCGATGTCAGGTGCCCACAGAAAGGGCTCCGAGGACCACCTTTGGCACCCGTGCCACCGGTTCGCCAACACGGCTCTACACCAAGGAAAATGGTCGGGACTAAGTGTTAACTTGAGCACGGGCAATGAAGACATGGAAATAGTTATGTTTTTATTAACATATTTTATGATGGTTTTTATTATTGGCTCGTTTATTTATTGTGCGTCTAGATTGAGATTTGTTCTACCACGTAAACCACCCAGAGTAGCTGTGCAGGTAGATGGACCGGTATATAAATTTAATCAATCAATCAATCAATCAATCAATCAGAGGTGTTGTAGACCTTGGTCTCATCAGAACCTCTCCTGGAAGACTCTGCCCCCCACTCTGGGCGCCACAGTTACAGAAATGAGAAACTGAGACATGTCCAGGGAAGGTTGGTCAAGATAATCGAAGGTCCAGCGAACAATCCCTGTCACGAATGATTAATGAAACTAGGTTTGTTCGTTCGGAGATGATAATTCAAGGAGAGTTGGTGTCTCCCCGCCTGCTCTGCCGTTCAGCGATCTTACGAGGATGCCGTTAAGAGCTATTAAGTGCACAAAAGATCTGCCCTTGATTGAGAAAAGAACGGAAGGAGTGCTCCGTGGATCCACAGCCTGTATTTTGGGTGTCAGCCTGTCGAGGCTGCCCTCATGTGTTTCAAAACTGTGACCTCCCCCCCCCCCTCAAGTGCCAGTGAAAGTGTGGCGCCCACCCCACCTGACTGGCAAGGGGACGATGGGCTGCCTGGTGGTGCAGCGCCATCAGACTCGGTGGCGCTGTGGTGGTCCAGAGGGTGGTGGCTGATCCCGTCAAGGAAGGGACCCATCCTCTCTTCCCTCTAAAACCCTGACGGGGAGGGTGGTCCAGCGGCGAAACCGGTCCTCACCCACCGCCCGTGGTGGGCTCTGCAACCTGGTTGCTAGGCAACACCGAGGCTGACAAGCTCTCCGCTAGGCCCCATAGATGCCCTAAGCATATCCGATCTCGCCTGATTTTGGAAGCTAAGCAGGGTCGGCCCTGGTTAGTACTTGGATGGGAGACCACCAGGGAATCCCAGGTGCTGTAGGCGCCTGGAGTAGGAACTGGCAAACCACTCCAGTATTCCTGCCAAGAAAACTCCACGGACATGGAGTCACGAAGAGTCGGTCACGACTGTAACGACGCAACACACACACACACACAGGCCCCATAGACAGAGACTCGGTCCCACGGCTTACCAACAAACGTCCTCCGTCCAAACAAAAGCCGTTTTATCAGAAACCGGAAGCCCGAATTGCGCTCTCCGTCCAAACTGGGACCCTTGAGGGACTCCCAGGTGACCTCTCCTCCTTCTGAGGACGGGCGCTGACCGTCTGCAGAGATGGGGGGGAAAGAAGGCCCTTTGTCCGTAAAACATCCAAATTTTCCAGCCAATATGCTTTTTCTGGGCACTGTCAAAACTTCCTCCTACCCCTCCGTCAAAAAAAAAAAACCTTTTTTTCACTTCCTCCGAGCATCAAAATCCACAAGTCCTGGACGAAAAGGAGGAGAAGAGCCTGGCAGGCTTAAAAACACACCCTGTTCTCCCCACCACCACCACCACCACCAAAGGCCAGAAAAAAAGCCAAAGAGAGAATGTGCTCTAAGGACCGTAATGATAAACTGAAGAGAAAAGAGCCCGGGCGTGAAGACCTAAAGAGGCAAACCCCCTCTAAAAGAAAAGGACAGAGGAAAAGAGAAAAAAGCATGAATTTTGCGCATGCCCTATGGCCACGTGTTGGAAAAAAAAAACCCCATCAAGAACTCACAGACTGGTATTTTGGTACGATTTGCTGTGCTAAGTCTGCCCTGCAAAATAATAATGATAATTTTAAAAGCACCCAAGAGTCCAGCTGCGCCGTAAAGGGCGAGAACAGCTTGGAGGTAAATTGTTGAACATCAACATCGTCCGTGTAACTAGTTCCTTTTTGACGACAGGTGTAACCAAGGAGTTGCACAAGGACTTTGTGGTTTGTTTGTTTTTTAAAAAAAGAACTCCAGTCCATTCTGTGCATGGCAGGGCCTCTTCCAAACACTTCTCCCATTCTTGGTTTCGATTGCTGTTCTGGAGACAAACAGGAAAATCATGTTACTCTCCTCTGATCCAACACTTCTCGGTCTTCTGTCCTGCACTTCTGAGCTACTGAACCTCGTTCTTGACTCTCCCCTTTTCTCTCTCTCTCTCTCTTTTTCTTCACTTCTTCACTCTCATATTCTCTATTTCGGAGCGAGTGGGCGGGAGTGTCGAGATGTTCAGAACGCCGTCTCCCGATTGTGAGAGCCGACTTGATTGGCCGGCTATCTTTAGTCCGGATTCTAATTTTCCTGGATCTAATTAACGTGCAGAAAAATGCTCCTCTCGGCAGGCTCAGACCACTTGGGGGAAGCTCAGCCGGTCCTGGATGGAAGCCGTGATAACCAAAATTTAAAATATATAGCGGAACGAGGTGTGAACCTTTTCAGTACTGCTTTGGTGCAGAAGAAGAGGTATGAACCAAGAGAACGTTTTGGCATTTTGTGGCACCAGAGTGACGGGACAAGACGCAGAAGAGTCACACTCAAGGAGAAGAAAGACAAGATCATTTGAGAGGATTCCCTGTTCTATTGTGACGCCCTGCCTGCGATGGTGCTCGTGTCGGTATTACCACACAGCTCTCGAGCCTGAGGAGCCAACCAGGGTTGTTGAAGGAGCCACCCGTTCTGACCATCGCTCCAGTGCTGAAGACCGGGCCACCGATGCCCGACACAGATAGCTTAGGTAGAAGAACCATGCGTGATGGCTTCAAGACCACCTCGGACACTAGGTCAAGATAGCTTAGCTGTGAAGACGCCTCTGTTTTAATCTTGCAGCCTTTTGAGGACAAACCCTAAGACCTGTGCCTGGGTCATCTCCTTTCCCCTTCGGGCTTTGCATTTTCAGATGCTACCTGGCCTTCATAAGAACACAAGAACCTAAGAAGAGGGCTGCTGGATCAGGCCAAAGGCCCATCTAGTCCAGCTTCCTGGATCTCACATTGTGGCCCCACCAGATGCCTCTGGGAGCGCACGAGAATAGATCTCTGTCTCCTGATCCCACTCCCCTGCATCTGGCCCTTGAAGGACCCCAGTTTTAAGCCTGGAGATGACACATCTCCATCATGGTTTGTAACTACCTGTGATGGACTTTTCCTCTAAGAATCTGTCCCATCCCTTTTTTGAAGGCATCCAGGCCAGGTGCTATCACCACATCCTGTGGCAGGGAGTTCCACAGACTGACAACACGCTGGGTAAAAAAAATGTTTTCTTTTGTCTGTTCTCACTCTCCCAACCCTCAGTTTGAGTGTATGTCCCCAAGTTTTGGTATTTTGTGAGAGGGAGAAGAGCGTCCCTCTCTCCACTTGACTCATGCCCTGCATTATTTTGTACGTCTCAATCATATCCCCCCTCAGGCGCCTTTTTCCAGACTAAAGAGCCCCAAATGTTTTAGCTTTTTCTCATAAGGGAGATCCGCCCAGCCCAGTCATCATTTTAGTCGCTCTCCTCTGCACCTTTTCCAGTTCCACCATGTCTTTTTTGAGGTGCGGTGATGAGTATTGTGCACAATACTCCAGGTGCGGCCTTACTATCGTCTTGTACAATGGCATTATAATGTTGGCTGTTTTATTTTCAATCCCCTTTTTGATAATCCCTAGCATGGAATTGGGCCTTCTTCACCAATACCACACACTTGGTAGACACCTTCATGGAGCTGTCCACCAACACACCAAGATCTCTTTCCTGATCCGTCACAGATAGCTCAGAGCCTATGAGATGATAAAGTTTTGATTTTTTTTTTTGTGGACTTTCTTGGGTATGTGGACCTCTTCTCCCACCACAGTCGTCTGATTCTGCTTCAATGCCCCTGTTCCTCCAGCCTCGAGAACCCCAGGTCTTTTCGTTTGGGAAGGCCCACCAAATCATCTCGTACAGCCTTCTAGTTCTCCTGCAATGGAGGACTCTGAAAGGGTTCACCAACCCCAAAATTGTACACAGAAGGTTCCACAGTCTATAAACTCGGCGATAAAGCTGGTTTTCCCAGTAGGGTGTAAAGGACATTCTGTATCAACGGCTGGAGGGCCAAGCTGTTAACTGTGAAGATGGGTTTGGGCAAGGCATCTTTTCTACTTCCCCCGTTACAACAATACAGGCAACAACCACTGACGATTTGCCAGGACGTTCTGTCAATCTGCAACCACCCACCAACCCCGGCGTAGAGGCCGCTTTCCAGCTGTATGTGAGATGCTCCAACAGCCTTTTTAGGTCCAAGCCACCTGCGCTGGTCCCTGACTTGGTCACAAAGCAGACCCTGATCCATTTGGAAGTGGAGACCTGCGCTCTGTCGTCCAAGGGCTTCGCCTCACCTCCCTCTGCTCCCAGAGCACCAGCTGTGAAGGACATGCCCAAAGAACGCCATAGGATCAACGGTGGCGGGTGACAACGCCCGGAAATCCTGACCGGCTGGTGGTGAAAGGCTTCTAGATTGCCAATGACAAAGGACTGTGGGAGTTGTGGTCCAAGACATCTAGAGTGCCAAAGTTTTGCTGCCACTTCTCTTCCCATAGGGGCCAACCAGATGCCTGGATGGTCTCCCCCAAGCGGGACATGAAAGTATCCACATTCCCATATCTGTTGCCGCCTCCTCCTCCTCTTCCTCCTTCTTCTTCCACTTTCTCCTCTTCTTCCTCTTCCTCTTCCTCTTCCTCTTCCTCTTCCTCCTCCTCCTCCTCCTCCTCCTCCTCTTCTTCTTCTTCTTCTTCTTCTTCTTCTTCTTCTTCTTCTTCTTCTTCTTCTTCTTCTTCTTCTTCTTGAATATGGGCATTGCACCAGTTGCCAACAAGATGTGTGAAGCCCATGGTACATTTCATTTCGTTTATGAGATTTATACCCCGCCCTTCTGGCCAACAGGCCACTCTTGCGTGCCGGTGAGGAACCGCCAGCCAAAAAGGGTCTCACCCTGGAGGTCAACAGATCCCGACCAAAGTGATGACCAAAACAATGCTGGATGAACACCCTTAACAGTGACATGTAGTTTTCCTGGGTTCACCCAGGCTTAGCCCACAACCGTGCCAAGTGGAAGGTTAAAAAATAGAGCAACGGACCCCGCCACTAACTGGGGCAAACCATTTTGTGGGGGAAAGATGTGATCGGTGGCATGCTGATGGACTGATAACCCAAAATGGAGCATGGAAGATAGATTATGTTCCTGTACATCACGTGGGCCAAAGCCACAAAGGAGCTCACATTATATAGGATGATCCTTCAGGGCTTTTCAGTTACTGGAGATCTTGGGGACGTAGCCGTGGGCATGTCCTGTGGTGCTGGACACACACGTCTATACTTATTTACAGGATAGATAGATAGATAGATAGATAGATAGATAGATAGATAGATAGATAGACACACACACACACACTCCACCTTTCTCCTTAAAAAAACCCCAAGGACTCATGTTCCTTCACCCAAGATCAGCTTAGAGGAGATGATTGGAACTTTGCCGTTCCCTCTTTGGAAGGAGACGTTGAAGGTTCAGCAAGAAAACCGGGAAGGACTTGAGGCGGGGAAGGGTCGTCAGAATGGAGAAGCAGGGAGTTCCAGAGTCTGGGAGCAGCCACAGAGAAGACCATATCTTGTGTCCTCATCAAGCAGACCTTGAAGGTGGTGGAGGTCAAGATCTCATAAGTACCTAAGAAGAGCCATCATGCTGGATCAGGCCAAAGGCCCATCTAGTCCAGCTTCCTGTGTATCTCATAGTGGCCCCACCAAATGCATCTGGGAGCGCACGAGACTAGATATTTGGTCTCCTGATCCCACTCCCTTGCATCTGGCCCTTGAAGGACCCCGGATTTAAGCCTGGAGATGACACATCTACATCATGGTTTGTCACCTGGGATGGACTTCTCCTCCAGGAATCTGTCCAATCCCCTTTTGAAGGCATCCAGGCCAGATGCCATCACCACCTCCCGTGGCAGGGAGTTCCCCAGACTAACAACACGCTGAAGATCTTGCTTCATCCAAAGGTACGCTGAAGACGAAGCAGTGGTGGTGGAATATCAAGTCACAGATCTTGGTGGCTCGTCCTCATTCAGAAGGGCCTCCCGGATCCGCTGGCTTTGGACGGATATGGGGAAAACATCTATTTCTGCAGTCTTCGGGGGGGGGGGGTTGTCTACTGGCGTGTTGGGCCCACAAGGGAAGGAGCCGGACTGTCTGTCGGTGGAAGTGGGGAGCAAAGAAGCCCGTGGCTCCAATGATTACGGGACGGAGGCTTTGGCCAGGACAGAGAAACCTACCAGCAGTGGTGTGATTTTTTTTTTTTTGCATCGCTTTAATGGGATCAGAAGGACAGAAGCTGATTCATCCACTTGCCCAGAAGCCTGATCTTTGCGGACTAATCCACCCCAAAGCTACCCCTTCGTCGGCCAACTGTTGCCACTGAAAGATTTTCGCCCGCCCGGGCTTTGGGGTTGATCCCGCCAACGGGGCATGTTGGCTTGGGCTGAGCAGACGCGGCGGAAATGTCAAACCTTCCCTCCCCAGGGAAAAAAAAAATCAGATGCACCCCAAAGGACATTGCTGGTGCCATTTAACAAGTTTGCGGATGAGAAACCGAGCAGTACATGGAATATGCGAAAGGACGCCAGTTTGCCCAGATATCCCAGATACTACAAATGTCTTTCATTTTGGGATGTATTTATGTATTTATTTACTGTAGTTATTATTTTAGGGTCACATGAACGCTGAATCCTGTTCAGGCCAACCCTTCCCTCAGCCCTTTGTACGTGATTGTTAAAGACACAGTTCCTGATGCACGCGCAACATCCAGGATAGACTACCATCCTGCATCAACCCTGGGGCTGCCCTTGGAGACTGCTGAACCCACGACATCGCATTTCTAGGGGTGTGGGAAGTGTGGGAAAACCTGTTTTTCTCTGGCTCCCCACCCAATTTTTGAGCACAAGTTTAAAAAAAAAAAAGAGGCAGAAGCCCGTTTGTTCAGAAGTGAAGCCTTGGAGTTGAAAAGGATTTACGTGGCAATAGGACAGAACCTGAACGGATTTCCCGAAGCCAGTGGTCTCCCCGTAGTTTTTAAAATTAGGAAGGATAATGGGAACGGTGGTGCATGAACCTCCGGAAGGCCCCGGCTGCCCATGTGGGATGGATATGCCGTGTCTGGTGGACAGGAGTTCCACCAGCCTTTGTGAACCTTTCGAAGACCGGCAAAGAATCAGCAGACGAGACCACACTTAAGAGTCAGACGCAAACCCTTTAAGGAGAAGGTTTTCTCGTCATCGTCTGGAACCAAAACGGTGGAACTCTCCACCACAAGACGGATGGCAACGAAAAGCGTGCGTGGGATCCGTTTGGCGGCTGCTTGTCCAGGTGGCCTGACGTTCCTGTGGTGATGATGGCGGGGGGGGGAGTGTCGGATGACAGGGGGCGGCACGAAACGGAGGGTGCAGCTGACCTCATTTCCTACCGGAGGGCATCTCATGGGTGTCCAGATGGCCACTGGGCGAACCATCTGTCGCGCTCGATAAGCCCGTTGGTTGGATTCCGCCTGGTTCTTCTCACAATCTTACGGCTCAGTCGTAATCTTGTCATCACGAGAGTGGCTTCTTCCCTTCCTTTATTCTTAACTCTGTCTTTGCAAATCCACAGGATATCCCCCTCCCCTGCGCGCGCGCCCCTCCGTATAGTTTCACACTCGCTGTTCTTCCTCCCCCAATTCACGCCACCACCCCGGAACGGCAATGCAGACCGTGTTGGAGAATATTTATTCCAGGCCTCGTGCAAAGAAGGAGCATGAGATGCTGTGTGGGGTTTTTGAGGGGGGGGGGGGAGAGGGGCAGATGGAGAAAGAGAAGCTCTTTACATCTGCAAGTGGGGTTCAACCAGTCGCCATAATTTAGAGGCAACCCTTAAAAATGCTTTCCTTCCCCAGTGGCGGGGATTCATTCCACAGCCGTGTGCCAGGCTGTCACTAAACCAATATTGCTTTGTCTAGATCAGGGATGGCGAACCTTTTGGAGACCGAGTGCCGAAACAGCGATTCAAAACCCACTAGTTTTCCACAAAGTGCCAAGACAGCCATTAACCCTGAATACGGGTGGCTGTGAAGGGGCAATGTCGGGTGCCCACAGAAAGGGCTCCGAGGGCCACCTTTGGCACCTGTGCCATCGGTTCGCCAACACTGGTCTAGATTGTTCAAAGACAGACACGCGCACACCCCAAAACACCAGAGCTGGCTTTTCCTTCCATCCTTGCCTTCTCTGCACAAAGCTGACCACACTACCCATCGTCCCCTTGCCAGCCGCGACTGGCATCGGAGTCAGGCCAGGAGGGGCCACCTTGCGTTGGAGAAAGAAAGCTTCTCGAAGAAGTTCACACCTTTGGACGCTCCCCGGTTTTCAATAAAAGGCTGGGTTTCTGGATGCCTGGAATGTCAAGAGGCTAGTCCTCAAGGAAAACAACAAATGAGGGAAAGGGAGCCCTTCTCTTCCAACTCCATGGTTCTACCAGGCTACGATCTTCCGTTCTTCCTCTCTACCTGCGATCAAAGACCTTGCCCCCCCCCTCTGTCAAACCGGCACCCTACCGCTGCTCTCTCGCCCCCCCCCCTTGGGCCAAACCAGATCCAACTCCTTTCCAAAATGTCACAGCCCAGCCCCACGCGGCCGCGACGGCCGAGGCCTCACGAAAACCTCCGGCAACCCTTGCCAACGGGAAATGTCAATAGGAACCATTTCTATATATAAAAAAGAAATCTCTCTTTCTGCCTCTGTCTCATCCCCCACCCCCACCCGACCCCTTCTCCTCCACTCTTATTTTATGGCACAGGAAAAAAAGGGTTGCCATTGTTACGGCCTTGGAAAAGGGGTTCCGGGAGAAGAGAGCCTGGCTGCGCTCTCTCGGCAGCATGCACCGCAGCCACCAGCCCAGCGCACATAATCTGAATAATGGAAGAGTGGGTCGTCCGAGGGGGGGCGGTGGTGGTAGCAGCATCGCTGGGCAGAACACCAGCTTTCTCCATTCTCTGCCACCACCACCACCCAACCACCACCTCCCCGACTTCACCCCAGTTGTGTTTTTGAGGCCTTTTGGTTCCACTGGAGGGGAACAGAATGACGGAAGGAGTGATTAAAAAGGGACGTTTGTTGTTCACAGGCCCCCTTTGATTTTCCCCCACACCCCCTTTTGATTATAGCGCTTCTTCAACCCGGCATTTATCAAGAGTCCCTTTTGTCCTGTAAAATATACCCACTGAATTGACATGTTTGCAATTATGGCTGTTGTCGTCCCAGAGAGAGCTAAGTGGACTGAGAGCTGAAAGGGCGGGCGGGGGGGGGTTGGCAGAGGGTCGCCATGAGTCAGAATTGACTTGACGACACACCGTGATGATGATGAAGATGATGGCGAAAGCCAACACAACTCCAACAAGGCCCAACCAATTTATTTCGACGGGAGCTCCGAGGATGGCCTTGCCAAACGTCTCTTTCGTCCTCCCCTCCCCCCTCCCCTTCCTTTGGCTGCTCAATCGAGGAGACCAAATGGGTACCTCTTCTCTCTCTTTACTCCACGCATTTTGCCGGCCGAAAACTAGATTGGGGACCTTTCGGGTCCTCCTTGGAGGCTCTCTAACCACTAGGGAGAGAATCGTCTTCGCCTGACGCAAGCGTGGGGAGGTCTTGGCGTGAGCACCCCCTCATCGGACCAGGGTCTCCTTCACACAGCCTTTTTTTGCAACTCCTTGGGAGACAGGGCGAACCGTGGGCGGTGCGAAAGGAAACGTCAAACCGTTCTGCATTTCCGTACGTCATTTCCGTCCAAGGTGGATTTCATCCTGCACTTCTCTGGTCTTTTCCGTTTTCATTCCGTCGCCCGTGGGTTTGCTCCTCCAACGCCTCCGTCTTCTACAATCCTCCTCTGGTTGCATGCCTTCACTTCTGTGAATCTTTCTGCTCTTACCTGGAATTTTGGTCCATTCCTGGGTTGGCGCCCATCAAGGGGTGCGTCTTGGGATACTTTGTCATCGGTTTTCAAGTTCTCCAGAAGGTCCTACGGGCTTACCTGCCTGGGTGCATGGCCAGCCAGGAAATCGGACGTCCCTCGAGAAAGCCAGCCGGGTGACACCAACCAGGCGGATTGTCTAAAGACGGGAGGAAGAGAGGAATGGTGATAAGAACATAAGAGGCCCTGCTGCTGGATCAGGCCAAAGGCCCATCTAGTCCAGCTTCCTGGATCTCACAAGTGGCCCCACCAGATGCCTCCGGGAGCGCACGAGACTCGATCTCTGTCTCCTGATAGTCCACTCCCCCTGCCTCTGGCCCTTGAAGGACCCCGGTTTTAAGCCCGGAGATTGGACACATCTCCATGTGATGGTACCAGTTCTTACCTGGTGGAAACATGGAGACTTTTGCCACAAGGAGGAGACCGGCTAGGACTTATCTTCTGAGATCCTCCTTCTGCTGAGCTCAGGTCCGCTTCCCACGAAAGCAACGTGCCTGAGCTACAGCTTTGCAGGGGCAAAATTTCCCCCTGTCTTGGTGGAAAGGATTTTAGGCTGCATTGGTCCGCGGGAGCTGACCAAGAGACGTTCACTCCACTGGGCAGAGAGGAAGCCACCTTCAACAGGTTGCTTCATCCTCTTGGCTGCCTGGCGTTTCGGATGAACCTTAGCTACGGGATGAGCCAAGCACCAGGAGCAAGTTTGGACTGAAACCCGGAGCGGATCACTACCTGGCAATACGGTCATCTTCAGCCTCTATTACATAGGAAGCTTCTCTCTTTTTTTAAAAAAAAAATTAATAATAATACAGGAGGAGGGACTCTCTCTGTCTTCTCTCCCTCTTCCTTAAAAATAATAATAATAATAAAGCAGCCTGCAAATTTCTCAACCGACTCAGGGCATCTGTTCCTTCTGAAAATGAATTCCATCCTCCACATCTATCTTGGAGGAAAATCTGATCTCCCCATTATAACTCTGGCTATATCTGGAGCAGCTATATTATTAATAGGCATATAGTATTTTACAGTAATTCGCTCGTTTGTCATGCAATCGCCTCCTTTGATCAGACATCACGGAAATGGGCCCATCAATTATTAACTAGGACCCATTTCGGCCCTTCTGGACCCCCTTCTTCCCTCCCTAAACCATCTCTCTCCTTCTCTCTCTCCCCCACCCCCACCCCCTCCCCGAACGCTCCAAAAATGAAATGGAAGGAAATCTAATCAAATCAGAGGACATGAAAGATGATGACAGGGGAAACGGAACAAGGCCTGTTTTCCAATTTTGCTCTGAAAAAAAAAAAAAGGTGGGGGACATTTTTTTAATTGGGATATTTGGTGACTCTGATGAAATTGCATTTTTTTTTAATGACCAGAACTGGAGTCAACAAGAGAACTCTGAAATGGCTCCTGCAAATGTGGGAAAAGTGGATTTTAGCATCAAAGAGCTCCTTCGTTCAACGGCTTCTTTCCCCAGGAATAAAAAAAAAGGCCCTGCAAAAATCCGGGCAAAATTCCCTTTAATGAAGATACTTTAAAACATCCGCTGTGAGAGACATTAATTCCTTTTCTTTTTAAAAAAAAAATACAGTATATAATAATCTGGCGGAATCAGAAAGACTAATAAGGGCTGGGCGAATCGATTTTTTTGCCTGAAGCGATGGCTACTGACCCATTCTTTAAAAAGGAAGAAGAGACGGGTTTAAAAAAAAAAAACACAAGAGAAAAAGCACCAATATTTCCTTGGCTGCTTCATAGAAGTGGTTGATGCACACTTATAAATATTGTTAATGATAAATAATAATTAAGTGCCATCAAAGAGATTTCCCCCAAGTAGTACCAAGAAAACACCTGGCTGGTGATGCTCTGGGATCGCCAACCACGTGCCAGGGCACATAAGCCCATCCACCCCCACCCCCACCCCCGGGCTCTTTTCGCCAGGCGTGGATGATGGGTCTTAGGAAGGACCAGTCAAAGCCCTTCCTGGAGAGGCTAATATTTCGGGCCATCTCCAAGGAGGTGACCCCAGGACAAACCCCAGGATCTACTTTTAGGGCTTCCCTTTCCTATGCACATTTGGGGGGGGGGGAATCTCCTTCTTGGGAGGTTTTTAAGCAGAGGCTGGATGGACTGCTGTCAGGGGTGCTTGGATGGGGGGTTCCTGCATGGCAGGGGGGTTGGACTGGATGGCCCTTGGAGGTCTCTTCCAACTCTAGGATTCTAATTCTCTCTCTCTCTCTCTCTCTCTCTCTCTCTCTCTCTCTCTCACACACACACACACACACACACACACACACACACACTGCTAAGTTGTTGCCTTCCTGATTTTGTGATCTAATCTCGTCCACCGTTAGCTTATTTACTTTTTGATTTTTATGAATGTTGTTGCTTTCGTTATGTTTTCATTTGTAACATTTTTTTTTGCCTTGTATGACATCCTGATGTCTGTATTTTGTACAGCTTGTTTTAGGTTGCAAACTGCTCAGAGTGGCTTTCTGCCAGATGGGCGGTATATAAATTGAATAAACAGATAAATAATCAATAATATACAGTATATTGAATGCACGAGTTAGACCTCTTCAGAAAAGCACATTGTTGGACGCTGGAAGGCTTTGAAGCAAAGACTATTTTTATTGGTTATTAAAATATGTATAATTTATGGGCCATTGTTTTAATATAAGGGGCAATTTGTTTCACCGCAATAAGGAAGCTGTTCTTATTAACTGAGGTTATGTAAGAGAATCAGTGAATTGTAGTTTATGTGGAGGGTCTTAAGATGAAAAAAAAAAGTGGTGAAATATTAATCAAGGCGCCTTAGGATAAACTGGACCCCAGTCCCTGCGAGGCCCTAGATTATTTTAGTCTAATCAGCCTTATGGATAATGTGGCCTTGTAAGAAGGAACATGGGTCTGAAATTCAAAAGGATTTTTTTTTTTGCGGGGGAGGGGGGAAATTGAAAACTGAGACACCCTTCTTCATCAAGGATGAAAGAAAAGCAAGCATTTATGATTTCTTTCCTCTCCGGAACTCGGCACTTTGTCTGGGGGTCGCTTTTGCACTGGGATGGTTATGTAGTGGCTCTTCGGTTTTAAACACTTTGTCACTGACATTTATTTTTTTGCTTCACCTCCTTTTTAAAAAAGAAAGCCAACTTCGTAGTTGTGATTGTATTCTGAAAGAGGCAAAACAAAAGAGAATACGGTAGCAAAAAATATTCCAAACCTTATGTAAAAATGAAAACTTAGCAAACATTCTTTTCCTTATCGTATTTTTAATTAATTTAAATATATTTTTTAAAATCATTCTACCCTGCAGAACGGAACGATGGCCCGAAACCACAGGAGATAAGGAAATACACTCCCTCAAGCATCGGCGTTCCTGTCCCTTCAGCACCAGCTGTTGTGTTTCCCACTACCTGCATGACATTGTTTTCAGTTTTACTCTGAAATAAAATCATATTTTTCTCTTCCCCCACCCCTTGTTTCTTGGCCAAGACTTCCCCCTGGTTTCTGCTGCTCTCCAAAAGACACCGGGCACGATGCTTTTTTTCGAGAGAGGTGGTGGAATCGAGCAAAGCAAGCAAGCAGGGTGCTAGTCCTCACTGTCACTGAGAAATTGAATCAACGCTATCACCGCTAGAAGGTAGGTAATTCATTCACACACACACACACACACACACTCCCGTAGCAATTTATACTCCATTTCGTCAAAGACAATGTTCAGGGTGCAGTTGTATTACCTTCACGAACTGAATGTTCACTTCTGAACCGATGCGCAAAATCTTGCTGGTTTAGCGTGGTTTCCCAGGCTGCTCCAGGGGTGGGCCGCCTTTGCTTCAGCTTTGCTGAACCTCAGCTGCTTTCCCCCTCCACATGCCTTTGCTCAACCTTAGCCGCCGGCCGGCTCGCTCACGGAAAAAGACCACCCGGTTTTGGGCCAGACAAGCTTGTCAAACCACCACCAACCCAGCCGCCTCGAATGGAAGGGCTTCCGCATCTCCGGCCCTTTCCCGCTGCATCGATCCTTTCCCTATTTCCAGAACTAAACGGCCGTTTACGCACCGTAATAAATAACTCCCAGATCGATAGCCTTGCTCTTTCGCTCAAGGAGACCACGTTTATCCGGAGGCTTCCTGCGGCGAAACGATAAATAAATTCTTCAATACCACCGTATAAACCCACCCTCTGAGTGCCTTCAATTCTAAGAGACATCTTTGCTAGGAAGAATTTATGCTTCTTCTTTTTTTAAGTGGTTTATCTCTCCTCTCTCTCTCTTTTGCAAATTCTGGGCACAGGGTAAGGAAAACTGAGCCCTGCGTATCTGATTGATTTTTCCAGGGACAGTCAAGTGTGGCTGGTGTAGGACCTGCCGGTTGCGGGTGGTGTGGTGGAATGGGTTGGATTGTGGCCTCTTGTGGAATACATTTGGTACCAAGGGAACGTTATTTGAGCATATTCTCTCTCTCCCCATATCTATCTTAGCTGCAGCATCGAACTCAGCTTGAAATGTTGGCCGGGCACAGCACCAATTGGCCAGGTCCCGTGTCGTCACGAACCGGGTGTCCGTGCTCCCAACGCAGAAGCTGCACAACAAATCGGATTCAAAACCCGGTCAGTCCTGTTTGTTTCTTAGTTTGTTGGCTCAACAACCTTTCATAGAATCCTAGAGTTGGAAGAGACCTCAAGGGCCATCTAGTCCAACCCCCTGCCACGCAGGAACCCCCATCACAGGACTCCCGACATATGGCCATCCTGCCTCTGCTTAAAAACCTCCAAAGAAGGAGACCCCACCACTCTCCAGTCTGAGGACCATACCATCTCCAGATGATCCCAACCCCACTCTCTTCCACGGTCTGAGGGCCATACCAACTCCAGATCATAGAATCATAGAGTTGGAAGAGACCTCAAGGGTCATCCAGTCCAACCCCCTGCCATGCAGGAACCCCCATCACAGTATTTCCGACAGGTGGCCATCCAGCCTCTGCTTAAAAACCTCCCAAGAAGGAGACTCCACTACCCTCCTTTGGGGCAGCATCTTATTCCACTGCCAAACAGCTCTAACTGTCATGAAGTTCTTCCTAATGTTCAAATGGAATCTCTTTTCCTGGAGTTTGAAACTATTGCCCCGAGTCCTAGTCTCTGAAGTCATGGAAAACAAACCTGTTCCCTCTTCAATAGGACATCCTTTCAAATATTTAAATTTATTTATTTATTTATTTATTTGACTTTTATACCGCCCATCTAGACCAAGGGCTACTCTGTGCGGTTTACAACATGTAACAACAAACAAAGGAATACATTTTAAAAACCAAAATACAAGGTACATAATAAAATAAAATATACATAAATCAACAAAAAACTAAAATGAAGCTAAAATGAAGCTAAAAATGGCAAGAGATTGATAAAAAGGCGGGGGGGGGAGAGAAGAAAAGTGGTTTAAAAAATAAAAAATAGTGCCTTACTAAATGTTTAAAGAATCAGGGAATGCCATTCTATAGAACCAGGTCTTCAATAGTTTTTAAAAATTTTGAAGCGAGGGTGCCAGCCGAATTTCAGGGGGTAGATGGTTCCATAACTGGGGAGCCACCACCGAGAAGGCCCTAGTCCTTGTGACAGCTTTCCGGGGACTCCCAGGTGTCCTGCCTGGCTGGCACGGGTGATCCTGGCAGCTCTTCTTGGGAGGAGCTGCTCTGTCAGAAACTAAGGTCCCAAACCGTTTAGGGCTTTGTATGTTAACATCAAAACCTTGAAGTCCATGCGGTAGCATACCAGCAACCAGTGCAGGGCTGCCAGCACGGCGGTAATATGTTGGTGCCTTCTTTGCCCTGTTAGAAGTCTGGCAGCTGTATTCTGCACTAGCTGCAATCTCCGCATTAACCTCAAGGGCAGCCCCACGTAGACAGCACTACAGTAGTCTATTCTCGAGATTACAAGTGCATGAACCAGCGTAGTTAACGCCCTGATGTCAAGGAGGGCAATCCGCAGCTGGGCAATCCTCCGCAGTTGGCAATGAGCGGAACGGACCACTGACGCCACCTGGGTTTCCATGGTGAGTGCCGGGTCCAGTAGGACACGCAAACTGCGGACCCCATCCTTCGCGGAGAGAGTCAACCCCCCCAAAAGTGAGGGAGTTCCCCAACCCGCAGACACCAGGGGGGCCCCACACGCAGGATCTCCGTCTTGCCCGGGTTCAACCTCAGCCTATGAGCCCCCATCCAATCCGAGACGGCCGCCAGGCAGTGCTCAAAGGACGGAACGGCATCCCCTGCAGAAGATGGAAAGGAAATATAGAGCTGGTTGTCATCCGCATATTGGTGACACGAAACTCCATACCCCCTTATGACCCCTCCCAGCGGCCTCATATAAATGTTGAAGAGCATGGGAGAGATGACCGACCCCTGTGGCACCCCACAATTGAGGGACCAAGGAGCGGAGGTCATCTCCCCCCAGCTGCACGCGCTGGGGGGGGTGTCCTCCAAGAAGGAACGGAACCACTGCAAAGCAGTGCCTCCAATCCCCAACTCGGAGAGCCTCCCCGGGAGGATACCGTGGTCGACGGTATCAACGGCTGCTGAGAAGTTGAAGAGGACCAAAAGGGACATTCTGCCCCTGTCAGACTCCCTCAAAAGGTCAGCAGGCAGGGCGACCCATGCCGTTTCCGTCCTATGGCGCGGCCGGAAGCCCGACTGAAAAGGATCGAGGGATTTTGTGTCATCCAGAAGACCCTGGAGCTGATCTGCCACCACCCTCTCCAAAAATATAAACATAGCTATCAAGACAACGTCAAATTATAGAATCATGGAATTGGAAGAGACCTCAAGGGCTATCTAGTCCAACCCCCTGCCATGCAGGAACTCCCACTAAGCCTCTACTTAAAAACCTCCAAAGGAGGAGAACTCCACCACCCTCCAGTCTATCATCTCCAGATGATCCCAACTCCAATCTCTTCCACAATCTGAGGACCATACCATCTCCACATCACAGAATCCTAGAGCTGGAAGAGACCTCCAGGGGCCATCCAGTCCAACCCCTGCCATGCAGGAACCCCCATCACAGTATTTCGGACAGGTGGCCACCCAGCCTCTGCTTAAAAACCTCCAAAGGAGGAGACTCCACCGCCCTCCTTTGGGGCAACAGACTTGGCTCTTGCCATCTCCCGAAAGACCTTTTCTGCCTGCTCCCCAAGCCCCACAACCAGTCCCATCATCCCCTGCCAGAACGGCCCAGGAACCGGGATCTGAGGAAGGGCTTTGAATCCAAGGTATACCCTCCCCCCCCACCACCGCCTCTGGTGCCCGGCTGCTTAGCTCGGTGTAAATAGACATTCACCCATTTTCGCAACAAAGCCCAAGGAATATGAGACAACTGTTGTATTTACAGGGAATTGTGAGTTATGTTCTGTGCCTAAAAACAATCCATGACTTGCGCCGTTCATCAAAGTGAGGAATCAGCTCCATTTCCCCGGGGGAAGAGGTGCATCTTAGGAGGAAATCTTACTTTACTCGGAGGGTATTAAGACCCAAGTAAAGGAGACTTGGAGGGTGGCTGCTGGGCACACACATCCCTGAATGCGGCGGGGTTCACTTCTGGCATTCAATACAACTAACGAAAATGCAAGGCATGTTGGATGTGGCTGGACCACAAACCCCATCGTCTCCCCTCTCCCCCCAAAAAAAAGCTGATGGGAGTTTGAAGTCCCTTGACATCCCAAAGGTTGGAAGGCGGCCTGTGTGAGCCCCATATAGCCCACTCAACGCAATGGCATTTGGGGGTGGGACGGGAGCCCTAGAGGGCATTTAGACCAACCCCGCTGCTTCTAATGTAGTGCTGCAGTTTTCTAGCCTTGGTTTAAAGGTTTCCAGTGAAGGGAGGCCATCGTTCCCCCCCCCCCCAATTCCAACACCCACCGGGCCCCATCCCTCTGCTTCCCCTCGTTCCTACCTCAGTCCCTCCCCTTGGGTGGGCAGGCTGGATGGGCTTGGTAGTCAAGTCTGACCCAAACATAGCTCCTTCCACCTCCCGCACAGGCTTCCTCCATCTTTGGGATGCAGCCTGGCGGGCCTTGTAGTCGGGCGTGACACTAAACTCCTCCTGGCCGTCCCTTTCCCGTTCATCTCCTTCCCTCTGCCTCAGGGAGGCAGGCTGATGGGCACTGTAGTCACTGCGGACCCTACATGCAGCCCCTTCTCCGTCCGCCTCCTAGGCCACCCTGCCGCTCTCCGAGTTCCCTCCCCTCCCACCTCCATCCCTCCCTTTTGGGCCGCCCGGCAGATGGGCCTTGTAGTCGCCCCTGTCCTCCTGCCTCCCTAGCTAGGGCTCGCCTCCCTCCAAGCCACGTGCCCTTCCGCGCCGGGCCGGGCCCGGCATTTTTTCCCGCCCTCATTTGCATCCCTCGCCCCTCCTTCGCCTCCGATTGGCCGGCTCCCTTCACTGATCCCCGCCCCTTCGGCCTCGGCCCCTCCTCCTCCCTGCCTCGGAATGGCTGGGCGAGAGGGGCGGTGGGCGTGGCCTTTCCTTCCCCCTCTCCCACCCCTCCCACCCGGGGTCCCGCCCCGCGGCGGTGACGTCACCGGCGGAGGCTCGGGGGATGACATCACCGGGCCAGCGCTGGCTGCGGGGAGGGAGCGCGGGGTCCGCAGTCTCGATTCCCGCTCGCTCCCTCGCTCGCTCGCTTTCGGGCAGGATCGGGCCCCCCCCCGCCCTTTCTTATTTTCCTTTTTTTTTTTAGGGGGCAGGAGGGGGTTGCACGATTTCCAACCCCTCTGCAGGCCGGGAGGGGGGATCCCCCCCATTTGGGAGCCTTTGGGGTCGTCGGGGGTGGGGGGGGGAAGGAGAAGCCTTTCTCCTCCTCCTCCTCCTCCTTGGGCCCCCCCGCGGCGGATCGGGCTCCATGCACCGGCTCCAGCAGGATGGGACCCCGGGCAGCCGCCAGGTAAGCCCTTGGAGGCGGCGAAGGGTGTTTTGTAGGTGGGGGCGATGCTGCTGCTGGTGGTGGTGGTGGGGGGGAGAATCGGGTTGCAAAATCCAGAGAGGAAGGGGTGTCCCCCCCATCATCATCCTTTATTGTCTTCGTGCAATTAAGAGCATCAGTTGCAAGGAGTGCCATGCAATGGCATCGGGGAGGGAGTGGGGGGGGGCTGGGCGTCACAGGTTCCCGGCGAGCTTGCAATTTTATCACGCGCGCGTGTGTGTGGGGGGGTCTTGGAATGAACAAAAAATTAATTACACTGTGCCCACCCACCCCTCCACCCCTCCCTAACTCTCGCTTCCATCCTTGGCTGCATCGCCTTGCAGCCATTATTGGCCTTGCAAGGAGGAGGGGGGGGAGGGGCGGGGATGCTGGAGGGGGGAGGGGGGCAGTCGTGGAGGGTGTGTGTGTTTTAGGGGGGGTGGAAGCATTAAATCCCCCCCCCATTTTCCCCGATTTTTAACCCCCTCCCCATTTGCACGAAGCGAGCCAAGAGATCTCGCTGCCATTCCGGTGGTATTTGTTCTTGCAAAGGTGGAGAGGGAAAGGGGGGGGGGGCTTGGGCGAGGTGGCGTGGGGGGGGGACAAGGTGTGGATGGGGGGCAGGGCCTTTGGAAAGGGGCCCAGGGTGGCCAAGGAAGAGAGGGAGGGGCGGGATGGATAAAAAAAAGGGGGGGCTGGAGGCCTGCCAAGGAGGGGTCATCAGCTTTGATGGGTTGCAATTTATGGGGAGAAGGCCCACGGGTTGGTGGACACCCCCCACCACCAAAGTGTGGGGCCGAATCCGCTTGCTATGGGGTCTAAGGGTGGTTCGGAAAAGGCATTTCTGTGTCTGTAAATGGGGGGTGGTGGTCTCGGTCAGAGTTTGGGGTGTGGTTGTGGCCAAAGTGTGAGGGGCTGGTTTGATTTTGGTCTCAGTGGCTTCCCTGGGATTGGAGAGATGGTTATTTTTTTCCCTGGGGGGGAGGTATCTTGGAAGTTGGGATCCCCTGAAGGGGAAAGCCCCCCCCCCCAAAAAAAGAAACAAAATCTGGGAATCAGGATTGCAAGATTGAGGGGGTTGAGGTGAGCCAGTTGTTAAATGTTAGAGGGGGGGTTGTTGGGGCCAGTGGCTTTTCAACAGAACACCCCCCCCCCAATTGCTATTTGAGGACCAGTCGGTGCTGGGTTCGAACTCGGAACCAGAGCGACGGAGGAAAGAAGCAGAGTTTGGGAGGGTCCTGGCAGGGGTTTGTGGGGTTGATTTGTGGGTGGGGGCGATGCATGCGCCAAGAACGACCCCCTCTCTCTCTGCTGTGTGTGTGTGTGTGTGTGTAAACCGTAATCTTGTTGGCGAGGAGGTGGGGGCAGGTGGACAGTGCTTTCCACACCACAACATGGGCAGAAAATCCACACCCGCTTTCTCGTTCCTGGGCACTTGCGGGAGGGGGGGGGCTTTCAACATAATTCTGTTGAAGAGAGGAGAGAACTCCCAGTTTGCCTCAGGTGGCGTTTTTTTTCACCCCACCCCACCCCCGCTGTTGGATTTGGGATCCATTCCCTCCCTTTTTGTCTCTTGCCCCTTCTGCAGTCCGTCTTGCACACCCCACATTAAAAAAGCCTGCATTTTTTTAAAAAAATTAATTTTTTTAAAAAAAATTAATTGTTATTTTTTTGGAGGGATGTGTCATGGATCATTGCCAAAAGCAGAAAATGCAGTGGAAAGAGACAGTCTGGAGCTGTTGGGTCTCCCTTTAGACCCATTTCCCAGCTTGGGAACACAAGCCTGATTGCACATTATCTATGTAATTTCCCCCCTGTTGTGATTCTTTCCTTATTAACCTACTGGCTGTTTGAGTCTTGTATGACTCCCTCCTTCTTCCTTCTTTCCAACATCAGCTCCTTCCTTCCATCCATCATCAGATTGCACCTTTTCTTTCTTTCTTTCTTTCTTTCTTTCTTTCTTTCTTTCTTTCTTTCTTTCTTTCTTTCTTTCTTTCTTTCTTTCTTTTTCTTTCTTCTGTCATCAACTCCCTCCTTCCTTCCTTCTCTTTCCTTCCTTCCTTCGTTCTATCAATCATCACCTTCCTTCTTTCATCAGCTCCATGGTTGATTCCTTGCTTCCATCATCAGCACCTTCCTTCCTTCCTTCCTTCCTTCCTTCCTTCCTTCCTTCCTTCCTTCCTTCCTTCCTTCCTTCCTAGGACTGCACATTGCACACAGAGTAATCGTGCGAAAAGAGATGCCTGCGCCCCGAAGGTCACGGCTGGAGGTTGCTCCCGCCACTAGGAGGAGGCGAAGCTTCCCCCCCACCCTCGTTTCCCCATCCATGTAGGAAACCCCCACTAAAGCAACATTCTCCCCCGCTTTCCCCGTCCCGCACACACACACCATTTTTGCTTTATATGCCAAACGGCGTAACCTCCTTCCCGGCACCCGAGCTGATTTGCCTGACCTCCGTCTCTCCTGCCCCGCCTGGCCCATCTCCCGTTGGCTTTCTCCATCTTCCTTGGGGGGGGGGGAACGACAGGCACCTCTCAGCAAGCGGTGGCGGTAGATTTGGGGCCGCCCGAGCCATTGCGGAGGTCGGGGGGTGGGGGTGGGGAGCCTTGGCGGCAGGCACAAATTCCCGAGATCTGTTGCATGAGGTGTCGGCGGCGGAGAAGAATCGTGCTCTGTGTTAACTCTGTGGCGATGAACAACCCCCTCCCGGCAGTATCAACCCCCCCCAATGCACAATGAGTGAGGCTTGGCATCCTGTCCCTTAGAGGGGTTCGTTCTCTCTCTCTCTCTCTCTCTCTTGCTATCCCAGTTCAATCTCCTGCCTCTTCTTCCCTCCTTGGATCTAATCTACAGTAGATCGGAAAAAGACAGATCCCCGCCCGCCTGTCCAAAACCCAGTTTTTCCAGCCTGGCTCCCTTTTCTCATCTCTCTCTCTCTCTCTCTCTCTCTCTCTGTGTGTATTGACTCCTTTGTTCCCAAGGGGGGCGTTGAAAGGCCTTCCCATATTTTTTCCCCCTTCTCTTTTTCCCTTCCTTCTTGCCTGGTTCGCTCACCACGGACAGCTCCGCCTCAACGTTTCTATGACTGATCCATCAAGTGGACTTTCCTCTGGTGTTTTTGCTCCCCCCACCCCGATCTGAGGCACCTTCTCCCTCCACCACAAAAAAAAAACCCACTGCTTTAGATCTGGTCTCCCTTAACCGGGTCCAAACCCCATAAAGCGTCCGTCTCCGGTGGGCCGGGATGAGCAGCATTGGGTGGAGAGTCCGGTTGCGGTTGAGTGAAAAAAAACCCATCTCCTTCTGCCCATCGAGAAGAAGAATCGTTTCCCCCAATTCAGGTTCAAGCTAGAAGCATCGGTGCTGGGTGTGATTTAAATATATCTGGCATTTCCCTCCGATTTAAATACATCTGACATTTGGGTCGGTTCCCTCTTTCTCTTTTCCTTTGCTGTTGCGTTTCTGACAGATGCGAAAGCCCCGATCTTTTATGCTTGGTTCCTCAGAAGAGAGGGGCATCCATTCTCGAACAGGTTTCCCCTGGTTCGTGGATCGTTCGAAAACTGATCTACCAGAATTCCAAGTCCCTTCTCACTCGCAGTATTGCTGAACCCAGATATCTCCCATCTTATCTTTTGTGGTTGATTACTTTTTCCTAGGTGCAGTACTTTGCATTGATGCCTTCTGAATTGGACTGTGTAATTTTTTTTCAAGTCCTCACTTAGGTTTAACGGGAGACTCCCTAAGACCCAGAGTTCTCCAGATAGATCTTAAGATTCGGCCCGATGCCACGTCCCGCATCACAAAAACCCACCTGCCATTTTTCATGGTGGCATCCAAAACACCTGATGGAACCGAACTTTTCCTTGGGCGGATCTTTCCCTGCCTGGCTGGAAAACCAGGTTCATCACAAAAGCTTCCTTTTAAACTCCCACCGGGGACGGCAGGCTTTGGGAATCCAGATTGGGTTTCTCTTCCTTGCCAGAGACGGATTTATGCGAAGGTGCGAGGGGCTCTTATCCTCCGGTCGAGGATAAAAACCTGGGGATCGTTGCTCCTTCCCAAACAGAAATCAAAAACAAGGGAGTTTTGACTCCTCCGGCTTATCGTAGCCACCTGAAATCTGTATTTCTTCCACCACCCAGCGGAGGAGAAGGGCTTTTTGTACGTGCCGTGGATAGGAGGAGGAAGAGACGGCTGTACAGCGTGTGCCTCTGCACTCCCCTGTGGGGGAAATCCAGATGTTTTTGGTGGTGCTGTCCTCCACGGAAGACTGGCCGGCCCTTCTCCGGCTTGTGCCGCTTGCTCGGGAAAAAGCCCTTGGCTCTTGAGGTGGGCGAGTGGGCCTCCTGGAGGAACCGGTGGTGGAGGCGTGGTCTCCCTTTTGAATGGTGGGGAGGGAGGGGGAAGAGAGCTGTGGGGGTCTGCTGGGGGGGGGGGAGGAGGAGGAGGAGGAGGCACCACGGAGGCGAAGGCTGCATTTCTGGGCACGCTCAGTTGCAGTCGCCGGCTCCCTTGCGTTCAGCTGAGCATCGCTGTGCAGATGGTTTTTTTGGGGGGGCGTGGGGGGCATCCACTTGGAGCAATTCCATTTTTTCCGAGGCCTTTAACATCACCCCTTTTGTTTCCAAAATACTGACCCCCGGCTAGGTCTTTCGATCCTGAGCTGCCGCTTTCGCTGGTCCTCTTTCTTCCGCTCCCCGATGGGGTCTGTTTGGGGGTGCCTTTTCCGAGGGCGGGCGGGGAGAAAGGACCCCCAATTTATTCCGCCCAAGACCGCCGGTGGTTCGGCTGGACGCTTAGGGTTCGAATAAAGACCTCATGGAATACAAAGGAATCCACCAGGAGCTGTCCGGCGTGCGGTATAAATACAGCGCTCTGATCTCGTCTGTGGTTTAAAATGCAAGCCAGCTCCTTTTTTGAGGGTCTCTCTCTCTCTCGATCGGATGGATTTTATCGCCGGCTGAGCGTGCCACACCTTCCTCTCGGGCGTCAAGGCTTGCTCGCCAAGGCATCCCTGTGCCTTCGCGTCGGGAATGCGCGCCCCCGTAGCGGAACGCCTTTCGGGGTCAAATGTAAGTAACTCCGGGGGTTCCGCGTCACCACCTCTGGTTTTCATCTCTGTGAGGGTAGCAGGTGGTGCCTGATTTTTGGTGAGACTTTTCTGTCCTGAGGCAGGTTGAAGATTTGAAAATAGTGCCTCCTTGTCAGGCTGCAAGATCCCGTAAGGGTTCCCACTTCCGACACGTTGGCTTTCGGATCTGGTCTTTGTTATCATCGTCTCTTGGGTTCCGTCGCCTGACCTAAGATGCGGCGGTGATGTTTTCCCTGAAAATGGGTACCGCAATCCTTGACGGGCCCTCTCCGGCAAGGAGCACTCTATCTCCCTAGATACAAATGTTATGGGAGGGGGTTGTCCATAGAGCTGTCAGTTCTCTGTTTGGTTTTCGCATTTCTGGGGCTGTCTGTCGGGAACCGCAAGGCAGATCCGTCTTTCCATCCTGAGCTGTGCTGCGGCCCTCCTTGTGCCTTTAAATCTTTTTTTTCCCCCCCTCCACCCCTTCCTTCTTGGCTGCCATTCTGGTTCCTGTTTTTGGTGCCCTTCCGCAAAACATTGGAAACACCTGCTTCAATTTGCTTTTTTTTTTTAAATTGCCTTTTAAAAAAAAACAATTGACCTCCAATGCTTGCCAATCCACTTGTCACGGGCAGGGATTAAAACAGCCCGAACATCGACATCTTTCTGGTGGGTTTTTTGTTCGACACCTTTGTATCTTTGGTCACGGTGGCAGGTGCCTCGATCCCGAAGGTCCCCCCCTTTCTGCACCCCCTTTTCCGCTGGCCGGAAATAGGGTCGGTCCCGGCCTCGCCGTGAAAGAGGGGGAGCCGAGAGCGAATCTGAGGTCCACCTCTCCTCCCTAAATCGGGATCTTTATCCAGAACGGAAAGGTTGGTGATTTATAGAAGACTTTGTGTTTTTTTGTAGGAAGGAGACGTGGTTATGGGTCTGGAAGAGAATAATCAGAGGCAGGCGAGAGCAGGCTGGCTTTTTCCCCCCCCCCACGCCGAACACTCGCGCTTCCATAGGGCTCGGGCGGGCAGTGGACAACAATGCCCATCTCTCCACACTGGGCAAGCTGTGGCAGATGGAGCATGGAGGGGGTCCAGGGTGGGTGCGGAAGGCTTTGTTGGCGCTGCAGGAAAGGGGTTTATGGCAAAGGGTTATGATGCCCCACTTTTAACAAGTGATGCGTTGCTTCTGTTTGCTTTTTCCCCCCACACTCCTTGGGAGGTTTGTAGACCATGTTTACCCTGGCGGCCTTGGTAGCGAATTAAGGGAAGCCTCCCCAAGGAGAGGCAGTCTACCTCTCTGGCTCCTGATCGGCCCAGGTCGGTCATTGGCATGGGCTCGGTAGTCCTTGGGTAGTTTTAGCTTGAGGTTTTTGGTGTAGCCCTGCCGTCGGGTGCTGTCTGGTGGCGGGGAGTTCCGCTGACCCGTTCTGCATTGCCGAAGGATGTATTTCCCCCCTGCCATTTTAATATGCATAAATTTCCTTCTTTGGATGTTCTGAGCGGCAGCACAAGGGTTTTTCCTCTTCCGGCCTGCCTCTTTTGACCTCCTCGGACCTGAAACGGCCCTCTGTACGTCCTCAGAGCCGTGGCTGGGAAGCGACCGAACAGATTAAGCTTCCCCCACTCCTCCACCCAGTCTGTCTGGATGCTGTAGCTATCAGACAGGTAGAAAACTCCTCTGTTTGTTCCCGTCTCTTAGCAGAGAAATGGGAACAACCGGTCCCTGGGGTATCGATCCCGATGGCTTTGACCAAAAAGCGAGAATTTTCTTCTTTGAGTCTCGCTGCCTTCTTTCCCTCCCAACCAAACGAAGGCACCTTTATTTCTTCATTCATTCGGATTAAATTCCAATGTCCCCCGCGCGGAGTTAGGTCCGGTTGTGTTCGGCTGAGATGACGGGTGCATTTTCTCCCAACTCTGCAGGGGCGGGGCCAAAAAGGGGGTGGAGCTGCTGCTGGGAGGGGCCTGCACCAGTGGGTGGGGCTGAACCAGCTCAGCAGTGCTCTTATGGACTAGCACCTTTTTCGTTGTTTATGCTTTCCTTTTTCATCGGATTGGTTTATCGTGGCCACGTGGTAATGTTGCAATCATTTGCAGATCACAGGAATTAATTATGCAACTGAATCAAGCCAGGCAATGCTGGAGGAGGTGGGAAACCAACCAACCCCCCCCCTTAATATCCCTGGCGGTGTGATTGTTTTTATTTATGTGCCCCCGGAGAGATTGTGTTGCGGGGTTAGGCAAACCCAATCTGAAGCACAGCATTTCCTTGCCTTTTTTTAAAAAAAAAAGCAACACAAAACAAAAACAAAAAATATATATTTAAATTCTCCAGAACCAGATTGGTGGCGGAGTTCGCAAATCAATATCTCGATCATCTCCGCGATTCCAACAAAGGAAAACAGTGCAAAATAAAAATTAAATCCCATTATGAATCCCACCTGGAGTTGTGAACTTGTATAATTTGGATCTCGCGTCCTTTGTTGCACCGACCTGGCGTGACTTCTGCTCTCGTATGGGAATCCTGGTTCTATTTAGTTCAGCTTCACCCCCTTGCTATGTAACGTATCATCATCATCATCATCATCATCATCATCATCATCATCATCATCATCATCATCATCATCTAGACAAAAAGAGAAACAAGATGTTGGTTCAAAAATGACCCCTAGTAATGTGTCGGTTTCGGGGTGCTATGATCTGTCCATCTGACACCATGTCCTATATTTGGGTTCTCTCTCTCTCTCTCTCTCTCTCTCTCTCTCTCTCTCTCTGTGTGTGTGTGTGTGTGTGTGTGTGTGTGTGTGTGTGTGTGTGTACGTGAATCCTGATGTCGAAATACATTTTTGGGTTTGACAAGATGGACCCCGTTTGTTGGAGGCGTCGAACCTGTAATTTTCGGTGGCTTCCGGAAATATGTAAAAAGAAAATGTGTATATTAATTGCTTTGGGTGTATCGAACCCCTCACCCTCCGTGTCAGCCGAACAGCTAATAATAGTAGTAATCTTAGATCCTAGAGAGAATGGGAATTCTCGGAGGGTCAGCTAAGTCTCTACAGTTCGCTCGATGCAAGAGAAATTTCTGCAAGGTTATTCTGTGGAGTTCGGTGTAGGGTCGGGAGCGGTTAAACCTGACCCGGGGGGGGGTGGAAACGGTTCTGATTTTCTCAAGGAAATTTTCATCTCTTGCCTTTTGGCCTGGAAAATATTTGTGAAAAAAGCATTCCTTGCAGAATCTTAATCAACTGAGGGGGGTCGCCTCTTGGTTTGCTGGCTGTTTTTTTTGTGTGTGTGTGTGTGTGTGTGTGGTTTTGGTGTCGTGTTTTTCCACCGGTCCTTGCGGGATATCTGTTTGATCGTTTGAAATATTTGTAGAGGTAACCGTTATTTTAGCTTTAAACGTTGTATTTTAGTGATTTAACCCTGTCTTTGGCACTTTGGAAGGAGAATCTTCTCCTTCCCAGCGTTTTTTCCCTGCCGGCATGGGATCCGTTTGCACTTTTTTTGAAGGAGAAAGGTGGGGTAAAAATATTATAAATAAATGTGCCCCGAATGTCAAAGCCACCGACATCTGGAGTGAGGAGTAAGTACAGTATTAGCGAAATAAATAGCAATGCCTTCTGGGCCTATTGACTGACTTCCTTTCCTTTTCAGAAAAAAAACATTAATTTTCCTTTTCCGTGTGTGTATGTGATTGTGGAGGAATAAGACCGCTGGGCTCAGAGAATCTCTCTCTCTCTCTCATAAGTTCCTATCTATCCATCCATCCACCCACCCATCCACCCACCCACCTGTTTGTTTGTTTGTTTGTTTGTTTGTTTCTATACAGCCCCCTTAGTGTAAACTGCACCACACCAATCCATCCGTCCCATTAATTGTCTTCCTTCCTTCCTTCCTTCCTTTCTTCTATCCATCATCAGCTCCTTCCTTCCTTCCTTCCTTCCTTCCTTCCTTCCTTCCTTCCTTCCTTCCTTCCTTCCTTCCTTCCATCATCAGCTCCTTCCTTCCTTCCATCATCAGCTCCTTCCTTCCTTCATTCCTTCCTTCCTTCCTTCCTTCCTTCCTTCCTTCCTTCCTTCCTTCCATCCATCATCAGCTCCTTCCTTCCTTCCTTCCTTCCTTCCTTCCTTCCTTCCTTCCTTCCTTCCTTCCTTCCTTCCTTCCATCCATCATCAGCTCCTTCCTTCCTTCCTTCCTTCCTTCCTTCCTTCCTTCCTTCCTTCCTTCCTTCCTTCCTTCCTTCCTTCCTTCCATCATCAGCTCCTTCCTTCCTTCCTTCCTTCCTTCCTTCCTTCCTTCCTTCCTTCCTTCCTTCCTTCCTTCCATCCTTCCATCCATCATCAGCTCCTTCCTTCCTTCCTTCCTTCCTTCCTTCCTTCCTTCCTTCCTTCCTTCCATCCATCATCAGCTCCTTCCTTCCTTCCTTCCTTCCTTCCTTCCTTCCTTCCTTCCATCCATCCATCATCAGCTCCTTCCTTCCTTCCTTCCTTCCTTCCTTCCTTCCTTCCTTCCTTCCTTCCTTCCTTCCTTCCTTCCATCCATCATCAGCTCCTTCCTTCCTTCCTTCCTTCCATCCATCATCAGCTCCTTCCTTCCTTCCTTCCTTCCTTCCTTCCTTCCTTCCTTCCTTCCTTCCTTCCTTCCTTCCATCCATCATCAGCTCCTTCCTTCCTTCCTTCCTTCCTTCCTTCCTTCCTTCCTTCCTTCCTTCCTTCCATCCATCATCAGCTCCTTCCTTCCTTCCTTCCTTCCATCATCAGCTCCTTCCTTCCTTCCTTCCACCCATCTCTCTCTCTCTCTCTCTCTCTCTCTCTCTCTCTCTCTCTCTCTCTCTCTCTGGAAGTATCCCATAATCCCCCTGCTGATTTTGGAACAAGATGGCTGCCCTTATCGTGGCGGGCGGGGGGGGCGGGCGAGAGTGCGAAAGCCAGTGCCTTCCCACGATCCGATCCAGGAGGCTTCGCTGCAAAGCCAAGGGAAGGCGCTGCCGCCTCTCTTCGCCCTTAATTGATTATTGGAAAGTGTTAATTGGCTTCTGCCAAGTTCGGAGAGGAACTTAACGAGGCGGCTGGTGTTCTGCTCGCCTCCACGCCTGTGTTCTCGGCCCTCCAGGGCTGTCAGTTTCGTTTGAACCCTTTGGGGTCTCTTTTAGAATCCTTCCCCTCTCTTCGCTCCGGGGTCGTCCCGGGTTCGAATGCGGCCTTTCCCCCTTGGTTGGCTTGCTTGCAACCACCACCCGCTTGCCGGTTTTCTCTCCCCGTGGCCTGGAACGTTAGCTACGAGGAGGAAGGCTGAATGCACAGGGGTCTATGCAGTGTCAAAAAACAGTGCTTCTGGCCATGAGCAGAGTGCAGCGTTAAGAAGGATGACAATACACGCCTAAGTCTTTGCTTGCACGGCTCCTGGGAGGTTTCTTTTTAAAGGTGGCCACCTTTCCTCCCTTTTAAAGGTTTTTTTTTTTCTATTTCCTTTTTAGAGGCTTTTTTGGAGCCTTTTTTTTTTGGCGGGTGGGGGGTGGTGTTAAAAAAAACGAACCAAGAAGCCAGGAAAAAGTCAAGTGTGGGAAGACGGCGTGAAGGACAGATTCTACGCGCGCGTGCGCCCCCCCCTTCCTCCTCGTTTGTTACTCAGTTCCTCTGGCCGCGATCAGAAAGCCCAGATGGTTGCTTTCGCTTTAAGAAATTCACATTCCCACGCCAACGTCGTTTGGAGGCACGATTCCACGCGCTCATCTCCTTCCACGGGGGGCAGCTGGCAGAGATGGCAACCCACTTCATGGTTGCCTCTTCCTCTTCCGACCTGCTCCCCTCCCCCCGTCCCCCTCTCTGGGCGGACCTCTCTTTTTTTGGCCCGTCCCGTGGTAGCAAGTCCGGAGCGGGTGGAGTGTTGATGAACATGCCGTTGCGGCCTTGGTGGCCGACCCGGTGGGACCTTGTCCAGCGGTGCTGCCCAGGCGTCCTTCTCGGCCGGGCCCGGTTGGCCGGGGCAGATGGACTATGTACTCCCACCGGATCGATTGGGCCGCCCTCTCTTGTCCCACCCGGGGCTGGAGAGACTGAAGCCGGAGTTTGGGCTTTTGATAATGATGGAGGTTTCAAAAAATTATTTAAAAAAAAAAAAGCAGACAGTTTAAAAAAGTCCCTTTCCTTCCTGAAAATAAACAAAACCTAACCCAATATTCTGGTAGTCTGACTGTATCTCTCCATCCATTTTATTTTGTTTCTGTCTTATCCATCCATCCATCCATCCATATGTGTGTGTGTGTTTGTGTGTGTACATATATACATATATAATATGTCTCTGTGTGTTTATACATACACACACACACACACACACACACACACACACACACACACAGAGAGAGAGAGAGAGAGAGAGTTTATAGCTACATACTGTATCTATATACTGTATACTGTATCTGTCTATCTATATCTGTCTATCTAGACAACGTCTGTCCTGCCCACTACCCAAAGGTCTCTGGGCGGCTTACAATTCAAAATTAAAATGAGCAATTAAAAGAAATTAAATCATTATAATACAATACGATACGATGCAATTAAAATACGTTAAAATACAATACACTAAAATTGCCACCAGGACCCACAATCTATGTTGTATCGGTTAAATAGCTTCTGGAAAACACACACACACACACACACACACACACACACACACACACACACCATGCAAATCAAATAGACATTTCAAAAAGCACAGGATAAATACCGCATTTTTAAGAAATACTGTACTTAAACCTGCATTAAGATTAGGAAAGCAAGTCCAGGAACCAGTTCAAAAGCATGTCAAGGCCTTTTAAAGGGGAGAAAAAAGACCAAATATTTATTTATTTATTTATGAATATTTTTAGCCTGCCTTTCTCCTTGGAAGAGGACCCAAGGTGGCTTACAGTAATTTGGGACAGTATACAGTCCAACACAATTAAGACATATTCAAGTTTAAGAACAGGGGGTTGAGCGACATCTTATTGCATTAGAAAACAACATGAAAGCTAAAAAAGAATGCAAGCAGTTAAGAAAAGAGTATAAAATTCCATGTCATCTTGTGCAGTTGACCATCTTCTAAAAGTGATGAGGGATAGGAACTAACAATTGATAACATATAGTGTCAATGCAACCACACAGGAAGAGATACATGTACAAAATTACAAGCGGTAATAAATACAGATTCCACACATCCTGGACATAACCTGTTTCAATTGTTACCCACGGGGCGACGTTTTAGGGCATTGCATATTAGGACAACTAGAGAGAAAGATAGCTTCTTTCCAAGTGCTTTCAAACTGTTGAATAATTTTTTAATAATACGTTATATTGTGTTGTTGGGCTGTGTTTTTATTGTTGAATATATGATTCTTATATTCCTTTCTTATATATGGAGAGCATTTTTTTTTACCAAAACAAATTCTGGGTGTCTCCAACCACACTTGGGCAAGAAATAAAAAGGATTCTGATTCTGATTCTCTGTGTAAGCCATGCCTGGTAGTCCATAATTCAGGGTAAAGCTTGCTTGAAGAGAGAAATACCCACCATCCCTCGGAGATCTTCTTACACCTTAAAGACCAGCCTGTGGAAGATGGGCGGCTGGGTTTTTGTTTTGTTCCTTGTTTGTTTGTTTGTTTGTTTGTTTTGCCTGATGGTGCAGGGACAAGACAGAAGGTGTGGATGTGTGTGTGTGTGTGTGTGTGGAGGGGGGGGAGCATCTTTTCAAGTGCGCCCATAGAGGAGCAGGCCCTAGATGGAGCCAAGAGAAAGCCCTCCCTGGGGGGGGGGTGAGATCGTAAAAAAAGACAAGAAGGGTCATAAAAAGGGTGATCTTTCAACCTCCTCTTGGTCTCAAATGAATCAGAGATGTCTCAAAGCATCTTTCCGGGAAGGGAAGTCCCGTTCCTCGCCTGGTCTTTAAAACAACAAAACAACAACACTCTGCTTTGCACTCGGGTGTTCGGACGCTTTTCCGTTGTGCATGCAGTCGAGTTGTCAGGGAATGATGACGTGATGTTGCGATGATCTGTATTCCCCCTTTTTAAAAAAAAAAACCCACCCCCAACGTTCTCTTCCCTTCTCTCTCTCTCTCTCTCTCTCTCCCCCGCCGAATTTGTATGCCGATGGGGGTGCTTGTTTGGAGCTGATGGCTTATTCCGGCTTGGCTTGCCCTCTCAGACTCCCAATTAATGATTGGGTTCGTAACTATTTATTCTCCCCTGGCAGCTTGTTTACTAAGATGCCGGAGATGAATGGGGCAGAGAGAGAGAGAGAGAGAGAGAGGGAAAGGGGGAAAATAGGAATAATTAAAGCCAACCCTTTTTCTACCTGCCTGTAGATTCGATCCTTTGGCGATAACCATGGTGTGGGGTGTGTGTGTGTGTGTTGTGGGTTCCTTTTCCTCCCTTTTGACTGCCAGGATCCCATCGCCCGAAACTTCACAACGGATGAATACCGTGCCTTATACGCTGGGCGGGACCACAGGGTAAGAGGAGGACTTTGGTGTGAGATGGACGACCTCGTAAAGGAAGCCAGGGCTTTTTTCCTGGGATTACAGGAGCTGAGCGGGAGATGGGCGGGGGAGGAGCTGTTCGGGATCGACAGCTTGAGAGCTACGGGATCCCTGCTGAGCTGCAGGATTTGACCCCTGGCAGGGGCTCTTTGCGGTGTAGTGCTCCGGCCAGGGCTACCTCGCAGGGCCGTTGTGAGGTGACGCCCAAGGAGAGGCAGAAAGGAAATATCAAAGCAGCCCGAAGAAGCTCAATTTTTATCCTTCTGGCCTCCTCCTCCTCCTCCTCCATCTGTCTGGTTTAAAGTGCTTAGAAGAAGATTAAAAGGAGGCCCGCTTCTTTTAAACCCATCTTAACTTCTCGTCGGCAGGAAGGGGAAGGTCCGTCGTCCACAAATAGGCGGCTTTTTCGGCCTTCTTTTAAAAATTTTGTTTTTGTTCCTCGTCTGTCCGGGGGCTTCCTGCCTTATTCTAGCCGTTGCTGGGACCTAGACGTTTGTACGCGATCGCGGTAAACGGATAACCCAAGCGTCGTCCCGAAAAGCTGCAAAAGGAAGCGGGAAGGACAAGAAAATGGCGACGGAATTTTTTTTAAAAAGAAAGAAAAGAAAAGGCTTTCTCCGAAAAGGTTCAAGTTCTGGAAAGGAGGGGAAGGAATCATCTATGATTTTGCTGCAGTTCTGTGTGGCTTCCTAGAAGAGGCTTCAGCTTTCCTCCCACCACTTTCTCTCTCACACACACACCAGCACTGTTGCGGTGTGCCATCCAGACGTCTCCCGTGCCCCTGTGAACGACGGCCGTCCAAAATCCCCCGACCTCCACAGCCATGCTGAGATAATGCAGGATCCTAAATCGTGGTTTCCTTAACCCAGTGGTTCCATCTCACCTTGGGGGCTGTCCTCTTATCCTGCTGCCTTTCCCTTCTCCAGCGAATTTTGTCTGCTCAGGACGTACCCAAAGCAGGAGAGGCTCCGTTTTCATGTTGTTTTACACTCTGGTTTGTTTCTTGTCGGTCAGTTTGAACAAGGCAGGCCGCGCTGGTGACTTAAGCAATCAGAAGCACTCTCTCCCCCTTCTTAGAGCCTGTTTTGTTTCTGCTGTGACAGTAAAAGTATTTTTAAAAAGGGTTTGGTAGCAATCTGTCCATGTTTGTGAAGCTGTAAGCCGTCTTCGGCTTTGAAAAACAGAGTCTTATCTCCCAAAGGTACCTGCATTGGGTATTTTTTTTTAAAAAAAATATGCAAATAGAGTTAAATTAAATTGATTGAATCCTGTGCAGGAGGTTAGTCGAATAGTCAACTGAAATAAAAATGTTTTTTTTTAATATTTCCTGACAGTTGAAATAGTTCCAGGTTTTGATTAAAGGAGCTTAAATTTATTTGTTTGTAGCTTTGTGTGTGTGTGTGTGTGAGAGAGAGAGAGAGAGAGATAGTAATAAAGAGGAATATGGCATATGTTTATATTTATATCTATTTTCTTAGTTACCTATATAGTGTGTGTGTGTGTGTGTGTGTGTGTGTGTGTGTGTGTGTGTGTTTATACTACCCCCCCCATATATGCACCTAAGAAGAAGATAGATCTAAATTATGTAGCAATGATAGACTTTAGATTTCTTGTTTGCTGCGCGTGGTTTGATGGGTTGTATAGTTTTGGGCTTGGGTTGTGTTTCTTTTGCGATTGTGCTGCTTTCTTGTCGTGAGCTGACCAGAGTGGCCGTAGGGCCAGATGGGTGGGATATCAATAGGAAGGAAGGAAGGAAGCAAGCAAGGAAGGAAGGAAGGAAGGAAGGAAGGAAGGAAGGAAGGAATAAATACCCATAAGTACCCGTATACTCATCTTAGTTATAACCGCTCTCTATGTGTGCATGCATACCATAAAATGGATGGATGGTTCTTAGGGCCTTTTCACACGACCCCTAAGATCCGCTGGTCCCTTAAATTCAGACCAGAGATCTTGGGGGTTCGTTTCTGTTCCTCCGTCCCCACCCCTCAGCACTTCCTGCTCCTGTCGGCGTGAGGGGAGGGAGGGGAAAAAAGGACAAAAGAAGGCTTTACTAACCTGCCGGTGCCGGTGGAACTTGCCACGAGCCCCGTTACTTCCTGGTTCCTTCTCAAGGGGCTCTTAAAGGGGCGGGAGGCAAAAACAACAACAGACAAGCCAGGAGAGCCCGGCACTCTTATCCGCATCAAATTTTTTTCACCTCCAGAGAGAAGGTACAAGAAAAGTGCGCTGGGTCGCACTTAATTGTCTCCAAACTCCGGAGCTGGTGGGAAAACATTTCTAAGCTCCGGAGCTGGGAGCCATTTGCAGCGCAGCTTAGGGGTCGTGTATAAACGCCCTTAGTTACCTGGGAACATGGTGGTTTTGCCTTTATAATGTGATATTATGAGATGCAAGAGCGGCGACTCTTCCTGCACCGGCCACGAGGCACAGAATGAGATGCTTATTTACTCCCCGCCACCAGCTGCTCCGAGACGCCCGGGTGCCTCCGTTTGGATTGGGGGTGGAGAGGAGGCGTATCTCCCCAAACACACACATACAGCCCACTGCACGGGGTGTTTGATATCCCCTCCGTCTGATACAAAGCACCCCTCCGCTCGGCCGTGCGCAGTATGGGGTGGCAGGGAGGCCCGCATGGGGACGGCCATTGCTTTGGGGGCCGAGGGAGGTGGTCACCCTGCGGCCGTCCTTCTCCCCAAGGCCCCCACCACCCTTCCGGCGCTGTGGGTCTAAGATGGTGACCACGGTGGTGGTGGTGGTGGTGGTGGGGAGGCCCTAACAAAATTCTACCCTTGCCTCGCTGGGTTGCGTTGCTGGAAGGTGATGGCAGGAAGTGATTGTGTGTGTGTGTGTGTGTGTGTGTGTGTGTGTGTGTGTGTGTGTGTGTGTGTGTGTGTGTGTCGGTTCCACGGGACTTGTGCCAAAGCGCCACCCAGTTGTGTGATGACAAGACACACACACACACACACACACACACACACACACACACACACACACACACACACACACAGAGAGAGAGAGACCCCCAACCAGGAATAACCTCATCCATATGGAAAGTGTTGATTCTGTGTCCCCGGGGGTGTTGGCGTCCTCAATTTAAGGGCAAGTTTCTTTTTTTCTTTGGACTACCATTCCCACCATTCTCAAAGCATCCCCGCCCAGCAGAATTCTGGGCGTTTCCAGCTGTATTTTATTTTATTTTATTTTATTGTGGTTTAGACCAAACCAACCAACCAACTGTCCTGTTTCTCATAGGCTGTGTTTTCCCCTCTCTGTCTCCAAATAATCGGCAGGAGGAGAAGGAGGAGGGGGAATGCCCTTTTTCTCTGCCTTCCCACTTTGAATGATGATGGAGCGTTTCGTTTAAATCGTCCCGAAATAAAATATTAATCCGCGGTGTTGACAGTGAACCCACCTTCATGACAGCTTCCCGAGATTGGGGACGAAGGAGGGGGGTTGCTCCTAATTGCTGAGGGATCTGCCTGCCTTACCAAAGCCGATCGGAGGTAATTAATACATCTTCGTTGCCTCCCTGTCTTTTTTTCGCCCTCTTCTTGGGGAACGGGGTCTTGGGATAGGGCTGGCTCCGTCCTTAAAGCATGGAGAAGCGCATCCTGCCCTCCCTCTCCGATTGGCAACTAAGGCCTCGCGGCTTGGCTCTCTCAACACCTTTTGGAAGCCTCTTTGTTTCGGACTCAAACCCGGAGCGGCTAGGGTGGCAGTGGCTTGGATCCTGGATCCTCTCCTCGGTCTTCCTAATAATACCGCGGACTCCCCGGCTGGCAGCCCTTTTCCGGTAAATTTTTAACCCCTGGAAGCTTTCTCACCCGGAGCACGGATCCTGCCGGGCACGTGAGACCGGATCCGGCCCGTGGGTTTAGGTCGCGCCTCCAAACGCCTGGAGGAGACGTGCCGGATGGAAGGTGGGCGCGGGCCAACGAGCAGATGGCCGCCTCCGTGGAGAGAGAGGGGGGGGACACCCCGATTTGGAACAAGCCACAGGCGTCGGAACGAGCGCGGGCGGCAGCTGCCGGGAACAGAGCGTCCGGGGAAGGCTGCCCGTCGGAAAGCGCGAGAGAAAGCCTCGCTGTGTCTCTCTCGGATCTGTCTTAGCCTACACGACCTTCCGGTTTAGGCAGGAGGGCTTTGCTCCTGTGCGCGAGGCAGCCCTCGTTCGACCCACCCCCCCCCCAGTACAGCCTCATGAGGACCAGGAACTTGATAAGTGAGCACCTTGAGCTGGAGTCTTCCCTCCCCCAAGTTCTGTTTTCAGCCTCTTTTAATGTACTGTAAATTTACTGGTTTTTATTGTTCTAATTTTATTGTATTTTGATGTTTTAATTGTTTTGGGATGGGTCTTGGGGAGTGGGAGGCAGTAGGATATAAATAAATAAATAAAATAAATAAAATAAACTGCCCCCCCCCCAATGTGAGATGGACGGAGCCCCTAAAGGAAACCACGACTATGGGGTTTGGGAAGAGGTCCCCGGAGCTGTTGAGGACGGACCCTTTTGAAGACGGCGGCTCACTCCTAGGGTGGCCCTAGGCATCCAGCGTTTGAATTGTGCTGGGTTTGGGGCAAAAAAAAAAGCATGGTAAACCTTAGGTTTGGATTAGGGAGGGGGGGAGTTTGGAAAATTCAATTTCAGGGGCTTATTTTTTGCAGGCCTTTTTCGATGGGGAACGAAAGACTGAATTCAGAGCATATTTTATACCGGGGGAGGCTTGAGAATGAAAATTCTCTCTCTTTCTCTCTCTCTCTTTTGATGTGCCCCCCCCCGCCGCCGCTGCCATCAAGAATATGGCTTTAATAACATAATGAAGCTTTTCCATCCACCCACACGCGATGCGGTGGCTGCGTTCTGAATTTCTGGCTATAATGCCACCATTGTTCCTGTGAGAAATGTTTCAGGCTTGGAGGTTTAACGCGACGTGTACGTCCCCTTCTGGGATTTGCGTATCTGTTTCCTATCTCGCCTTTGCTCGCGAAGGACAGGAGCTGTCGGCAGAAATGATATTTATTTTTGTTCTCCGTTTGTAGGGAAAACGGCTTCGGGGAAGGGGGGGGATGGGTTTATTTCTCCCATTGGAGGGAACCAAGATCCTATAAGCCCGTCCGCAACAGCCCGACTCAAAACTCTTTCCAACTCAAAAGTCGTAGTTTCCTTAAGGGATCGATCCATCTCACCTTCGGGCTCCCTCTTTTCCTTTGGCGGAGTTTAGTCCTGGCTAAAGTCGACCCACTGCTTAAATCGGAGACTAAGACTAAGATACACGACTGGCCACTTTCTTTGGCGTCCTACCTGGAAGGGCTGGCGTTTTCTGCTCTTTTCCAACTCCATCCCTTTCATTGTTTCTTGCGCCCAGAGAGTGAGGCAGCTTGGCGGTGTCTCTCTGTGCCCTCTTGCCCGTTCTATTTTGGGGGATTTTAGCCTGGGTCTCCTGCAACGCGGGGCTGGGTTCACGTCCCCAGCATTAGGAGGAGAAGAAAAGTCAGACTGGGGGCATCGCTAGTTTCAGAAACTTGAGGTCTAGAAACTTGGGAAGGCTCGGCAGACCTCATGCTTTGGGCGACGGGATTGTGGTTGTGCCCCATCAAGCCGTCTCCAACCCGGGGTGTGACGCGAGGAAGGAGGAAGCCCCAAGATGCCTCGCTCTGGCTGTTGCAAGCCCCAAAGTCGTGGTTCCTTGAGGGGGTCGTTCTGTCTCACGCTGGTCCTTCCTCTTTCTTGACTGCCGTCTGCTTTCTCTGATATCATTGCCTTTTCCCCACGGCCATTTCCTGGACTGGTCTTCTGGTCCCGACATCACGGGCAAGAACAGACCACGGTTTTAACCGGCGTTCACGCCGATTCCTATGACCTTGTTCAGGGCAATGTTCAGTGCAAGTTCAGGGAGCCCAAAACCTCACATGCCCTTTTTGGGCAAAAACCTGAACAGCCCCAAAAAACTCCCCTCAACTAAAGCTGCTTTGGGGCTTCTGCTGGGGAACCTTAAACCCTCTGTTGCTGCTGGTTGGAACGGGAAAAGGTGCAAAAATGATTCCTGGGCTGGGGCGCCTCCCTTATGAGGAAAGGCTAAAACATTGGGGGCTCTTTAGTCTGGAAAAAAGGCGCCTGAGGGGCGGGGGATACGATTGAGACGTACAAAATAATGGAGGGCATGAGTCAAGTGGATAGAGGGAAGCTCTTCTCCCTCTCACAAAATGCCAGAACTAGGGGACATCCACTCAAATCGAGGGCTGGGAGGGTGCGAACAGACGAAAGATAATATTTTTTTTACCCAGCGCGTTGTTAGTCTGCGGAACTCCCTGCCACAGGAGGTGGGGATGGCATCTGGCCTGGATGCCTTCCAAAGGGAATGGACAGATTCCTGGAGGAAAAGTCCATAATCCCAGGTGACACACCATGATGGAGATGTGTGTCACCTCCAGGCTTAAAACCGGGGTCCTTCATGGGCCAGAGGCAGGGGAGTGGACTATCAGGAGACAGAGATCTAGTCTCGTGCGCTCCCAGAGGCATCTGGTGGGGCCACAATGAGATATCCAGGAAGCTGTTTCTATGTCACGTCGCCTCGGACTTCTGGGCACTGAAAGGTCTCCAAAATGTCCAGGCCTCAACAGCCTTGCTCTTGGAGGAATCTCGTAGCTTCTTTTAGGGCAGGGCTGTCCAACTTTGAACAGGCCGAGGTCTACTTTTTCCGGCCCAAAGTGCCCGAGGGCTACTACACTAAAACCTCTACTTACGAATTTTATCCGTTCCGAGCACATGCTCATAAGTAAAAACCTTTGTAAGTAGAGCAGAGATTTCCTATAGAAATGCATTGAAAACCAATTAATCTGTTCTGGAGGGAACATATTTCAATGCACCATGGCCCTTGAACTGCCCCGCTCGGATGGGACAGTGGGCTGGCAGACCCAGAACTTTGCTGGGGCAGTGGTGGTCCTTGGGACGATGGGGGAGGGAGGGGTGGAGAACTTATCCCCTCTATTTTTTTATTGATGGACGGCGGGCTACTTTTGAACCCTTCACGGGCTACCAGTAGCCCGCGGTCTACCAGTTGGCCAGGCCTGTTTTAGGGGGTCTGTCCATCTACTTTGGAGTCTCCCTCCTTCCCCACTACCTGCCGTCGTCATCGCCGTTCTGATTCTCGAGGGGGATCTTGAAGCCTTGTTTTGATTCTGGACCGGTCTTTTAAACATGGCACCAAAGCTGCATTCCACCCGGAGCTCCATCCTAGGTCTCTGCGGAGGGTGTTGGCGGCCACATCTCGCTGGGGTTTTTTTTTTTTTTCCCCCGAGAATTGTTCCGCACCCGGCGCCAGGTGGGGAAGCCAGCTCGGAGCATCACAGGGCTGAGACTCAAGGGGGGGGCGTTGCATTTGCCGGTCGGAGGCCGGTTGGGGCACGGATCGCCACGGGCCTGTGCAAAGATCTCGCTTTGCAGCTGAGGAGCAGCAGGACAGGGTGCGGGGATGGGGGTGGTAGGCACAGCTGCAGCGCCACTGGAGCGAAATAAGTGTGCAAATGTGTTTGTGCGAGAGAGAGAGAGAGAGAGGGGAGGGTGGATTCCCGAATCATGCTTTTAAGCCAGGCAGCGATTCCCTGGGCGGAACTCCATTTTGGTCTCCCGGTTTCTTAAAAATAACCGGAAAACGGGGCAAAAAAATATGCAAAAAAGAGACCGCTTGACACACGAACCCCCTTTCCCTGTTGGCGAAACGGAGGGGCAAAAATAAAAAGCCACCCCACCCACCCCCAGCCTTTAGGGGGCGGGGGGGGGGAGGCAGAAAAAGCAGAGAGATGGGGAAAGAGGTCGACCCATGGGGTAGCAGAAAAGAATTTGAAAAATTATTTCCCCCCCTGGCTTTCCTCGGTATATTTTTTTTGTGGGGGGGGGAGGTTAGGGGGATCCCCTCTCCGAAAGCATACTGGGAGAGGGAGGCCTTGCCCTGCTTGTCCCGGGAGCCGAGACCCCGAGGTATCTTAAGGAAATAGCTTTGGGAATGAGGCCGATTTCATCATCCTGTCCCCCCCCCCACCACCACCCGAACGTAAGCCAGGGATGATCGATGATTGGAAGACAGATGGGGTGTTGGGGGGGGGGGAAAGAGAGATTCTTCTCCGGCAGCTGCCCCAGTTTTTTAAGGACCACCCCCTCCATCCAGAGGGTGCCCTCTTTCCAGACCCACTCGGGAGACCTAGGGGGTGGGCGGTGGTGGGGCTGGTGGTAGGGCGATGGGGTCGGGAGGAGAGGTCGGGATCCCTGGAGGAATGCCAAGAGGCCGGCTGGCCCGTGGGGTAGCCAGGCTCCTCTTGTATACAATCTAGGCATGCCGGAGGAGGAGTCTGGCTTCCATCATCGGTGGCGGCTCCGCTTTACGCCAGTGGGGCTGATGGGAGGGGGGGGGCGGTGTTGGATCCGCCGGAGATGTTCTTGGCTCCCCACAACTACCAGCTGGCTTAGGGATGTTGGGGGGGGGAGACCCTGGAGCCCAGCCTCTCTCGAACGCAGCACCCCCCCCCCCCGCAGAAGGTTGGAAGTAGTTCTGTGGGTTTGGACTCGGACGCCCATCGTCCCCTGGGGACCGAGGGATTGCCTTTACCCTTGAGGAAAGAGGGCGTCTCGTGGAGCGAGGCCCCTTTGGGGATTGGAAGGCCTCTCCTTTCCAAGGTGGCTGGCTGTTTTTGAAGACAGGGTTTCCTTTGGAGCGATGAGGACTAGAACCTTGAATGCTTTGGTTCTGTGCAGTTCCTGTGGCAATCAGAGATGGACACCAACTTGGTGTGTCTGTGTGTGTGTGTGTGTGTGTTTAAAAGCTCCACAACTGTGCTTTCCCTCCTGGTTTCACTGCTGAGGTTAAGATCTACCCCACCTCTGCTCTACAGAAGTTTGATATTCTTCTTTACCTGTTGAATAAAAAACCCTTTTTAAGACGATGATCCATTAATGGCTTCTTGGCCTCCAAACTGGCTTCTTGGAGGTTTAGCCTCATTCCTTCCCCGTTATCCTCTGCATATATTTCCCAACTTTGATCCCACTGTATTAAGTCCTGGAAACGTATGGCTTAGCTGGATTCTTGGGATGACCATGAGGACCAGAAACTTATCTCTCTCAATTTCTGGGGTGGTTTTTTTTTGGGGGGGGGGAGCAATAAGCTGGGATTCCCACGATATACAATCGTCCACTGGCAAAAAAATCATTAGGGTTTGATTTCCCCCACACACACACACTTCCAAATGTGCATCCTAATCTGAAATGCTGTTTTGAAACCGGGTTGGGAGCCGCATAAATGCTCTTACCATGTTTCTCTGGTGACTTTATTAATCCTGTTTTGGGGTTTTTGTTACCCATCTTGGCCCCGTCGGGCCCTTGCATCAAGGTCTACCTGTGCCAGATTGCTGTGGAATGACAAAAGCCATGGGGTAGCAGTGATGCCTCTGTTCATCCTCTTTGGGTTTTGGCATCAAACTTCTGTTCATGGCATCAAACTTGTGTTAGGGGTAGAGCGCTGTGGAGGCTTGGTGCCTGAGAACGAGATGTCTTTAAACAAGTTTAGTTCTCATCTTTCTGCTGTAATATATTAATAGGTACCCCGTTTGTTCTTCATTTTTTTAACTTTTTATTTTTGATTTTTTGAAATTTAACATAATACTGTAAACATTAATTACATTAAAGAAAAAGATTTAAAGAAACAAAAACAAGCAGACAAAAAAAAGCAAAGGTCAATACATCGGGGCCATGGTTTCAAACTCCAGGAAAAGAGATTCCATTTGAACATCGGGAAGAACTTCCTGATGGTTAGAGCTGTTCGGCAGTGGAATAATATGCTGCCCCAAAGGAGGGTGGTGGAGTCTCCTTGGGAGGTTTTTAAGCAGAGGCTGGATGGCCATCCTGTCGGAAAGACTGTGATGGGGGTCCCTGCATGGCAGGAGGGGGTTGGACTAGATGGCCCTTGAGGTCTCTTCCAACTCTATGATTCTATGATCATAAGATCATATAATCCATCCATTATAAATTGCCTTATATATTTACAATGAGCGCTATATAAGTTGATTAAATAAATACATTCTTCCCCATCTCCCTCCAAATGGCTGCAGGAGTTTGGAGAGCATCTTTAAAGTTCGGCTGGCAGCCCAAAGCGGATGAACCCCCACCCCCACCCCAGTTACCTGCTTCCAGGGTGCAAGACTCAACTGGGTCCCCTCAGACCCCTTGTAGGGCGGGCAACGCGAGAGCAAGAAAAGATGCATCTCTGTATTAAAACTCAAAATACCTTTGAAAAGCACCTGAGGTCTCCCTGCCAATAAACTTGGGTTGTTGTTTTTTTACTGACAGTTGTTCTATTCGTTGTCACGGTGGCCAGTTTGTTAATCTGCCCGCCGAACCTCCAGCAAAGAGCAGGTGATGTCTGGACTCATCCCTGCAGATAACTCTGCCCTCTTAGGTGGTGCGGTCTGGTGTAGTGGTTAGAGAGTCACGCTTCAAGTGTCCTGGGTTCAAGTCCCCGTGAATCACTGAAAGCTTGCTGGACACCCTTAGGGCCTCTCTCTCGTCTTTCCCCTTGCCCTCCTCTGCAGGGTGGTGGTGACCGGGGGGAAACGTGAGATGGATATATCCCCAATATTTCTGCCTTTTAAAACTCCCTGCCTTGTCATGTTGCGTGAAGAGCCAAGGCGTGAATGTGAAACAGATCTTAAATCCTGTGTTTAGGTTTCTACGGACGAGCTATAGGGGAGGTGGGAAAAGGCAAACCCCGCTGGCCTTCTCCGCGTTTTGTTTTTCAAAAAGGAAGCAGGGTTCTAGTCCTTATCGATCGGGATCGGTCGGAAGGCCAGGGGGAGGGGAGCATCTCGAATCCCAGGACCCCCCCGGGGGGGTTGCCTCTTCTTTGCAAAAGCCTGGTTTCGATTAAAGGAAAGAGGAGGAATTTGGCACCGAGCGAAGCCTGAGGGAGGACATCATCTGTCCGTCGATTGCGAAAACAGCCTTCCTTCCAGAAGGCGCCCCCCCCCTGCCCCCTCCGGGCGGAGAGAAGGGAGGCTTCTTGGCCACGGGAAAGCTGGCGGCCGGCCTCGGACAAAATGTTCGGGACCGCGGGCTGACCCCCCCATCGCCCGTCGGCACACCCTCCTGGACCCTCGAGGCCCAGCACCTCCCCAGCTCCCGTAAGCCATTCCCCCCCCCCCTTCTTTGCAGGGGGAGATAAACAGGAGGGACAAAGCCATGACCTGGAAAAACCTGAGTTCGGGTTTTACGGAGGCCAAGCACAACCCCGCCGCCCCGCCGCCTTTCCGGACTCCTGGCTGCACATTTTCTACCTTGGGACAGATCAAGTGTGCAAAGGGGTTTTGGGGACATCTCTCCCCCCCCTTTGGAACCCGGGAAAGGAGCGTGCGTGAATGCCCGGGCGTCTTTTTAATTTATTTTAATTTTCTGCTTCTCTATCCTTCCTCCCCCCCACCCCCACCCCCCAAATTTATTTATTTATTTTGCAAGCTTGAGAGCAGCTGTCCGTTCCGTGCAAAGGGTTTTCCAAATAAAGAAGCCAGTGCAGGTCAGAAAAGAGGGACAGGGATGAGGATGATGAGGGATGATGATGATGATGATGATGATGATGATGATGATGATGATGATGATGATGGGGGAGGTTGATTGTTCTCCCCGTGTCAGAAGCCTCCCACAAAGGATAACCCAAGAAGCACCTGCTCGGTCAGAAATGATGACGTTGATGCAAGAGATCTTTTGAGTTGTTTAGTCAGATTTTTAATGATTGTTAAAGATTTTGCAAGCTGCCTTTTTTTGGGGGGGGGGAGAAATGGGGGTAGAAATATTTATTTAATTAAACAAACAAACAAACAAAGATTAAGCAGCAGATCAACCCTTCCCCCCCCCCAAATTGATCCTGATAGTGCCTTCTCTGACTGAGAACAGATGTCCAGAGATTTCCCTTTTCTGCTCTCTGATTGATTGATTGATTGATTTAATGACTTACTGGCGGATTGATTTTTACCACCCTCACCCTCTTCTCCTTTAAAAAAGGGGGGCCAAGGCAGCTTTCATAATTGAAAAGCCGAGATGTTCTATGCTGCCTCCCCTTTGCTTTCTAAGCCCGGGAGTTTCCTTGGATGAGCTAGGATTCGAACCCACACCAACGTAGGTCGAGGCTTTATCCACTGCACTGCATGGTCGGTCTCAGGAAGCAGCCGAGAGTCATTCATTCATTCACCGGGGTCCAGCTCAGGATCCAAACTCAGGGGTGTCTAACATACCATGTTCCAGAACGGTAGGGTTGGTTTGGGATCCCGAAGGTCATTTAGTCTGACCCCGACCCACCCTGCCCATGTAAGGAAATCCCACCTCAGGCATCCCAGACTGGTGGGCGTCTTGCTCAGTTTCTGCAAAAGAGCATCGGCCTCTCGGTCCTGGATTTATTTAGTTCAGTTTAAAATGTTTCCCACCACCACCTTTTTTCTTCAAAAGGGGGTCCCAAGGCAACCTGCATCATTAAAAAGAAAATATTTGAATGCTCAAACAGGAAATATGCACAGTTTTTAAAAAATTAAACAGATATTTATCCATCCATCCATCCATCCATCCATCCATTCATTCATTCATCCATTCATTCATGCATGCATCCATTCATCCATCCAATTCATTCACTCATCCATCCATCCATCCATCCATTTATCCATCTATTCATCCATCCATCCATCCATCCATTCATTTTTTCATCCATTCATTCATGCATGCATCCATTCATCCATCCATTCATTCATTCACTCATCCATCCATCCATCCATTTATCCATCTATTCATCCATCCATCCATCCATCCATCCATCCATCCATCCATCCATCCATCCATCCATCCATTCATTCATCCATTCATTCATGCATGCATCCATTCATCCATCCATTCATTCATTCACTCATCCATCCATCCATCCATCCATCCATTTATCCATCTATTCATCCATCCATCCATCCATTCATTCATTCATCCATTCATTCATGCATGCATCCATTCATCCATCCATTCATTCATTCACTCATCCATCCATCCATCCATCCATCCATTCATTTTTTCATCCATTCATCCATTCATTCATGAGATTTATATACCGCAGCCGTCTAGCCCAAAGATGACTCTGGGCGGCTTACAAAGTAAAAAGACAGATTTTAAAACACATAAAATAAATATGTACAAATCAATGCAAACAAAGTACTGTACAAAGTCACAAAATTAAACGTCATCAATGTAACTATAATAAAAACAAAACAGAATTAACAGTTAAGTTACACCGGAGAAGAAAATTGAGGACACATCACTAGAGGCGGAGGGAGGATCCCTACTACAGTTATAGGTCTGTGCCTCCCCCCATAAGGGAAACGTCCCTGCTGTGATTGTTTTGGGGAATCCCATCTCCAATTATTTCAGGATCCAGAGTGGGTAAGTCAGGCGGTGCAGGATTCACGCCGGCCCGCCAAATGGGAAACTTTTGCCCAAGAAAACCGCATGTTTGTGTAGCTGAATTATATGGATTTTCTTGTTGTGAACTGCCCAGAGTTCCTTTGGAAAGTTGGACGGTATATAAAAATGACTGAATGACTGAATGAATGAATGTTAGAGGAAGCCTTTGTTGCAATCGTCCAGGCTGTGCGTACGTTCGCTCTGTGCATGCTAAGTCAATGATACCAAAGTTTACCTAGGGGAGGCGGGGGCCTCTCTCCTTTCGCCCCCCCCAAATAATCATTTTCATAAACCTGGTTTGGGCCCACAGCAAACAGGTAACACCCCCTGGTCAAGGCAGCCTTTTAGGGAGAAAGGCGGAATAGAAGTATTTTAAATAAAAATCATCATCATCATCATCATCTCTCTTTTTGGGGGGAAGTTGGAAGAGAAGTACCTTAAATAAATAATGATAAACAATCTCTGTCTTTTTTTTGGGGGGGGGCGGAGAAAGGCGGAATAGAAATGTTTTAAACAAATAATGAATTATCTTTTTTTAAGGGGAAAGGTGGGATTAGTACTTTAAATAAATAATAACAAATAATCACTTAAGAAAAGCAGAAGTATTTTAAAATAAAGAATTGATTATCTCTTTTTCTCAAAGGGAAAGGCAGGATCAATGCTTTAAATAAATAATAATAATAAATAATAAATAATCTCTTTTGAGAGGAAAGGTGGAATAGAAGCTGTCCAGCCGTGGAATAATCTGCTGCCACCAAGGAGGGTGGTTTGAGTCTCCTTCTTTGGAGGAGGTTTTTAGGCAGAGGCTGGATGGCCATCTGTCGGGTGTCCTGCAATGGGGGGTTCCTGCATGGCAGGGGGTCAGACTAGATGGCCCTTGGAGGTCTCTTCCAGCTCTAGGATTCTATGAGTCCATGGATTATCTCTTTTTTGGAAGGAAAAGATGGAACAGAATTATTTTAAATAAATAATGAATACTCTTTCTTTGGGGGAGAACGTTGGAAGAGAAATACTTCCAATAAATAATAATGTATAATCTCTCTTTTGAGAAGAAAGGTAGACTAGGGATCCATTCAATTAATAATATGTAAATAACCTCTATTTTGGGGAGAAATGTGGAATAGAAAGGCTTTAAATAAATAAATAATAATCTCTCAATCTTTCTCTTGCTTAAATTGTGATATTTTTTTTTTGCAAGTAAAATTAATTTAGGGAAATAATCTAACTTGCTCACTGTCTTGTGTCCCCTTGGAAAATGGCTGAGCCTTAATCTACAGGTTACAAAGAATGGCCATCTTGAAATTGCAGCTTTCTTGAACAAAACCATCTGATAGCGTAATGGGGCTATATGGAAGGGAAGAAGGGGATTATGTCGGATTCTTCTGAAGGTGAAGTTCATGCTGTTGAAGGGAAGTTTCTTTCTAGAGAATTAATTAAATTCCAAATTTTGTTCAAAAAGGGAAGAAACCTCCCACCATATCATCAATTTCATAACTTAAGCTCGGACCGCCGCGATAACACATCGGATGAATCTTGTCTCCAGCTCACATAAGTCTTAATAACCCTGCTTAGCTTAATTAAATAAAGACAGGCAATCGTCGCTGAAGGCAAGGGGGACGATAAGCGTGAGCCGCACAGAGTTCAGAGGATGGTGGAAATGGCCCATGCCGTTTTTAAAGGAACTTTTTTAAAAAAGTCAGGGAATGAGCGTCATCCCTTCTGACCCGGATGGCTTTCGTGGCCGGCGTTATTGTTGAATGTGTTAAACAGAAGTGGAACAAAAGTTCCCAAAGGGACTCTGGAACTCCCTGCCACTGGAGGCCAAGCTGGCCCCAGTCTTAGATGTCTTTTTATGCAAGCAGGCAAAGACTGTTCTCTCCAGGATGTGTTTTTGGTGCTGGTTTGGTTTTTAGCGCCACATCAGCTTGATCCTTTTCAGCCTTGGTATGCTTCCTGCCTCATCACTTTTAAATATCCTTGCCTTGCAACAACCTCAAGCCGCCTTGGGATCCCTTTAAAGGAGAAAAGCGGGGTGGGGATATTTTAAAGGCATAAACAAAGCGAGGGGAGGCTAAAGGGAAGAGAGAGAGAGAGAGAGCATTGGGGCGGGGGGGGGGGAGGAATAACCCAGGACTGAAGAACAACATGGTTGCAAATTGTGCAGAAATCCCGGATTGATTGCTGGCCATACAATCTTCGGGCACGGCCATCTTCCCCAGTTTTCGTGCCAAACCTTCGACCTCTCCTTCGAACCAGCAAGCTGGCAAAGCTCCGATCATCTCCTCTTAAGCTGGTGGGGGTGGGGGCGAAGGGCAGGCATCATCCCCCCCTCCTCCCCCTCTCTCTTCCAGCTGCATTACAGGCCCAGATTGAGAGACTTAAGGGCGAAAATGTAATAAATCATCCTTTCGGGTCCGATCGCTGGAGGGAGGGAAGGCGGGGATGGCAGGATTGTTCTCAAAAGGGTTTGGGGTCTTTTTTTGGGGGAAGGGAGCAAGAGGGGTCCCCTTTGCTTGGTGCCCGGGGATGGGTGTGGATGCGCAGCCCCCCCCCGAACTGTGATCCGCTCCCTCCTCGGCGCTTAAATGGCTTCTAGGTTTCCGTTACGGCAGGAATAATTTCCTCTAAATCTGATCCGTCCTTCCTGATCTCTTTTGAGCTCTGCGTGCCACAGCTTGGACTCCGTTCCGGGGTAAGCTGGCGAAGGGGGGGGGATGCTTAAGAAAACGGGAGCACATCCCAGGTGGAAATCAAGGCTCCTCACTTAGCCCTTGAGCTTCTGGTTGGGAGAAAAAGGATTTTTTTTTTTGGAGAGGGTTCACAAATGGAGAAATGCCCCCACCCCACCTCCACCTGGAAGCCACGGAGAAGAGCCAGGCTGAGGTTTTTCTTTTATGGCCCATGGACTTCTCCTGAATATCTTCCCCTGAGGTTAGGGGAAAGAATTTGGTTTAAAAAAAGGGGGGGGGGCTCAAGAAAACAACGACCCTCTTTTTACACAAAGTCATGTCGCTGTTTGCTAAAAGTTTAATAAAAAGCATATTCAGTTATGTTGGTTTCATCTTGTAGGGTTGGGGTTTTTTAAGCTTTGGGGGTAGGGTTTTGGTGGGTTCTGATGGTGCGACAATTGGCCCAGAGGTTTTGGTCACCACCCGTGCCCAGGACAAGCAACCTCAAGTGTGACTCCGTACAAAACAGCTTCCCTATATTTCTGCCCGAAATCGCCTCATGTCGAGACTCACCAGGACTAGAAACTTTTTCTTTTTCTTTTCTTTTTAAAGGTGAAAGGCTTTAGGACCTCGGGGTCAAGGCATGTGCGTGGCCTGCAGACCATCCTGGATTTATTCCCTGGCTTTTCCAGGTAAGCCCGGCTTCCTTTTGTTTTCTGAACACCTTCCGTCAAGGGAATCGGAAGGATTGATCCTCCCGTCAGAACAGCCTCCAGGTACTCTTTGGAGGCCCTCCTTTGTTTTGTTTGCCGTGCTGAGAGTGATGTCTCATAGAGATTGTCTGTTTTTGTTGTTGTTTTGTGCACAAATGCACAGTTTCTCTGGAGGATGTGATTTGCAGAAATCTAGGATAGTGTCTGCTTTGTTTTTTCTTTAAAGCACTGGATGGGTTGCTAAGCTCCAGTTTTTGAAGCACCGGATGGGTTGCATTGTTTCCAGTTTTGAATGACAGGATGGGTTGTATTGTTCCAGTTTTTAAAGCCCTGGATGAGTTGCTTTGTTCCAGTTTTTAATACAGTGGATGGGTTGCTTTGTTCCAGATTTTGAAGCACTAGATGGGTTGCTTTCATCCAGTTTTTAAAGCACAGGATAGGTTGCACTGTCCCAGTTTTTAAAGCACTGGATGGGTTGCTTGCGTCGCTGTTTCTTATCCTTCAGTGTCGGCCATGGCTTGCTTCATGAGATGGAAAACCATTTCTCTTAATAAGACTTCGTGGATTTTTTTAAAAACAGAGGGGCACACTCTGAGGTCTTTCAAGGAGGGAGAAAGGGCTTGGTTTTCATTCATGGCTGGAGGGCAGGTATTTCGAAGGCCTCGTTAATGGGCCTCGTTGTGCTGGGGCAGTCTCAATTAGTGCGGGCATGGGTTTTTTTTCTCGGTCGTTTGCTGACCAAAGCCAAGTCGCTCGGAGGAATATATCAAAATTCGTGGGGTCGGCTGCTCAAGGAATGTGTTGTCTAGCCAGATTCATTTTATTTTAATTGATGTCTTAAAGCAAAGGAAACAAAGTAGGGGGGTTGTGGGACTCCAGTGCCCAGCATCCCTTCTCATTTGGTGACCTGGACAGGATGGGACCCGTAGTACCTACCAGCCACGCATCTGTGGTTCCCATTCTTCTAAAAACAGGGCGCCAGGAACCCAGGTGCAGGCCATGGAGTATCGGATCGGAGGCCACCGGGTACCCCTTGCAGTCCGGGACCTCACCTTGCCTGGCCTTCGTCCTTAGGAGATCCAAGTTTCTAGGCCTGGCTGAGCCCGGAGGCGCCTGCAGGGTTGTTGCATTGTTGGCAGAAATCCAGATGTGCTTGCGATTGATCTGATTTGCAGGCAGCATCCTCTAATAAATGAAGGAATGGACCTTATAAGGTTGGGATTCATTTTCAGTATAGATTCCAGATACCAGGGACAGATGGATGGAAGGAAGGAAGGAAGGAAGGAAGGAAGGAAGGAAGGAAGGAAGGAAGGAAGGAAGGAAGGAAGGAGCCAATGTTGAATGGAAATAAGTAAGTAAGGAAGATGATGATGGATAGAAGGAAAGAAGGAGCCAATGATGGATGGCCAATGTTGAATGGAAGGAAGGAAGGAAGGAAGGAAGATGATGATGGATAGAAGGAAAGAAGGAGCCAATGATGGATAAAAGGAAAGAAGGAAGGAAGGAAGGAAGGAAGGAAGGAAGGAAGGAAGGAGCCAATGTTGAATGGAAGGAAGGAAGGAAGGAAGGAAGGAAGATGATGATGGATAGAAGGAAAGAAGGAGCCAATGATGGATTAAAGGAAGGAAGGAAGGAAGGAAGGAAGGAAGGAAGGAAGGAAGGAAGGAAGGATGGATGGATGGATGGATAGGAAGGAAAGAAGAATGGGATGGATAGATAGATAGATAGATAGATAGATAGATAGATAGATAGATAGATAGATTCTTTTTTGAGTATTTTTACTCCACCTTTCTCCTTGTGGTAGGGAGAGACAATATACAGTCCATTAGAGCTAAGACATACAGTATTCAGTTTGAGAAACAGGGAATTGAGGGGTATCTTTCAGCGCCGAGAAGGCAACATTAAAACTAACAATGGATAACAAACGGTCAACGCAGTTCCAAAACACAAGGAGAGATATCAGCCCAAAGTTACAAGTGGCTCCTATAAACCCAAACGCTGTGTAGCCATGCGTGGTAGATTCATATAAAGACCTAGTAGGTAGTCTGTCGTTCAGGGAAAGCTTGGTTAAGATGGAGGGAGGGATGGAGGGATGGAGGGATGGAGGGATGGATGGATGAGCAGAGGAAGAGCGAATACTCGACCTGAGCAGAAACAGAGGGTGGGGTGTTTGCCTCTCCGCTCGGGGTGCCTTTTCCCTCACCTCCTGGTCCCTGCTCTTCCTTTCTCTTCTGATGTTTTCCCGGTGGTGTCTTGCATGCCTCCTGCGCCCTCTTAACAGCCTTGATAGGCCAGCCAGCGGTGAGGAAGAAGGAGAGGCCAGGGTCGTCCCCCCCCCCGCCCTCGGGAAGGCGCTTCTTCCTGGGGCGCCCTTGAACCCCCGGGGCCTGCCTGGGTGCCATCAGTCCACGTGGCCCCCTGCGCCTGGGCTGGCCCCTGGACAAGGCCTTGGTGGGGAGGGGAGCCCGCCACGCCACCTGGCGATCGTGTGTGTGTGTGTCTGTGTGTGTGCGTCTGTGTGTGTGTGCATGTCTGTGTGCGTCTGTGTGTGTCTGTGTGTCTCTGTGTGCATTTCTCTCTCTCTCTCTCTCTCTCTGTGTGTGTGTGTGTGTGTGTATGCAGTGATGATCATTGCAATTTTTTTTAAAAATGCATTAAAAATCCTCCCCACTTTTGGAGGCTTTAAGACACAACCTATCCAGATTATTATTATTATTATTATTATTATTATTATTATTATTATTATTATTATTATTATTATTATTATTATTATTATTATTATTATTATTATTATTGGAAAAAGGGTTCCTCCCCCCTCCGCCCCTTGGCTGGATTCGAAAACGGTGCCAGGGGACCAAACTTTTCTCTCCCACTTTCTTTGTCGCTGCCGCTGCCTCCTCCTCCTCCTCCATCCATCCATCCATCCATCCATCCATCCATCCTTCTTTCTTTCCTTCCCTCCCTTTTGGAGGGCTCCCTCCCAGACTCCTCCTCGGGGTTATTTTTTTTGGGGGAAGGGAGGCCCCCTTTCCCCCCACGCTGCTGCTGCTGCTCCTCCTCCTCCTCCTCCTCCTCCTCCCTACGGCTTGGCTGGGCTCCTGCATTTCTTCCAGCCTTCCTGCCTTCCTTCCTTCCCTCCCTCCTCCTGCCTTCCCAAACTTTGGGCAGGGGGGGGGAAAGAGAAAGAGAGAGAGAGAGAGAGAGAGATTGAAAAAAAGAGAGAGAGAGGAAAAACAACACCAAAAAAATCGGCTTAACCCAGAGGCCTCTCCGGGAGGGAGGGCACTCCTCTCCTGTCCCTTTCTCTCCTTGCAATCTTATTTTAATTATTATTTTTTAAAAAGGGGGTTTGTTTATTATGGGATTCTCTTTTTGTGCCCGGATGGAAAAAGGATCCCCTTCCCAGCCCGGTGAGTCTTTCCACTTGTATTGTCCTGCCATGTTTTTGGGATACTTGCTCTCTCTCTCTCTCTCTCTCTCTCTCTCTCTCTCTCTCTCTTTCTCACCCAGTGCAACATCTAACCTTAAAACAAAACCCCGATTTCCCCCCCCCGTTTAATTTTTCTCTCCCTCTCTCTTTTTCTTTCTCTTTCTCTGTCTTTTCTTCCCCCCCTCCTCAAGGATCTCGCCGGACCCCCTTCCTCCGATGGGCCCCATGGCCATGTTGGAAGCAGCCTTTTGTTTTGGGGCTTTTTTTGTTTTACGTGGGAAGAGAGAGAGAGAGAGAGAGAGACCCCAAATCAGATCTCTGCTTTTAAAGCATTTTATTCCTCCGGAGCCGAACCCCCACCTACCCCACTCCCACCCTTATTTTATATTATTATTTTTATTATTATTTAAACCAAGTAAACCTACAAAAAGTACTTGCAGCCCGGGCCACCCTGCTTCTTTTTATAAGTTAGAGAATTCAAAAAAAAACCTCCCCCAAAAAGGAGGTTTGTTCTGCTAATTTGGGTGGTTTGCACTTCCAAACCTCAGACTTTTCCACCCTTCTAGAATTTCTTCTTAACCTTTTAAGGCATACGGAACAATATGTATATATATATTTTCAACCCGTCCAGATTTGTTCCCAGTTGTAGGTATATGCAAAAGACAACACATAGATGGCCTCCTTCTGGGACCTATTTTCCCCCTTTACAAATTATATTTTTAAAAAAATCAATTTATTTATATTGCAAAAAAAGTTGCATTCTTTATCTTCCTAGGTTGCAGGTCTTGCTATCTATCTATCCCCTCACCTCCCATTAAAAGAAAACACGTCCCTGTGTCCTTGATATCTTGAATTTCTTATTTTTTTAAGTTCTCTGTGTCCTTGCATTTCTTCTTTTCTCCGCTTCCCTGGTTGCTGCTTTACTCCCTCTGTGTGTGTGTGTGTGTGTGTGTGTGTGTGTGTGTGTGTGTGTGTGTGTGTGTGTGTGTGTGTGTGTGTGTGTTGGGGAGTTTCAAATCCAAGAGCTTGGCAGCATTTGCCAAAAAAAGGGGGGGGGACATTTAACGGACAGTTATTCATTTCAAAGCATGTTTGTGTGTTTAGAGGATTTCATTTAGAAGCATCTGTTGGGTTTCAAAGAAACCGAAGTGGATTTTTTATGCATCGTTGTGGAGGTGGGTTGTGTGAGTGTGTGTTTTTTTCCTTTGGGGAGGGGAGAGAGGTATAATTTTCCAGTGCTGTTTCATGCTGCAAAGGTGCTCCTTTCACTTGGGATTTTTTTTTAAAGTCTCCATCATGGGCCTGATCTTGATTTTTATTTATTTTAAAGCATTTTTGAGTTCTGGATCTTTGTTTTAAAGAACTTGTTGCACACACACACACACACACACACACACACACACACACACACACACACACACACACACACACACACACACACGGCTTTTGTTGCCGGGGGGGGGGGTGAAATGGGACAGAGCGAACAAAGTTTGCCACACAAAAGCAGAGCAAGTGGCCTCAAGATTTGTTAGTGGTTGGTTTAAATTTTAAATTTTTCAACGGGAGGGGGAGGAAGGGAGAGAGGGAAGCCTTCCAAAAATTTTGGCCTCCCGTGGCTGTTCTCAAATCTTGAACCGAACAAAGAGTGCTTGGGGGGGGGGAACGAAAGGGTTAACGGCTTTGGGCTCCCCTCCCTTCCCCCCCCACAAATAAAACAAAATAAAAATAAAATTGGCTTAATTTTAAACTTTCTGTCGTTAGGAGTAAATAAATAGAAGGCTTTTTTTTTTTAAAAGGGCTTTCCATTGAACTTCTTTGCATGCAAGTGTAGGTTTGGGCTCTCCCGTCGCCTGGCCCTTCTCCCCCACCTTGAGAAAAGGGGACCCATTTTGGGGTGTCACCGATGCCAGGGTGGGTGGGCAGATGGGATTTGTAGTGGAATTAGATCTGAGGAAAGGAAAGAGGGTTTTTTTGGGGGGGGGCGGTTAACCCATCAGAAAGTCCTCTGGTGGACGTGGTGGACATCTTTTCTTACCCCTAAAACCTTTTTCCTCTCATCGTTCCTCTGTCGTTTCGATGCAGCGTCAGGACAAGATTCGGTCTTTCTGCTGCAATGTTGGAAACAGTAAACCCACAACCCTGTCTCGGGTGTGAACCATACCAAGAGGGGCGAAGAGACAAGTCCCTGAAATCCAACCGTGTCACCTTTGGGGGTGACACTGGATGGCCGACGAGGAGTTTTCCGGTTCTCCGGCGGCAAATGTCCCCAGTTGTGTCCGCTTTGGGGTGATCCGGGGTTCCCGATGAGGAGTTTTGTGGCACTGGGCATGTCAGTGTCTCCAACTGTGCCAGCTTTGGGGTGACACAGCATTCCCAAAGAGCGGCTTGGTGGTTCTGAACATGTCACTCCCCAATTGCGTCAGCTTCGGGGTGACCCGGGATTCCCGACGAGGGGTTTTCTGGTTCTGAACATGTAACTATCCTCCACTGTGTCAGTTTTGGGGTGGCCCAGGGTTCTGGTTTTTGTGGCGTGTCTTGTATCCTTTGCAGGTTCTGTATTAGGGTTTCTTGGGAATGTGACCCCTTCACATAAAGGCCTTCTGTATTTTGGACAGAATCCTCAACCCTAGCTTTACTAGCAAAGTGTTATTTTTCACATTGTGGCATTTGTTATCTTTACATACTTCTTTAGTAGTAGTATTAGCAGCAGCAGCAGCAGGAGGAGGAGGAGGAGGAGGAGGAGAAATAATAATAATAATAATAATAATAATAATAATAATAATAATAATAATAATAATAATAATAATAATAATAATAATAAAAGTGTTGAGCTGCAGAGATGGAAGGGACCCACTTAGATCATCAGGTCTGTGGATACGCTCACCTTCTTTCGAAAGAGATCCAAGGCAGATAAGAAAATCACCCCTCTACGTTCCCGTCTATAAGATGCCCCCAGGTATTAGATGACTCACCCACCCACCCACACTTTCACCACCCCAAATTAAAGTTTTGCATCCACGCGGTTCTCCCCTCGGCTTACTTCCGTGTATAAGATGGCCCTCAGTTTTTAGTCTTTAACAGTTTTAAATAAAAATAAAAATACTGTGTGTGTGTGTGTGTGTGTGTGTGTGTGTTCATCTTCTCAGCCTTATCTTCTCCAAAGCCCTGTGGGGTTGGCTGATTTTGGAAATCCACCTCCCTGTTTCCTATAGTAATACCTCGTAAGACGAATTTAATTCGTTCTACGGCTCAATTCGTCCTCAAAAAAAAAAATTCGCCCTACGAAACACGGTTTAATGCAATTTCCCGTAGGAGTGCATTGGATTCGTCTCACAAAGCATCCCATAGGGAAAATTCGTCTCACGAGGTTTTCCTGTTCTCGAACATTTCTTTCGTGTTACGATTTTTTTGTCTTAAGGGGCATTCGTCTTACGAGGTATTACTGTGCTGGTCTCGGAGTCCCACCTGCATCAACCCCCCTTCCTCTTGTGAGTAGTGTGTCTCTGTTCCCTTTGTGATCCCTCGTACACAACAGCCTGACAAGGTAGATCAGGGGAAAGACAAAAGGAGGGTTGCGCCCCGAAGGCTTCGGATTTCTTTTGCTTTCCTACCCTTTTGATTCCCTCCCCTTTTCTGGATCCCTCAAAGCTTGCTAATCAGTCGTGGCTCAGAGGGGATGACCTCCTGGACCGCTTCAAGTCCCGGCCGGGGCTCTAACCTCTAGACCACACAGCCACGGTTCTGGGCCAGTTTTAATAAGCCGGAATTGGTGGATAACTTGGCGGAGTCGGATCCCTGGCGGCAAAGCCTGAGGTCGGGAGTTTGATTCCCCCTCGCTGGGACCTCCTTGACTGAGGCTAGACTGGATGACCTCTGGGGTTCCCTCCAGCTTGGGCATTCTAAGATGATGAAAGATGATGGTTTTGAGACCCAAGGGGTTCTGTTTTAAAGGAGCCTAAAAAGATCAGGTTCCCTGCCCATCCACCTCCAGGCTGTTTTGGGGTATGTACGTGTGAGACAAAGAGAGAGAGAAATTGTGACTATTTATTTTGATGTGTGTGATAGAAATGTATGTTTTGGAGGGTGCAATGCATAATTTTTTTTCAAAACATAGCAAATAAAGGGGAACCTCTTGAACAGGTCCCTTGTGAGCAGATCTTGAGAAAGATAAACGGAACCACGGGCCTCCAACTTTGGGGTAGAGAAAAATCTGGCCCTTCAGGGGCTTGGGGGGATGGAACTACAACTCCCATGGGTCTTGACCCTGGGCTCTGCTGGCTGGCTGGTGGAGGCTGGGAACTGAAGTCCACCAACATGTAGAAAGTTGTCCCTTGGTCAAAAAACATGGAAGAACTCTTTTGTTTTTGAGCTGCATTTGGAGGCTTGTGTTGTTGTTGTTGTTGTTGTTGTTGTTGATGATGATGATGATGATGATGATGATGATGATGATGATATCATCCAGTCCGGCCCCTGTCATGGAGGCCCCATGAGGGATTCAATCTCCTTACTTCTGTCGTCCAAAAAGATTAAAATCTGTAACCCTGTGGTTCACCTCCAAATGGACCTCCATTCCCATCAGCCACAAGCCAGCAGCTGGGAATGATGGGCCATGCTGTTGGGCATGGCCTTTGGGCTGCCCTTTGGGTACCTTCACAGCCCTGTCACTACGCCGGCGAACTCGGAAGTAGCTCCTCCGCCGCTGGGTTGTCCTTTCCCCCTTAAAACCGAGCACGGCACCAAGTTTCTAGTCCTCATGAGTGTGGAGAGATGATAAGTTTGGAAAGGATGGTCTGCAGGTTCCTTCATCGGTCCACTCGGGGTAGAGAACCGGGCACTCACTCGCAAATTTTTCCTTTGTGTTTCATTCGGTAAACCCAGACTTCCCGGGCGGCCAGGTGAAGCTTCCAGATGTTTCTCTGCTCCCGTGTGCACTCTCTCTTCCGGCCTAATCCAGAGAGCAGTGATCTCAGATCTCAGAGCAGGGACTCATGCAGAGTTTCGACAGGCACCCTCGCCAAAAGGGACAGGAGCTTCCCTGGTGTGCCTCTGATAGTCTAAAGCCACCGAGCACACCATCAAGGGAAACACCCATGGATAGATGGGATTCTCCCACCATCAGAGACCCAGAGGTGATGGATATGGTGAGAGAAATCGTGCAGAAAACCGGAGCGGATTCAGGCTTACAGGTGGGCGCTTGGGGACTCGGAAGAAAGAGAGAGAGAGAAAAACTTTTTTCTCACGGTACGCCGGCTGTTCCTTTGCGGCCCCGCCATGGAATTGGGGAAACTGTCGGATTTGGGGATTTTCGTGCCTCTTCACGCAATCCTTGTTCTCGCTCCGGAGGCCAAGAAATTTGGGCCAGAACTGTCCCTTTGGCATCAGGAAATGGATGCATTTCCCCCAATTGTTATGGAGTTTTACTTCGGTTGCTGCGCTGGCCTTGGCCCCTTGTTCTCGTGGGTTCCCTTTAAACATTAAAGTTTAAAACAGAAAGAGAGAGAGAGAGAGAAATCGTTTTAAGAGCGTGAAAAATATGAACCAGTCAGAATGAGGGAATGTTATGGTCTCAGGCCGGCGTGACAATTTTTCTTCCCACTCCACCTCTGTGGTCCGTGAGAAAACATCTGTCCCCTTCAGTTTTTTGATGTTCTAGTTTGTCGTTTCCTTTCTTTCTTTCTTTCTTTCTTTCTTTCTTTCTTTCTTTCTTTCTTTCTTTCTTTCTTTCTTTCCCTCCTTCCTTCCTTCCTTCCTAACTAACTAACTAACTAACTAACTAACTAGCTAACTAAGTACTGTAAAACAGTCCCTCAAACAAATTCAGACGAGACATCATCTGAAACCCTCCTTGGCCTGTCCGCTTGTTCACGCCACACTGAGTTGGAACTTGTTTCTCCATCCCTCGTTTTGGTTACAAAAAACCCAGAAAAATAATTCTTGACGGGGGGGCCTTGGCAATTATTAAAGCTAACCTTTTCCTGGTTGGTAGTTAATTTCGTTAACTGGGGAGCAGGGGAAACTACTGGCGAACATTTTGAGTTTTCCTGTTGCCCGGAATAAAAACATATTTGCTACCCGTCCAACTGGTATAGTTGCGGTTTTAAAACGACATCTGTCTTGGGTCTCAAAGGTAACTCAGTAGTTCATTTCAGTTACTTTGGGGCCTATCAGACAGTTGATTTACTCGTTTGTTTACAGAACGAAAGGAGCTTAGGAGCTTATTCTGGGCTGAATTTAGAGCGACCAGATAGCCCCGCCATGGCACTGAGCTGCGTCCGTCCGTCCGTCCGTCCGTCCCACTGCCCCCTCGTGTCTTGCAATCGTAGTATAGGAGAGAACACTCTCAGGATGCTGGTAGGAAGTTTATTAAAAGTTTATTAAAAGAGCCCAACGCGTTTCGGCCCAAATGGCCTTCTTCAGGGACTTTTTCACTATAAAAAAGGGTGACATTTAAAAGACATAGAGTCAGAGAATTCATATATGAACAACAAACAGAAGCACTAATAAATCAAATGCATGATTAACACTTAAAATGCTGAAACAGTATGCATAATGGTCAACACTGTTCCTTCTCCTGTGCCAGCACCTCCCAGCTCCTGATGCTTGTGCATCTATCTCAGTGGCTCCCTGCCTTCTCTTCCCCCACTCACTCTTTTTTAAAAAATCAATTTTTTCCATCTCTCTCTTTCTCCTGAAAGCGAAGGGAGGACCGGAGGTGCTTTTCTACCTCACGGCCATACGCATGAGTGGTTCCGGCGCTGGGTTTTTGCAAAGGGAGGGGGCAGTGTGTGCTGGAAACCTCCCGAGAGATGCATTAAAATAAGTCCCAAGTACTCCTAACATGTATATTAAAATATAGTCGTTCGTCTTGACCGCCTTTTGGCCGTCGTCCTTTTTCCTGCGCACCCGCCCTTCCGGAAGGATGCTGGCAAGCTTGAGCAAGTTCAAAGGAGGACAAGGAGGATGATGAAGGGACTGGACACCAAGCCCTGGGAGGAAAGACAGAAAGGCCTGTTGGGCTAATCAATAAATTTGTTGTTATTGTTGTTGTTGACAGAAAGGACTAGGCCGGTTGAGCTTAGAAAAAAAAGGCAGTCAGGTGGGGAGACCAGAGAGCATTAGAGGAACGAAAGGAAGGGCACGAGCCATCCTCCATCGTCTGAGAGCGCCGGACGCGTCAGTGACAGGAAGCCACATTTCGGCTATTCGAATATCGGGGGGGGAAACTTCTCAACCGTTTGAGTGGTACGACAAGGGGAACCCGTGATGGGGTGAGCGCTTCAGCGCTGTGGTGGCATTCCAGGAAAAAAAAAACCACCCATCTGTCCGAGTTGCTTTGCTTATTGGACTTTAGAGGTCCCTCTTGCAACACTTAGAATTCTTTGGCTGTTTTTTTCAAAATCTTTCATTCTGTCCTGATATTCAAAAGTCGGGCGACCATCGCAGATCTCACGGGATTTCACTTGGCCCGGAGGAAGAATCGGGCTGGAAGTCGACGCCGTGCAGGGTGCCCGGGCGTGCTCTCGTGCGGATGGAGCAAGTTCTCCGGTCCCCCTCTCTCTCTCTCCCCCTTACCTCCTTACCTGGCTCCGTCCCATCGATATAAAAATTTATATGCTATCTTGCTCGAAACCACTGGGCCAATAAACACAGTCCCCCAGTAAAACCCCTGCCAAAAAAATAAATTAAATGAATCCTCTTGAATTCCCCCTGTACTGAAAAATAGAGATATTTTTTTTAAAAAAAATCCGTCTGTAGCTTTCTTCCTGCGTGCCATGCATTACTCAGAAATTCATCATTAATTTCTCTCACTCTAGGTGACCTCGGAGTATCTTGTTCTTTTCTTTAAAAAAGAGGACGGGAGGTTTAAACCCAGGGAGAGTGTCGTGTTCCACTGTCTGTTCTTCAGATTTTTTTCTGGTTTTGACTTGTTGGCACAGGGTTATTAATGGTTATTTCTCTCTGGGAACCCCCACCCCCGACCCCTCTGGCTTGGCTTCCGTCTCCGTGGGGTTTCTTTTCTATGGGCGAATCCCATTAAAGCAGTTTGAACCCGTTGTTGGAGAGCCCAGTGGCCTGCTTTAGGTCGTCTGGGAGCTAGCTTTCTCCTTGCAGAGACCTTGGGAGTTATTTTGAGCCAGGGTTTTGGCTGAAGGAGCACTCCGGTCCCCTCTGCAGTGCATGATTCTGTACCTAGTGGTTAGTGCTCAGGACCCAGGAGAAATCACCACCGCCAGAACCAGATGAAAAGAGACGGACACTTTATTTTATTTTAAACCTCAAAAAGAGAAGGTTTTGAGCTTGAAAAGTATCTGAAGACTCTGCAGGTTGGGAGATAAAAAAACAATTGACTTATTATCAGCTGCCTCCCAAGGCAGGATTTGAAGCCACGGGTGGAAATTGAAGGGGAGGCTGGCACGGTTGGAACAGAGCTGGGTGGGGGATCCCGCTGGGCTTCAAATTGGATTCGTGCTAATTTTCCAGAACCTTGAGGACTAGAATCGTTGTTAGGATCTGTTGAGGGTTTGTTTTGCACGATGCCAAATTGAAACCTGGGTGTTTTCCAATTAAAACGGACACAGAGGAGATGATAAGAGAAGGTGTCTCTGGCCAAGAACTTTAAAAAATAAATCAAAAACAAAACAAAAGCATGGGCAAAGTCCATTAAAAGCCATTAAAACTTTAAAGAAAAGTCTCATTGAATCCAGCTGTGTTCGTGTTTCTTATTCATTTGGGAATAACGGTGGAAGAAATACTTTGTACCTGTGCAGGAACACGGTCCCTAGTCAAAGGCCGATTCTTAGATGTCGGAACTTTTGCCCCTTCCTATAGAATTGGTATTGATGTGTTTCTCACGAATATTGATTTGAAACAGTTGATTTTTTTTTTTTGGGGGGGACTGGTTCTGTTTTCAAAAGAGCTGTGAAATTCATTGGGGTGATTCTAAGTGGATTTTCTCTCTTTCCCTGTCTGCTTGTACCTACCTTGCAGGACTGTTGTGAAAGGAAAAGAGGAACAGCCAAGGGCATATGTAGGGTATTAAGCATAAATACAGTACATGATTTGAACTACGTTGCCCCTTGAGGTTTTGGGCTTGTGGGATTGTCCTCCTAAATTCAGCATCATGGATGACTGGGGTAATACAGTAGGACCCCAGTATTTGCTAGGGGTTGGTTCCAGGCCTTCCCGTGGATAATGAAAACTGTGGATAAGAGAGAACGCCTGCCCACCAATCCCCAAACTGCTGTTTCCTGACAGCACCTTGCTTTATGACTGCTGTTTTGAGACAAAGTAGCTTGCTTTGTGGCTACTGAATTATTTATTTTTTCTCTGCCAACCGTGGATAACTGAATCAGTGGATAATGAATCAATGGATATGGGGGTCCTACTGTAATGTGAATGAAAAAAAAAAGATGGGTGTGGATTTTCTTAGAACTAAAGTATTTTAAATGAAGCTAAATTTCTTTTTCGACTTCTGAAATGAAAATTAAATGCAGTAAATTTAAGAGACAAGAGGAACGGCCCGGGTTCTTTGTTAAGGTCCTGGGTTCAAATCTTCAGCCTCAGCCCTGTTAAGCAGACAAACATCAATGCATAATATACATTCATTAATTAAAATTACTCCAGCTCAGCACTTCAAATGTATCTTAAAAGGAATTAATTGCATAGCTTACGATTTTTAAAAAATTCATTGTCCCCGTTTTCGCAAATAATGATGTGTTGCACATCATAACACGGTGCTTGATCTGTACCAAGAAGCCAGGAAGCTAAAGGGGAATACTCCACAGTTCCCACTAGTGGCCGATTCTGATATTGCACCATGGCAATATATGTAAAAATACAAAATTATTATAATATTTAAAAATTCCCCCAAAATTGCCTTTGCCATTTAGGGCTAGTAGAAAAAATAGCATACAACCTGAAAAATTCAAAATCTCTTGAAAATCACCTTTAAATGTATTTTTAAAAGAAACTTCTAGGTGATATTTGTCACATTTCATTAATTTAGTGGTCATTATATGGCACCCAAGGGGTGTGGTGACCCAGCAGGCTAGAGCGCTGAAAACGGTCGGCTGCAAGGTCAGCAGCTCGGCGGTTCAAATCAGAGCGAGCTCCCACTGTTCACCCCAGCTCCTGCCAACCTAGCAGTGTGAAAGCATGTACATGCAAGTCGATAAACAGGTACTGCCGTAAAAAAGCGGGAAGGTAAAACAGTGTTCCCTTGCAGCCATGCCTGCCACGTGGCCATGGACTTGCCCAACACTGGCTCTTCGGTTTGAATACGGAGATGAGCACCGCTCCTAGAGTCGGACACGACTAGCACGCATGTGCGGGGGGAACCTTTAACTTTTTTATATTGTGCCACACATTGTAATTATTAGTTGCATTTGCTCCTACCAAAGAAAGTCACTAGTCTTCTGTAACTGTTACTTGGAACTAGCAACATATTTAAATTTGTTTATTTATTATATACTGCCCAATTTTCCCAAAGGAAGTCTGGGCGGTGAACAACAACCCGATAATCCAAACAAAGAACAGTAACAAATAAAGGAATAAGAATGCAAATAAAACCAGTAGACCAAGAAAACATTCCAGCTGTGCTTCTTCTGAATTTGTTCTCAGCTTGTAGGTGCGGTTTCTGCCCTTAGGATGATACTGGTGAATGGAGCTGTGATGGATGTTTGGGGGCAGAGAGAGGATCAGTTTGCCGGGAGATGCCGGTTCGGCTCAAAAACCGCAGCGGATGGCAACCTTTTCAGTCTCAGGCCATTCCATTCACCTGAATGGGGAGAGACGTCATCTGCCTTCCCAGCCTCCTGTCTTAAAAAAAACTGCCTTTTCCCTGAAGGGGAAGATGGACTTGAATGCAGAACGGCTGGGTGACGACTTTAAATCAGTTCCCATTATCTTTATGGGGCTGATGCACACTTGGGTTGCAAAAACAGCCCTAAGAAGCACCCCTACCTAATTCCTTTCTCCGATGGATGGATCATCTTCATCTTTGTGCCGCCGCCTCCTCCTCCTCCCTCCTCCTCCTTTCTCTCTCTCTCTCTCTCTCTCTCTCTCTCTCTCTCTCGGGTTCCCATCTTGCCATCCTTCCTGGGGTTACTGTGCCGTCCCCGTCCCCGTCCCCCCGCGCAGGTTACTTCGTCTCCTAAATTTCCCCCCAACAAGCCATTTTAGAAGGAATGAATGTTTAGAAATATCGAGAGGCCTGGGTGTCGGGAAACCCATTTTTTCTTTCCCGGCCTCTCTCCCTTGGAGGCGCCCTAGGGATCTCCTCTTGCAGCCCTCTCTCTGCTCCGGGTTCCAAGGGACAAGATACAGGATGGAGCCTTCTTTCATTCTCTGGCGCCGCCATCGCCACCTCCACCTCCTCTCCCATCTCTTGTGATGATCCACCAGCTCTTCTGTTTTTGCCGCCCCCCACCCCCCGCCCGCCCGCCCTCCTTTCTGTCTTTTCCCCTTCTCTGCCTCCCCCATTTCCTCCCTTCTCCCCTTCCCGCTCTCAATTGGCCACCAGATGGAACGCAGCGTTTGATCTCCGGAGAAATTGGCCCGGCCGGTGGCAGGAAGCAAGCAAGCAAGGCTTTTGGAGTGGGGCGGGTGGGGGAGACGGGAAGAAGATGCCGGAGCAGAGGATCGATCCCCCTATGGGGTGAGTAACGTCGGCCTCCTTTCAGCCAGGCCTGCACCCCCACCTTCTCCCCAATCCGTAGCATCTCCCGGGCTCTGGCACGCCAAGGTGGCACCCGTTGGCGACACCCTCCTCTCCTTTCGGCAAACCTCCCCCTCCCACCACCCTATGCCTCCTCCACCTCATCCCATACATCTCCCCTTGCCCCCAAGAACCCCCTCCCGTAGGCGAGGAGCGAGCACGGCTCGGCCCCAAAACCGCAGCGGATGGGTGATCCTTTGTGTTGCCTGCGCGCAGGAGGGGTGGGGGTTGCCGGTGGGATGCGCCTGCATGCGCAAGGCCGTGCCTCCTCCTCGGACAAAAAAAAAAAACGGAAGAAAGGAGGGGACTTAAAAGCTCTCCCCCCTTCCTTGCACCAGGGATTCCCTCTGGGAGAAAGGCGGGGGAACGGATGGTTTAAGATGGGAGAAAATCCACACCCCTGATAATGCCTTGACTTTCCGGCGTTTCTTTCGTTTCTCTCGCTGGGTTTCATCGCTCTCTGTGTATCTTTATAAAAACGGTGCATCCATCTATTAGGCAATGCTGTGGTCCTGTTGTGTGTGTGTGTGTGTGTGTGTTTTTAAACCCTCGTAAAGTTATTTTCATCGAAGACGTTCCTGCCGTAACCCGCAACGGACAAAGCTGGCCTTTGTTTGTCTTTGCCAGCTCTATGGGGCTGTAACCATAGGGTGCCATTGTTCCTTAGCGAGGCGTGGAGGAGGCATGGTCTCTGTGTGTGCGTGTGTGTGTGTGTGTGCGCGCGCACGCATGTGCGTGTGTGTTTCTATTGTTTTTTCCTGCGCAAGCGGCTTGCGATTTGGTTGCCAACTATCTGGGGGAAAGACGCACAATCTGTAAAAAGAGAGAAAAAAAAATACAATGAAATTGTTCCCGTTTGGTTTGGAGCGTTGGCGTGGGTGCCAGGAAAAGAGCGGTTGTTCATCCTGCCAAGAGAAATATATAAGCGAATCGCCCAGGTCTGGAGGGTGAATTAAAAAGCACAGTTGCGCGGGTTGAAGGAAAAGTTGGCAACCGTGTTCCAGATCCCGCTGGTTTTGGATGTGGCTTCTCTGTACGGGCCCAGGGAATTGCGTTATTTGTTTCTTGTCAAAGTTCTGGTATGGCCTACATCCGAGGGCCTGCTGTTATATTCCTACCAACAGCCCTGGCGTGTGGGACTGGTGTCAATTGTGTTTGTTTGTTTGTTTATTTATTTATTTATTTATTTATTTATTTATTTATTTATTTATTTATTAGAAAATTGATAAATTCTAAGTGTCTGCCTTACCCTGTAACTACTCATATTGCTGGTGGCTGCCACCACATCTTGTGGCAGGGAGTTCCACAGGTAGCTTGGGTTTAGGGAGGGGATGGCGGCCCTCGGTTCTGCTTTGAGCACCCCTAGATCAACGAGGGTGGGAACAGGGTATTCACCAGGCATGCATGTGTCCATAAATTGAAAGAACAAATGCACATACATGCATACTTGAATGAATGGATGGATGGATGGATGGATGGATGGATGGATGGATGGATGGATGGATGGATGGATGAAGGTGCTTAGATCAAAAGACAGGGGCTATGTGATGGTACAGGCACCATCAAACATCGGCAAGGCCATCATGTGGAAGGAAGCTTGGTTTTAGTTGATCCAGAGGTTGGGGTCAAGTTACAAGAATGGGATTCTGCCCCTGAATATCAGGAGGTACTGTACTTGAGTAGGATGATTTGCAATGGAGAAGACAAGGCAGGAGAACGGATACGTCGCCTTGAAGAAGATAGGGAGAAGTTTGTCAGGGCCGGGCACCGCCTGCCAGGGTCAAATTACATGAAAAGCATCTTGGGCTGAACGTGAGACAGGGCTTGCTGATGGCCAGAGCTGCAAGGCGGTGGATGATGGGAAGCCACTGCTAGCGCCACCCTACCACAAAGGAACATGGAACATCCACTTGCTTGATCCCCAAAGGGGATCAGAAACGGCACACGGGCGACCAGCCCGCCAGGACCTGCCTCGTCTTCAGTGGAATTATAATGTTCATTTTAGGTATTTATTTATTTGCTCGATTTTCAAAGCTGGGTTTCTGTGCGGGCTTAAAGAATTCGGGGCACCTTTGGCTGGTTAAAAAGGCTTTGGTAGCCTTCTTTCCAAAGCTGATGGCACCTCTCGCCTGGCCGGAGATGGATCATGCTGAACTGAATCATTTCCAGTGACTTTAGGGGGTGAAAAAGACGATCTCCAACATGCAGGAAGGAGATCCAAAAGGAGACATTAAATTAAAAAAAAATACGGTATATTTAAGTATCCGATGTGTTGAAATTGCTCCCATCAATTAATAAGGCTCTTATGCGGAAAGAGTGTGTGTAAATCCATTTTCTCTCTCCCTTTTGCTTTAATTTAATGTCTCGCTAATTTCTTCACGCGTACATACCCCGAAACGGCTTCCACCCATTTCCCATAATATCCGGATTCTGCTAATTGCCCGGAAATGGCAGAGAAAGCTCTGAACAAACCTGGATTGCTGGGAAGGGCTTGAAGATCCTATGCTTAGTTTTTAAAGGTGGGGAGACTTTCATGGATGCTGCGGGCAAGCGTGTTGGGGACAGATGCCTTTGGCATCGAGGTATTTCCCATCTTTGGGTTGTGGAACGGTGAGCAGAGGGAGCAAGAGAGCCTGGTTAAATAGGTACAGGGATTCTCTTTATGTCAGCAGGGCCTCGACATTGGTTAGCCAGGGGTTGGAAGTACTTCACCTGTTGGTGGGTCAGCGGGACAGATTTGGCATTGTGCTGGGTTACCGAGCTCCCCGCAACCCAGGACAATCCCTACCAGAGCTCAAAGTTGAACATGTGAACATCCGGTGGACTTGCTTGATCCCCATGGCTTCCATGGGTCTGTCCCAGCATGTTTTATGCCCCACCCACAGGTCCGGTCACACCCTGGATCTGGTCTTTACCTCCATGTCGGGATTCGTGTCTGGAGGTGGGGAACATTGTTTCCCTGCCTGTGTCATGGACAGACCACCACCTGCTCTCTTTTTCCCTGGCGATTCCGGTTCCGCGGGACCCTCGGGCCTCTGTTTTGGCCCGCCCCGGAGGCTCATGGACCCTCAGCGGTTCGGTGAGATCTTCGGGGTTGCCTGGTGGTTTGACTGGCGCTCCGGCCGAGGTTTTAACACCTGGCATGATTTGCCAATTTATTTCGCCCCCAAGCGCTCCTCCGTTGCCGAGCCCGGCCTTCCCCTTGGTTCACCGGGAGCTTAGGGCAATGAAGCAGAGGAGGAGACTGGCAGCTGGAGGAAAACCCGGACGGCATTGAGTAAGGCTGCTGTTGATGCCCAGTCTAAAGAACCATCGCGATAAGGGAGGCTAGAACATCTTTCACCTTGAATTGCTGAGGCCTAAAAGTGACCTCAGCAATCCTGGTCTGGCCAGGCCTCCTCCTACTTTCCAAAGCGAACAAAAATAGAGGCCATGATGGCACCTGCAGTGGCCCCGCCCCGCCTCGCCAGTTGCTGGTCCGCCTTCGTCGCCTCGGTTGGATGCGCTTGGGCCTGTTTCCGCTGTCGAGGTCTCCAGGGATGCCTGACCCTTGCCCTGCCATAGAGCTGCCAGAACTGAATCACCGCCTTTCCAGTGACTTTACGGTGGGCCCATTTTGAAAAAAGATTTAACAAACGATCTCCAACATGCAGGAAGGAGATCCAAAAGGAGACATTAAATTCGCCCTGCAAGAAAAAAATACCCTGGTCCTCCTGGATCTGTATTTAAGTATCCTGCTGGACCGGCTCTCTGAGGTTGGGATCGGAGGCTCTTCGCAGATGGCTCCCATCAATTCAGCATAAGGCTCTTATGGGGTTCCTCAGGGGGGAAAGCTGTTTAACATGTGTAAGGCCGTTGGCGGGGTCATCAGGAGTTTGGAGTCTGCTGTCATCAGTACGCTGATGACACGCAGCTCTATCTCTCCTTTTTTGCTGTAATGGGTTAATGACCTCTCAACCCCGAGAAGACGGAGGTCATGTTCTTTGGGAGCTTCACGGTGGCCCCCTCCCCTGTCTGGGGGAGTTTCCCTCCAGCTCGCGGAGAGGGTGCGGAATCTGGGCGTGTTCCTGGACCCCTTTCCATGGAATCCCAGGTTTCCCATAATATCCCCAGATTCTGAACTCTCTGAGAACAGTGGTCCAAGCACTGGTGAAATGGACTACTGAGACAAGCTCTGCAGCGGGTACAGAATGCGGCGGCCAACAAACCTGGATTGCTGGGAAGGTCTTGGAGATCCTCCATGGTTGGGACCGGACTACCTTTTTCAGCGATCCACCTCGGCCCGTCCCGTTCGGCAGGCGCGGGAGACTGCGGGTCGCCACTCCTCGGATGCCCCCAGCCTTTGGAATTCCATCCCTCCTGAAGTGCGCTCTGCATGGCCTTCCGGAAGGGGACAGATGCCTTTGGCATTCTTAGTTCTTTCTTTTTTTTTTTTTTTTTTTTTTTTTAATCTGGCCAAGTCTTCCGATATTTTTCAGAGGATTTGTATGGAACAACGGGTTTTGAGCAGATTGTTTGTCTGTTTTATTGTAAGAGCCAGCTTTGTAAGCCGCTTAGAGATCTTTTGATATTAAGCGGGATATAAATACAATAAATAAATAAATAAATAATAAATAGGTATCAAAATGGATTTTGCTGTAAACGTTCGGATGAAAAGCCTGTGCGGACACGCGTGCTGTTCACGCAGTGGCTGCCTTGATGTACGTTAGTGGAAATTTAGCAGAGATGAATCCCTTTGCTCCCATCTCTCGTGAGCATCAGGAACCTTTTTATGGCCGGGTTTTTGTCCAATCCTCGTTCCCATGGGCAATCTGCTCCCAGTTTTAGACAAAATGGTATATATTTATTTATTTATTTATTTTCACATTTGCCATTTATAGTCAGGGGCCCTCCTGAAAGAGCCATCCCTTAAGGAGGTGAAGGGGATGGCTTGCAGGAAAAACTTTTCAGCAACTGCCCCCAGACTATGGAATGCCCTACCAAATGAGATTTGGCACCATAACATTTCGGCGCCAGGTAAAAACCTTCCTGTTCCAAAAGTTTTTTAACTAATGATTGTGGGTCCTGATGGCAATTTTAGTGGTGTTTTTAATGTATCGTATTTATTTATTGCTTTTACATGTTTTTATTATTCTAATTTTATTGTATTTTGATGTTTTAATTGTCCATTTTGATTGTGAGCCGCCCAGAGACCTTTGGGTAGTGGGCGGCATACAAGCTATATAAATAAATAAAATAAATAAATCTGAAGTGAAGTCCAAGTTTGGGCATCTCCTATGAATATCGGACTAAAACCCCGAGAGGTCTCACTTTGATGTCCAGTGCTCTAAACACAATGCCCTACTCTCTAGGTTCCCCATTAGGTTTTCTGTAGGTGTTCTCATTAACCACGGTTTCCCGCTAACCAGGATTCACGCTTAACCTTCCTCCCATAAGCCGGTTTGCCCACATCATAGCTTGTTTCTTTCATGTGGCCGGCTCTCATTGGCTCACTTTTGTGTCCTATCTGCATAACCCCACCCGCTTCAGCATCCTAGCCCCGCCTTTCTTCCCCTGGTTTAGGGCCACCCTGGCGCCGTTTTTATCACCATTATTCTACACGGTGGCTTGTAGTAAACACACACATATAATATTATTATTTTCCCCAGATTCATTTTCCAGCATGCTGCCCACAGTCACCTCCTGACTGCCGTGCTGTTCCTGATATATCATTCCTGCAGTCCACTAAAGTTTATGGCCCGTTTTAATACAACTTGTTTTTTTTTAAAACAAGGCGGCCCAAACCCACCCCATATAAACCAAAGAACTTGCAGAGAGGAGACCACCCACCCGCCCAACAGAGAAATCCCTCACTCTTAAGTCTTGGGGAGGTTTGACACCTGTCACTGTTTTAAGCGGGTGCGGCTTTTAAAAGCATAATAATAATAATAATAATAATAATAATAATAATAATAATAATAATAATAATAATAATAATAATAATAATAATAATAATAATAAACTACAGAGCTATTCAGATGTAAATAAAACTCCCAACCCTTTTAAACAGTTTTTTTCTGCCATTTCCACCCTCTTTTCCTCTCTGCCTCTCCACCTTACTGCCCCACCCTTTCTCCTTCCCTCTCCCCATAACCTGAAACCTCCTCTCTCTGCCCCCCCTGCAAAACTTTGAGGCACTTCGCTGGATCCGGGGGGAAAAAACCCATCCGAGGCTTCCCATTCTGGATCATCCATCCCTCCTGGCTGTCATGATCTGTTTTGGTGGTTCTTGGCTGCAGGACACAAACAACCCATCCATGGCTTCTCACCCCAGATCAACTTTTTTTTTTTGCCAACCTAATCTGTTTTCTTAGTCCTCGGCTGCAGGACACAAACAACCCATCCATGGCTTCTCACCCTGTTCAGATCAATCTGTTTTTTTTCGGCTGCAGGACACAAACAACCCATCCATGGCTTCTCACCCCTGTTCAACTTTTTTCTGCCCAATCTGTTTTCTTAGTCCTCGGCTGCAGGACACAAACAACCCATCCATGGCTTCTCACCCCTGTTCAACTTTTTTTCTGCCAACCTGATCTGTTTTCTTGGTCCTCGGCTGCAGGACACAAACAACCCATCCGAGGCTTCCCTATCTCAGCAGCATCGTCCTCCCTTCTTGCCCTCCCAATTCGCTTCCTCGCTTCTTGGCTGTACCGCCGATTCCCCCTCTTTCCCATGCTTGGGAAGAGCCCATTATAAATGTGAGGTTGTCTTGGAAGTTGTTTCCCCCCCCTCCCTCCGTACCTTGCTAATCGAGGTTGGAGTTTAAGCGTTTGCCATTACCAGGTAGCTTGTACCTTGGCTCGTTGGTTACACAAATCACTTTGCCGTCGATGGCTTCGCCGAGCAATTATTCCTCCTTAATTGCCGGGGCGTTGCGCTTGTTCAAAGTAAAGGACAGCTTTGTAATTTCCAAACGAGGCTGTAGTTCATTAGTTAGCTAGTGAATGCATGGGGGTGGGAGTGGGCCAGGGGAAGGAAGCTTAAATTGTGTGTCTGTCTGTCTGTCTGTCTGTCTATCTATCTATCTATCTATCTATCTATCTATCTATCTATCTATCTATCTATCTATCTATCTATCCCCGTTGCACACAGAAGGAATTCAAAGGCCTAACTGAATAGCACTCTTCTACGAAGAGGTTCAGATATTTCCTCCCTTTTGGACTACAAATCCCATGGGCCTTTGGTTTTTGGCTTGGGGGATTATGGGCGCCGGAGTCCAGGGCAGAAGGAAAGGCTGTGGGAAAGGGGAAAGATAACAAGAGAGTCTGATATTGGAAGATGATAGGGCACCGCAGCAGTTTTTGTTATTGCTTGTTTTGAGATCTCTCTTGAAGAAAATGATGTATTTTGGGAGCCCGAGTGGAGATTCGAACCTGGAACGTCGCGTTCCAGAATTCAGCGTGCTGGTCCTGCATCCCCGTCCAGGCAGTCGGCCGGGGGGGGGGCAGAATGGGCAGGCAGATATTTAAAAATCAAACCGAGAACAGAAACGTCAACATTGCGTCTCTCCCAAAACATTGCCGCCAGCTTCCGTTCTGGTCTCAGTTTTCCCCGTCTGTAAAATGGGCGCAAAATAAAAGGGCCCAGATTTTTCATGGGAAAGCAGCACCGGAGAAATAAAAATACAATTGTCATTTCTGTGGGAAGCAGCTCTCGCTGTCTCTCTCTCTGAGATGCCGTCCAGAGGAACTTAGCCCTTTTTATCTAAGGGGCTCGAGCTCCTTTTGCAGCATCCACCAAAAATAAGAGAGAACCGAACGTAATACGTCCTTTAAGCCCCCTGAAATTTCCAAACTTTCCAAACTGCTTATTTGAAAGGTAGATTGCCGGTTTGGTGTCAACGATGGTGGGAGGATGGCAGGGGATATTTGTGTAGGTGTCAACGCCACGTCCAGTGGGTGATCCTTGCAGGCATGCAAAATATATATTTTTATATCTGCCTCTGGGTGAATCTAGCTATTAAAAGGCGACTCCTGATCCTTGGTCGAGGAGTGGATTTAATGGGATTCCCCCCCCCTCCTCCACTGACCGACAGAAGGTGAGGGGGGAACCCCTCTTCCTCGGAGATCCCCCCCCTCCCCGCCTCCCATGCTTTAAGGCGATCCCAGCTGCCGGGCGAACGGGTGAACGTTGGAATAATAGCAGTTTATTCCGGAGTAATTATAGAGCAGGTCATTGAATTAATAGAGCCAGGAGGCAACCAGGCATTCCCCCCAAAAATAGGGCAGTGGGGGTGGTGAATGGGTGGGCAGGAAGCCCCCAGGGGACGGAGGGGGGAGCCGAGGCATGCTGGGACGACAAAAGGATTTCAGGCAATAGATACACTGTACTAGAGAGAGAAAGAGAGAGAGAGAGAGAGAGAGAGAGGCTACTAGTGTTTTCTCTTTCAGGGGAGAGGAATTAAACTTGGAGGTATATAAATTCAAAAATAGATAGATAGATAGATAGATAGATAGATAGATAGATAGATAGATAGATAGATAGATAGATAGATAGATAGATAGATAGATAGATAGATAGATAGAAATTAGGAAGGAAGGAAGGAAGAGATAGATAGATAGATAGATAGATAGATAGATAGATAGATAGATAGATAGATAGATAGATAGATAGATAGATATTAGGAAGGAAGGGATAGATAGATAGATTGATAGATAGATAGATAGATAGATAGATAGATAGACAGACAGACTGACAGACAAACAAACATATAGATAGATACATACACACACACACACACACACACACACACACACACACACACACACACACACACACACACACACACACACACACACACGTTATATTCTCCACCCCGTGTTTTATCAGCCCTCCAATGCCAGAAAGCCTAATAAATAAATCAGTTCCTGCTCAAAAGGAGGGTATAATTAGAAACCGCAACACTCCTCACCCCAAATAAACCCACCCGGGTTTATGCTGCCACTGCCTCCCTTCCCGAGGAGGTCGAATAGAAGAAGAAAAGGGAGAGCTGTCCTGGCCTTCAAAAGGCTGAAGGGGGTGGTGGCAGCGGTTAGGGTTAGAGATCAAACTAGAGATCAAACTAGACAAGGGCAAGTGTTCCCTTTATCTATCTATCTATCTATCTATCTATCTATCTATCTATCTATCTATCTATCTATCTACTGTATTCATTTAATGTGAGCCAGATAGCTAGGAAGGAACAAATAAATGAATTGATGATAGATAGATAGATAGATAGATAGATAGATAGATAGATAGATAGATAGATAGATAGATAGATAGATAGATAGATGGGCGGTTGCTCTAAAATCAAATTAACCTTTGGTTAAAGAATGGACCCGCCGTGGTATCCTGTCAACAGCCCTGCTCATTTCTTCCAAACGGAAAAGTCGTAGCTTCTTTGAGGCAGTCCGTCCATCTTGTATTTGGTCCTCCTCCCCTTCCTCCTCTTCCTCCTCCTCCTCCTCCTTTCCTGCTGCCTCCCGCCTTTCCTAGCAGGGGGTTCCATTTCGTGCGAATCCTTCCTTCTCCGGATGTATTGACGGGTCTCTCAAGCCCCGGCCAGCCAATTAAGAGGGCGAAGTTGAAGAAGAGGCAGCTTTTTTGGGGTTTCTTCTCCGTCACGGCCGGGCAGGTTTGCAAGTAAAGAGGAAAATCTGATACCGCATCGATTTTCTTTTGCCTCTGAAGCAGACTGGATGTCTCTCTGTGACTCGGCCGTCATTGACTTTTGGGCTTGATTTTTTTTTTTTTTTGTAAGGCTTTAGCTGTTTTAACGGAGCAAGGAGAGAATGCCCACCTTATCCCAGGCATTCACATGCCTCTTCCCCCCCCCCCCCCGAAAGCCAGCACAGGCCTTTGACTGGTTCGTGGTGCCTTTTTATTTTAATGAAGGCCCCATCGATCAAAATGGTTTCACCCCCTCTGCTCTCCATAACCCCGGATTCGTTGTTGTTGTTGTTGTTGTTGTTGTTGTTGTTGATGATGATGATGATGATGATGATAATGATGATGATAATGATGATGATGATGATGATTATGTTGTCGTTGTTATGGAAACTCGGTCTCTGTCCCACAAGGACTGAATTTGTGCTGAATTTAGAGCTCAGCGTTCCCCCGACGCTATTGTCCCAATAAGTACACGGGCAGTTTCAAAAGGTCTGTGGTCTGTATCAAATATTCGCCTCCACTCTTAACCAGGAGCAGGTCTTTTTTGTAGAGCTAATGGCTCTTGATTGCCCATTCAGGCACAAACCCATCCTTTCTTTCTTTCCTTCCTTCCTTCCTTCCTTCCTTCCTTTTTAAATTTTTTTTATTTAATTTTATACTACATACAAACAAAATAACAGATAACAATTAACAATACAAGTGTACCCCCACCCCCCGGGACCATCCATGAGTTCTTCTTGTTACTCCGTCTTCTGTTTTTCTAGTATTCTTCTTAAAGTCCTCTTCTCCAGAACTGTCTTGAGGTGTTCGTCGACTCTTTCCCCTTCCCTTCAACTAATACAAAGTCTATAAATTTTCCCCAAATGTCATAAAAAAGTCTTTTTTCATTTCTCCTTATTTAACTTTTAGGCTACAAGACAATTTATTGTTTATGGCTATATCCCAAAGTTCGTTATACCAATCTTCCATCCTGAGATCTAATTTGGATTTCCAGTTTCTTGTTATGATCAATCTAGCAGCTGTCATAAGATTTGCTATTAGCTCCTTTGTTGTAGCATCATAATCTTTACTAGTTAACAATGATAAAAGTGCTGTCTCTGGATTGCAATCGATATCTAACTTAATCATGTCACTTAGCTCTAAAAAAAACTTTTTTCCAGAACTTTTGAACTATTTCACATTCCCACCAGAGATGCATATATGTACCTATCTTTTTTCTTTCTTCCTCCCTCCCTCCCTCCCTTCCTTCCTTCCTTCCTCTCTTCTCTCCATCATCTGCTCCTTCTGCCTTTCCTGTTAGAGAGGCCCTGGAGAGCCGAGAAAGACAAACCAAGGTGCCTCTGGGTCACAGCGCTGAACCCACAAGGGTGGGCTTTGGTCCCTTTGCAAAGAGAACAAAAACCAACAGAGCTCTTAAAAACAACATTTGCCTTGTGTACCAATGGGAGAGCCACAAATACAGAAAGAGGAGGAGACGTGAGTTCAGACAGTGGTTTTTTTGTATAAGGCCTCCCCCTCCCAGCCTTTGGATATAAGGGAACAGTGCCTGACAGAGTTGTCTAATTCCTAACAGACTCCAGGTTCAAGGGAGCAGAGAATCCATGCCGGGGTTTCTTATAGCCTAAATGTCCCTTTCAAGCCAGGGAATTGTTTCAGGCGAGCTGATCCATAGAATCATAGAATCATGGAGTCATAGAGTTGGAAGAGACCTCCAAGGGCCATCCAGTCCAACCCTCTGCCATGCAGGAACCCCCATTACAGGACCCCCGACAGATGGCCATCCAGTCTATGCTTAAAAACCTCTTCCAAAAAAGGAGACTCCACCAACCTCTTTGGGGCAGCATCTTATTCCACCGTCAAACAGCTCCAGCTGTCATGAAGTTCTTCCTAATATTCAAATGGAATCTCTTTTCCTGCATCCCCCCTCCAGGTTCTCATTCTGAGCGGCACCTGCCACTGAATCCTTTTAGGAATAGACTTCAGTGCTTTGGATAGCGCTGTAGAATTCTGATTAAAACCCGGAACGCATCCACCACCACTCCAATTCCTCACGAATCTGGAATCACACAGGTTACCGAGGGAAAATCAGCTTCAGAGGAACTCCAGCCATGTGCTATTGAGGACTCTGGAGACCGGCCGAGGGACCCCGTGCTTGTCTGTTGCACAACAAATGTCCCAGGTTCGAACCTCAGCATTGGGTAACGACCTCGCTCCTCTGGAACTGTTGCCGACTGGTAGAACATATTAACTTGGCGTGCCAAGAGCCTGGAGAGAGATTTGCGGGCTGGTTCCGTGGCAGCCTCTGTCGCTCAGTGGAGTGTGGTGGAGCAGCATGCGCTGGTCATGTTCCTGGTTTGACTACTGCGATGCAGTCGACGTGGGGCTTCCCTTGAGTCTGCCGCAGGTCCAGAAGGCGCTGGCTGGGCTGGAAGCAGGCGTGGACAAATTGTATCTTTTTAGTATCTTTTAAAGCTGTAATTTGTGCCTGTTTACTCTTTAGTAGCGCAGGAGAGTGTTTCCCACAAATATAGCAGGCTACAAATCAAGTAAGTCGTGGTTATCATGTTCGCCTGGGACTTGAGGGGGCCCGAGCGCCCGTCCACGATCGGAAAGCAGAGTATCAGCACAATTAATCGGGGCATCAGATCAAATCCGAGAGGCTGTCCCAGTATGGATTATTTCCACTTCTGAAACCAGCTGGGGCCTGGAACTTGGATCCGTTCCGGGTTAGAGTCCAATGCCTCTGTATTGATCCGTGGCCTTTTCCCCGAAGAGCATTGTTTTCCCTCTCCCGTGGGCGGAATTGTGGACTAGACCCTTGAATCCAGCCTGTTTCCCTGAACAGATCTTCACGGCCGATTCGTGCCAGTTTGATTCCCTCTTTTGACGCCGTCCTGAGGGTTGTCATTTTCGGGGAGAGAAAATTTGAGAAAATGAGCCTGCGCTCTGGACTCCTCCCTGGACTACATATCCCAGCATTCCTTAGGATGCAGTGAGTTGAACCGGGATCGAACCAGATACAGCAGTGTGGAGCAGATGCACTCCCCCCGCCCATCGTCATGTGCACTCTTGGGACCTTGGAATAACCTCGTCAAAACGCCAGCGGGTCCCCCAGCATGGAGAACACAAGGAGCCCGCCTTGCCGTACCTGCCTGGTTGGTTTATGTATTTACTTTTTTAAAATGCCAGGACAAAACGAGGATGTTTGGATCCGGGGGACGTGTGGTCTTTTTTGTGGGGCAGAGGGTGTTTGCGTTGGGCCCGTCTCTGGCGAAGGTCACAGCTCAGCTCAGAGGAGAGCCGGTGTAATCGAAAGAGACAAGATTACGGGAGGAAGAGAAGGTCGGTGCCGCCAAGGCCCCCAGCTGTCATCGGGACGGAGATTTGGGCCCTTGATGCTCGCTCAGGTACGGCATCCCGGCGCGGACCGCCCGAGATCTTCGTTGTGACAGGAGCTGTCCAAAAAACGCAGGCCGAGACCCTGGGGCCAGAAGGAGAACCTTGAGTGGAGACAGGGGAGCAAATGCAAGAAAACAGCAAAACTAGTCACGTCCTTTTTCTGTCTCCGAACGATGCATTTGTGCCGCCCGGATTGGGGAGCAGGAAAGGATCTGAGGCTCTGCGCTTCGGCTGCCCTCAAGAGTTGTGGTTTCTAACATTTATATTCCTACGTTCACTTGTGGGGGGGGTTCCCCCCCCTCTCCGGGGTCCGTTCATCGCTCTTTCTGCTATACCCCACCAGCTCTTACAGCCGTGACGAATGGCATTTTTGAAAAAGCGACCTTCCATCCTTGGAGTCCGCGGCACCTCCAGAGTCCAGGGCAGTCTACCGCTCAGGGAGCATCCCATTGCCGACTCCTCTGGGGAGTGACTTTCCCTTAAGGTCCCGAGCAGCGACCGTGGGGAGTGTTTGGAAATCCTGATTATAACTGTTTTTTATCAGCGCCTGTGCGTTGGGAGCAGCAATGAGATTGAGGGCCAGGAGGGTGGTTTGTCCAGAGCAGTTCAAAAGGTGCCTCCTTGGGGGATGAGTTCAGAACATATTCGGGTGAGCCTTTTCCACATTTTTTTCCGCCTTCGCGAACACTGCGGAGGGCCCGTGTCACCCTGTTCCACTGCGTTTCTCCTCTCTCTCTCTCTCTCTCTTTCTCTTTCTCTCCCTGGAGCGATGGAAAACACGTCTGCCTTGTTTTGACTTGCCCCACGCGGCTCGCGTTGGTTTTCAACCCTCCAGGGGATGTTTTCCTTCTCTACCCGCTTGAAACAACACGCCGAAAGGGTGCCATCCGAGCGCCTCCGCCCACGCTCGGGGAAGCACGCCGGTTTGGGTTCCCGCAAGCCTGGGCCGGTCCCGGTGTTCGTGCCAGGGCGGGTTCCCTTTCTCCCACGCCATCTCTCTTTATGGCAACGGATCCTGCCCCCGGGGCGTAGGGGTCATGGAGTGGCGACCCGGCGGGGTCCACCCTCACGGAGACGGGACCCCCCATTGGCACACCTCGCGTCCTCCGTGGCTCTCTCTCCACCTGCGCAATGGGCCAGGGAGAAGGTAGCCACTCATCTACCGGGACCTTTCCAGACACAAGCTCTGGATTCAGCTTTGGTGGAGCGTGTTGTGCATGAATGTGCAGTAGAAGGTACATCTTTAGGGGCCCTCGCAACCCCTTGAAGCAGAGTTGGGGCTTTCCGAAATCCCCCAAAAGAAAGGGGCAAGGAAGTGGTTGAAAAGATGGATACGCTTACCGGGAGCATAACTAATACGGATCTTTAGGAGGAGATCCAAGATGGGGTGGTGTTTTTTTTTGGGGGGGGTTTCCTAATGGTGGGGAATCCCGCCTTTTAGCGCCACAAGTCACAACCGAAGTGGGGCCTGTGCGAATCAAAGGGGAGAGGCCTCCCCGTCACCCGGCCGGTTCAGGGGCCCTACTCGCGTTGTGGCTTTCAACGCTGAGCGGCAGGTTTTGGGCCGGCGTGGGCTTCGCGTTTGCCCACCACTAGCGTGGGCCCCCTTGGCCTCTCTCTTGCACGCGATGGTGCGGACACGGGTGTGCGGGGAAAGACGATGCCTGTTCCATAAACTTGTGTGTTGTCTTTCTCTCTCTGCATGCCTCTGTCTGGTCTACCTGTCTCTTGTCTCTCTCTCTATCACTCTTTGATGATCTTTCTGTGTTTCTCTCTCTCTCTCTCTCTCTCTTTCTTTTCTCTCTCTCTCTGTGCCTTTCTCACGTTCTATGTTTTTTACCTCCTCCTGGATCTCACAGATACGCCTTGTCTTTCCCTTCCCCGTTTCTCTGTACGGCTCAAATCCGGTTGAGTCGACTGGCCGGCCCAACCGAAGCGATGCCACCCGCGGTCGGGGCAAACCTTTCGTTCTGCAGTTTGTGGGTGGCAGCCCGGAACCCCGACAGCATTTCGGCCAGCCTGCCTGTCGTGCCCGTCTCTCCCTCGTGTATCTGTCTGGTCTTTCTATTTGTCTCTGTCTATCTCGGCTTTAGCCTGTGTCCGCTATACACCGATCTCTGTTCTCTGTTTATCTGTCTTTCTCTCATTCTCTCTCTCTCTCTCTCTCTCTCTCTCTCTCTCATATTAGTCTTGCCTTCCTTTCTTTATCTATCTATCTATCTATTTTATTTTTGCTGTATGTGTTCCTGTCTCTCTCTTCCTCTTGTGGGCCTGTCTTGTCTTTCCATTTCAGGAATTCGGTTTTCTGTTTGTTGGCAGACCTCTCTCTCTCTCTCTCTCTCTCTCTCTCTCTCTCTCTCTTGTCTGTCTGTCATGTCCCGTTTCCTGCCTCGGCCTGCCTTTCCACCCTTGTTCTTTGCGGGGGTGTTATGTGCGGGTTCTCGTGTGTGTGTGTGTGTGTGTATAACTCTTCCCCATCATACCTCTTGCATCTCTCGTGCGCTGCAACGCTCGTGGTTGCTTGCCTCGCTCGTATCCATCGATTCCCTCGCTCAGTGCTTTTGTGTGTGTTTCTTGTTCTTGTGTGTGTACGCACGCGCTCTTCCTGCCCGCGCAGGGTCTCCAGATGGGAGCAGTCAGAGGTTTTGATTTGGAGTCCCAGCCTCCAGGCTGAATGGACAAGCTTTCGGGGCGACAGCTTGAGAAGGTGCTCTCTCTCTCTCTCTCTCTCTCTCTCTCTCTCTCTCTCTCTCTCTCTCTCTCTTTCTCTCTCTCTCTCTCTCTCTCTCTCTCTCTCTTTCTCTCTGTCCTGGAAAGGAAGAGTAGCAGCTGAAGTCAGCGGGGCCTCCCGCCAACCCTATAACCCGGTGCCAGCTTGGAGGATTGGCTGGCGGGGACCCAGCGCAGCTGCTGCGGCCAGGCTGCTCCCCTCCGCCGCCCCCCATGAGACCTTCTTGGCGTGTCCGGGCAGCCCGGGATGGGGAAGCTGGCATCAACAAGCGGGTGGAGAAAAGGGAGACAGGGATTGGCACCCTTCCTGCCAAGGAGGTTCTAGGGTTAGGGTTAGGGGTCTCCCCATCTTACTCTTGTTGCTTTACCCCCAAGGTGCGCCCCCCGCGTGTGGGTGTCGTTGCATTTTCACGGTTTCCCTGCGCCGAAGACCGGCGACCAGAATTGCCCCCCGGGACGTTGCCGCGCTCGTGCAAAATCGGGGTGCTGCCCTCCAGGGCGGAATGTGTGCGTGTTTGCGTCGTTGAAGCTTCCTCGCGCGCACGGACGCAAAACGCCACCCGCCGTGATGTGGGGCCCGGGCTCACCTCGGCAGTCCCTTTGCAGCAGCCGGAAGAGAAACGGTTTGGCCCCCGTCGTGGGGCGGTGGCGGTTCGGCCTTAAGCAAGACACGAAGAGGCATAAGCATTACAAAAGCCCCGCCTTTTGTTTGTTGAGGCAGTCCTGGTCCATCGCACGCATGGGTGAAGTCCTTCGTGCAAAGCCCTGCTATTGCTAAATTCTAAACGCCTCCTGGTGGGAAAGGTGTTGAGAAAAGGGACAGCGTTATGGAAAAGGGAAGCATCAGATTGCATCGTTCTTACTTGTGTCAATCGCAGTAGAAGGAACCAGCAAAGCTTGCGAGGTCAGACCCCCTGAGGTGGTCAGATTTGGAAAGACTTCCAACTTTGCCTTCTTCTGACCTTCTATGTTTGCTTCCCGGCTGTGATGTGACTGGCTGGTAATGGGACGTCTTTGTCATGAATGGGCCATTAAGAGCCGTGAACCTGACACAAGACCTGCTCCTGGAATAGTTAAAACAGGTTTTTCGTGCCGGCAGGGTGGATTTGGCCTGAAGCGGTTTAAACCATTATTTAAATCACACTTGAAATGTAAATATCAGATTGCTTTGACCTTCTCGGCAAAAACCTAATTAATTATTACGTAAAATTGAAATTGTGTTTTAAATCCGTTTGCGCCTGCTCCCACAAAGCTGATGGTGTGAACCCTACATTTATCCTTTCACTTGCATCCCCTGCGTCTCATAAAACATTTTATTTATTTGTATTCTCAAAGGCTTTCGCGGCCGGGATCTGCTGTTCACAGCGGCAGTGTGGTGTAGTGGACGGAGGCAACTGAGTAATCAATAGGAGCTAGAAGATGGGAAACTTAACCCCTTGCCCCGTGTCCTTTGGGTCTACCCATCCTGTCTGTTCTTGGTTTTGCCCCTTTTTGCCTTGTCCTCTGTCGGTTCATTCTGTCTCACAGGGGTGTTGTGAGTGTAAAACAAGGGGCCGGAAGACATCTTCCTCCCTCTGAAAGGGAAGTGAGGTAAGACAATAGTCAAAAATTTAAGTTCTTTCTTAAAGATTTAGTTCTTTCTTTTACAAAGTAATTAGTTACATTTCAAGTTTTAAGCCCTCCAAGTAGTTAGTTACCATTATTGTTTCAGGTTAGCCAAGATTAGTTCTTTCTTTTACAAAGTAATTAGTTACATTTCAAGTTTTAAACCCTTCAAGTAGTTAGTTACCATTATTGTTTCAGGTCCTCAAAAGTAATTCTTTGCTCTCTAAGTGATTCGAGAGTGACAACTTGCTCCCTTTCTAAAGAAGCAGCAGAATACTACCAGCTGGTAGATATAAAACGCTTCCTAAGAGTAGAGAGCTACCTGGAACTAAGGAAAAAAAACCCCTAAAAGGCAGTTATACCTCCATGGGAAAAGGAATGAGTTCCTTGGTTGGGTGAGGCTGATGTGGCTTTGATGCAACACATGCCCTCCCTAAGCTATCCGGGTGAATCAAGTAAGTTCCGAAAGCCCCTTTAAAGGACATTTTAATGCCTTTTTAGATGCACGATGCTAGTGACGGCATGCCTTGACAAAGCGTCTTTCGAAAGGAACAGGGGATGTGTTACAAGCAGTGAAATGAGCGGGCCGTGCGATGTGGCTGTTGATGGGTAACTTCTTTACTTTCTCTTTGTTGGTAACTGATTAAGTAATTGCACCACTTGTGACTTGTAACTTCCAAGCTGTTGGAGGCAAAGGTTTTCATCTCCCCCTTGCCCCACTGAGGAAGGGCTGGGATAGATGGCCTCAAGGACTTCCCCATTGTTTTCCTGGCTCAGAAGGAGGCTAAGAGTTTTCGTGACCTGGGAATTCCCAAATTTTAAAAGAAACCTGCTGTCCAAACCTTGATTCCTCACCGTGCCGCTTGCCGTATGACCCGATTCAGCACCGGTGTGTTTCGCGTGTCGCCCGAAAGGCGCCGTTTATATCCGCCAACACATGGAACGGTTCGTTATTTTGCATTTGATTACATTGATTCCTGCCGGTATTGCGGCAGACGGGAGGCTCGGTGAGACGAGGGCTTTTGCAACGGGGAGAGGAGTGGGTGTGTTTTTTCCCCCGACAACTTTTTGCCATCCTGCAGTGCTGCCTTGCTGGTGGGGGATCTTTGGCATCGCCTGACCTGTCTTTTTTTCTTCTTCTTCCTGACTTTGGCACGAGGCCGCCAGGCCCCTTCTGTTCCGCCAACGGAGGGGAATATTTTTAGCTTAGAAAGAGAAGGGGCCGCGTTCGCAGGCCCGGATGCCTCGGGGGGATAGAGGGAGGTGACGAGGAGGGAGAACCAGAGGGGCAAAAAGAAGCATCTCCAGCGTCCAGGAAAAAGGCCGGGACTCGCTCTTTTTAATTACGTTTCTGGACGAGGAAGATTATATGGTTTCTGGAGCGTAAATGGAGACCTTACGGGGAGGTAATTGCACCTCGGGGTGCAGATGACGGAGGGGAAGGGAGTCGGAGCCAGCCCGGGGGGGGCATGGGAATCTGGGAAGGGCCGAAAGAGCAGACGCAAGAACAGCGAGGCCGAGTGGGCTCAACGGGGGTGGGAGGGTGGGTGGGAGGGTGGGAGATCCAGTTTCCCCGCCCGGCGAGTCCAAAATAACCCTTTTCGCTGAGCGAGGCACTCTGGCTTTCCGCGCTCTCGTCTCCCACTCGGATTCCAACCGGAGTCCCGGTTTCCTTTTGGCTAAAGAGTGGCAGGCGTGACCCGGTTATTATGAGATATATATATATATATACAGTATGTGGAGCAACCTCTGCTTAAAAAGGGGGCCGCTCTTGGTTTCTTCACCAGGGCCGGCTTCGGTGACTCAGATGGCGGCGTGCTAATTAGAGGGGCGGCCACGCCGAGGGCCGATGGATGGGTTGGCAGGGCATTTGGGGAGGCCAGGGTGGAGTCGGCATTTCCCTCGAGACCGTTTTTTGGGGGCCCTGCGTGGCCTCCCCTTTCTTGCTTTCGGCGCTGCAGTGCCCTTTCCGGCCACCAGCACGGGTGGCGCTGTAGCCCACCTCGCCCGATCCTTTGCCGCAGTACCGCCTTCGGGGAGCAGGTGGCGCTGCAGAGGAGGGCCATATTGGTCTTTGGCAGCCAGGCCTAATGCCACCCTACTCTGCAGGGGTAGCGTAACAGTGTTTGCCCGGCTTGAACCCCAGTGAGTCTGGGGGCCCTGATTCCAAGACCGTTGCTCTTTGGCAGTGCTGATTGAGTCTGATGGGTGCCAAATATTTTTTTATTTATATTTATTTATATAGCTTGTATGCCGCCCACTACCCAAAGTTCTCTGGGCGGCTCACAATCAAAGTAAGCAATTCAGATAATTAAAACATCAAATTGCAGTAAAATTAAAACAATAAAACATTTAAATACAATAAATACAATATATTAAAATACAACACTAAAATCGCCATCAGGACCCACAATAATCAGTTACAAGACTTCTGGAACAGGAATGTTTTTATCTGGCGCCGGAATGTCGTCAGTGTTGGCGCCAGGCGGGTCTCACTTGGGAGGGCATTCCACAACCCTGGGGGCAGCTGCCAAAAAGGCCCTGTTCCTACAAGCCATCCCTTTCACCTCCTTGAGGGATGGCTCTTTCAGGAGGGCCCTCTGGCTAGATCTTAATGGCCGGGTAGGTTCGTATGGAAGGAGACAGAAACCCCTGGGAAAGACCAGTTGGATTCTAAGCAACCAGCATCTACCCAGGGGATTTGGGGAAGGAGAAGTTGGAACGAGGGACCTCTTCCCGACCCCTTCTGCTTCTCCACTCTGTTGTCTGCCGTTGCCTTAAAAGCAAACCCAAGATTTCCCTCCTCGCGAATGTGATAAGAAACCAAACGGAGGACGAATCCCGTTGGGCCATATTTAATCTGCCCGACCCAGACGTTCCCCGTGAATTGGGGTGACCTTTCCCCGTGTCACGATTCAACCTTGAGGCTTTCTGTGTTCAAAACCGTAGCCGCACGCTCGTTTCATCCCAATGTTTTTTGCCAGTCCCTCGGACCTTCTCCGCGTCTGTCTCTCCTCTCAAACCCGCTGTTTGCTTGAGCACTAAAGGAAGATGAAAGAAGAGCAGGAAATGCAGTGATACACACACAAACACACACACACGTGTTCACTGGGGGAAAGATTAAGGGTGTTTACCCTAAACCCCAAATGGCTCCCAGCTCCGGAGATTAAAAATGTTTACCCACCAGCTCCGGAGTTAACAGGAAATTAAGTGCGACCCCGCCCACTTTAGCGCGTCCCAGCGCAGCTTTCAGGTACCTGCTCTTTGGAGGTGAAAATTATTTGATCCGGTGTAAGGATAGTGAGTGCTGGGCTCTCCTGGCTTCCGTTTGTTGTTTTTTTGCCCCCGCCCCTTTAAGAAATCTGAATGCTGCCGGGAACAAAACGGAGGTAAACCCGGCATTCTTTTCTTTCTTTTTTCTCCCTCCCTCAGGCAGCCAGAAACCAGGAAGTGCGGAGGGGGTGGGGACAGAGGAAGAGCGACGAACCCCTAAGATCTCTGGTCCGAATTTAAGTGGCCAGCGGATCTTAGGGGTCGTGTAAAAAGGCCCTAAAATTATGCAAATCCCTGCCGGTTGGTAAGGCGATGTTCAGGTTGGCTGCTCTTTCGTTGAAGAAAATTATAATATTAATAGGGGCGCAGCGGACAGTGGGAGGCAACCCCGACCCCTGGATTTGGCTCGGAGAGTCTCCGAGCGATCAGCGGCAGAACACCTCGCCTTTGACTTCCCGATGGAAGTCGACAAAGGAATCTTTTAACCCTTTGCTAAAGTAAATAAACAAACCTGCCTGCCTTTGAACAAATAAATCCCCTTCAGAAATGAGGTCTCGGGGCTCCGATCTGTCTGGAAACGCCGCATGAGTGTACACGGAATGCCGTGAAGGAGAGGAAGAACCCGGATCCTGCCCTGATAGAAACCCAGTTCACCCGGCTTTCACCCCAACCCCCAAAAGCAAGGAGAACATTATTTGTCTTACTTGAGGAAAAACAGGTAGATTTGTTTTGTAGGAATAAAAAGAATGAAGTTGGTCTTGCGTTTTGCACAATGACGTTGCTGTATGTCAAGTCCCCCTTTTTTCTGGGAAGACCGACCCAGCATATTCAACCAGTGTCTTGGGTTATAGTGTTGGTGTGGCTAGAATATTTTGAGTTTCTGGTCCAATCCCTTGTGCGATGCCACGGAAATACCAGAAAACCGTGGACGCGAATAGCTACCAGTTCTCTCTAGATAGACCACCCCTTCCTCATTAACGGTCAGGGAAGAGCTGAGACATCCAATGGTTCTTTTGGCTGTTTGGAAAGGAAGGTGGGCGATTCCTCGGTTGCGGAAATGCAGCTCAGAAACAGGTGTTGGCGTTGGAGGACCCCTGCAGCTGTCAGGCGATGCTAGGAGTCTTTTTACAAGGGTTTTTTTTTAAAAGAAATAACCGGGGTGGTGGTGGTGGTAGTGGTGAGGAAAAGCTTTGGTGTGCCCCCCAAAAAAACCCATAGGAGGTCCGTGCAGACCTCTGGACGTAGAGCTCCTTTGGTTTCGATATTGCAGGGGGGGGAATTGACTTGTGGGAGCCGTTTCAGCCAACCAACTTTGGACAAAGTTCTGGAAAAATATGGGGAAGGGGACACGTGTCATCTCTCGATGTTCCCAGTTCAAGAATGGCGATGATGAACCCTTTATGGAAGAGGAATCGTGTGCCGCCGAGTTGATTCTGATTCGTTGGGACCCCCCTTTCAGGGATTCCTGGATAACAAATACTTCAAAGTGGTTCATAGAATCATAGAATCATAGAATAATAGAGTTGGAAGAGACCTCAAGGGCCATCTAGTCCAACCCCCTGCCATGCAGGAACCCCTTCACAATATTTCCGACAGATGGTTCCCCCTCTCTGATCCTTCTACTAGTTATTCCCCCTCATTTGTTCTTATTTTGAATTGTCAAACCATTTTGATTTATTGTATTTGTGCTTATTTGTTTATTTGTTCTTTTTATTATGATGATTGGATTATTTGGTTTGATTTATTAGTTTTTGTTTACTATTTTAAGTTGTTTAATCTGTTTTTGTATTTTGTATATGTTTGTAAACCGCCCAGAGTAGCTTTTTTGCTAGATGGTTGCGGTATATAAATCAAATAAATAAATCTTTTGGGGTGCTCCCCCCCCCAGATTGGGGTCGCTTTCCCCCAAGGCCACCCCAGCTGGCTCTTCTGCCTGGAGGCACTGGGAGGGTGGGTGGGTGGAAGATTCGAACTCCCAACCGCCAGTTCCACATCTAGAGACCAAAATCACCGGAATATATTTCTAATATTTGGAAATGCCATGCCCCAAGGCCTGCGGAAGCATAAAATATCTTAGAACGGCAAGACTGGAAGGGACCCTTTGAGATAATCCAGTCCAGCCCCTGTCAAGGAAGTTCTCCTGGGGGGATTTGAACTCCCCACTTAGGGCTCCAGAGCCGGAGACTCCGACCCTTGAGCGAGCCATCCGTTCTTTCTTTCTCATGGGGATAGTTGTCCCTTAGGTTGAGGTCTCTGGCTGTGCAGAGCCCGAGGTCACGAGTTCGATTCCACCACCACCACGGAGCCTCCCTGACAGGGGCTGGGTTGGATGATTGATCAGATTCCCCTCCAGCCCTGCTGGTTCTGAGCTGATGATGATTAATTATATTATTTCCAGTTGATCATCTCTTCCTGAATTTCTCTCTCTCTCTCTCTCTCTCTCACACACACACACACACACACACACACACCGCTCACCCATCCATCCGCTTCATCCCTGAATTGAATTGAATTGGATATTGAATAACTTTATTGTCATTGTACAGCGGTCCCTTGTATAAAGGAATTCATTCATTCCAAATGAAATTCTGTTAAGCCGATTTTCCTTTGTACAGATTTCCCATCGGAAGGCATTGAAAATGGATTGATCCCTCATCGCGGCCGTTTTGCTGTTGTACAGATTCGACCCTTAGGCGATTCTGTTCAGCGATTTACCCCCATCTCCAGAATTTTTTTCCTTTAAGCAGGTTTCTGTTAAAACAAACTGCTTGTTATACGAGGGTCCACTGTACTTCCGTACAACGAAATTGAATGCCCTCTCCAGTGCATATTATAAAACGCATTAAACATAAAAACACATTAAAAATCTTGGAGATTGTGCAATTTTTTTAATGGACTACTAAGTAGAGGAGAGGTGTTGTGTTTTGGATGGGTTTCCTCGCCCTAATCTTAGTTCCTTGAACTTATTCTCTGCTTTAATTGCAGTGGGTTTCTTTCTTCCGTGGGCTGGGGGTTTGCCTGTTACCTTGGCCTTGTGGGACCCTTTTCGGCATGTGTTTGTCCGATCTTCCCTCCCTGCAAAGGAGGGTGTCCTGAAAGGGTCTCCTTCCCTATTCCTCTGCCTCCCCCCCAATTTTGGACCCCAGATTTCAAATAATTGGATCGCTGTATTTGAAAAATCTCTTGATGGAGAATCATTGAGGACTAGAAACATTCTTTGTCTTTTAGGGACTTTTTTTCCAGAACCTCCATGGGTTCTGATCCCCCCATTGCAACACAGAAGAATGTAGGACCCTGCTGGCCTAGGTTGAGAGGGGAAGTGTGAGTCATGCATCAGTGGTGGGTTTTGGTCCGAACTTGAGAGGACCCGGTCCAAGTTCCTGGGCCAGTTAGTTCCTGACCTGTCAACTTTCAGACTGGGACCTAGAGTACATCCTAGAGGTCTCCCACAGTTCTGGACTCAGCAAGCAAAGCGTGAGCTGCTGGAGAAGGCAGTGTGTAGAATGGTTAGGGAGCTGAAGTTAAGTATTGTGAAGGACTGGGTCGCATTCCCCACCACCACCACACTTTGGCAGTGGTCGTTTTTGTTCAGCTGGTCCCCATTCCGAGGTTGCGGTGGACTCCATCCGCTCCGGGTTTTCATCTAAACATTTATGCCCGATCTGCATCACAAGATGGCCACAACCAACCTCTGCTCCAGGTTCAGCCTGAGCTTTAACAGGGTCAGGCCAAGTCTTTGAGCCCTCTTCCCTCAAAGTCAATCTGACTCTTTATCTTGCTCCTATCAAATTTGGACTAAAACCCGGAGCACATTCTCTCTCTCTCTCACACACACACACACTTACACTCAACTTACAGTGATAAAACGGCAAGGCAGTTACACAAACTCACTGTCGAAAAGGAGCGATGGAAGCCTTGCCCAAAAGTCTTGTTTGTCACATTTCAGTATCATCTGTTTAGAGACCTTTACATTTTAATGAAAGGCTGATGTTTGGTGTGGTTTTTTTAATTGCTACTCTCTTTTTTTGGTGCGATTGCACGCTTGCGGCATTCCATGTCCTGGCCTTTCTTTCTTCAGCCCCAAAGCCTGGTTCGGCGGCTGGAGCTTTGTGGGGGGAAAAGCATGCCCCGATATGCTCAAGTCTGCCTCGTTAATTCTCTTCGCCTTTCTCTTGACTTCTGTCAAATCAATATTTATCCACAAATCTGCTTTGTTTTTCTTTCTCTCCCTCCCCCCCTTCTTGTGGCGCGCCTCTGGTTTGACATGAGGTGGGCACCGGCTTGAAATCTTTCCCCTTGGCTTCATTCCCCGGTGCCAGCTGCTGAAAAAAGAAAAAAGAAAAAAAAAACATTTCCCCCCTCTTTTGCTTTCGGTTCGGCAGGAACACGGAGCGGCCGGCCTTCTAATCTGGGTTTGTTTGTTTTTAAAAAAAAATGCATTTAACTCGGCTGTGCTCGGAATTAAAAACAAGATGTGAATTGGCGGAACAGCCCTTGGAAAATACAGCAGGCATGCTGGACTACGGCTGCATGCTCGCCGCGGGGCTGCCCTTGGAGACCGTTTGGTGGACAGGTTCCAGTAGCCCAAAGCTAGGCTACTGAGACCCGTTGCGGACGAGACCAACCCTGACGCTCGGGCCTTTTTGCACGCGGGGATCAGGGTGCAAACCAGGGATTCCCGTCAGCTGTAGCCAAGTCAGAACCGTCACATCTGGAGCGCCTTTAACCATGAAAAATGGGCTTTTTGACATGTTCTCTCGACTCCTCCCCCTCCATACTTGATTGAGTTTTCGCAATTAGCAAAGCGTGCTGGAGGAACATGTTAAGTGGGTGGCGGCTCTCCTGCTGCTGCCTTCGCCGGTAATTAACATGGAACCGTCTTCATTAGGAAGGACGGATGGAGCCTCTTGACGAAGCAGCGGCGGTCATTTCGGTTTCCCAGCCAAAGAGCCAGTGTTGTGCAAGCCCGTGGCCACGTGGCCGGCATGGCTGAAGGTATTTCTGCGCATGGAACACTGTTTACCCTCCCGCTTTTTAAAAACAGCGGTACCTATTTATCTACTTGCATTGTTTACATGCTTTCGAACTGCTAGGTTGGCAGGAGCTGGGGTGAACAGCGGGAGCTCGCTCCGCTGCGTGGCACCCGGGATTCGAACCGCCGAGCTGCTGACTTTGCAGCTGACAGTTTTCAGCGCTCTAGCCCACTGAGCCACCATGCCCCTAATAATCCCCTCCCGCAAAAGGAGCTAAAGTGGAGTTTTTAAAGTAAAATATTTTAGCAAAAAGTTGCATGAAATTTTTAAAAGCTCGGCTTCTCTTCGCCAGATGTTAGTAAAACGTACATGATCAAACTGCAGAAAGGAAACACAGCAGATTGCGATCATCTTGCGTTTCCCCGATATCCCCCTAAGGGTGATTCCTCAACAAGTTAGGAACCAGCAGTGTAGACCAGAATCTTTCTCTGTTCGCTGAGCACTTAAAAAGTCCTTAACGCAGGTGCCTCTGAGCAAGTGCAAAGTGCCCCCCCCCCAGTTTCACCTTCTTTGTAGAGACAACGGAAAATACAGTTTCATCTGCAATCCACAGTGAACAGGAAGAATCAGCACCTCTTGGGCAAATGAAAGCACTGAATCTCTCATTTTGGCTGCCTTCTGAGTTTGTGAAGGCAGTTGTCAAATCCATAGCCTTCCGTGTAAGAAACGTGGAGGGAGGTTGTATGTAATGCGGGGGGTGGGGGGCGACAGGAGAGGCGAGATGACTCTGGTTTCATGGGGGGGGGCGGCAGGGGCTATCCGCTCCGGGTTTGAGTCTCAACTTTACAGGAGTTCAGCAAGGGGTTTTGAGTATTCGGTGGGGTACGGGTTCAGCACCTTGCTGTGCCAACTGTGGATTTTTAGACTCCATGATCTTATGCTGCCTTGGCATCATCCTTTCCTCTGCCCGCTCTCCCCCCGTTGCCACCATTCTGCCCCCTGGGCCCCTGCGCGTGTGCACTTGGTGCCGACCCTTAACCAAATCATCAGCCGCCACATGACATGACTGGCCGCTGCCAGAAGACGGCTGGACACAAGTCGTAAGGCATTACGCGTCACGTCGCTCGGACGTCGCTCAGAAAGGGAAACACATCGGACTAATGCACCGGAGGAAGCGCGGGGAGGCTCGGAGGCAGCCTTGATGGAAACCCTTTTGGGCGTTGCAAGAGGAAAGGCGGAAGGGAATGGATCTGTCAGAAATCGCAGTGCGCTTGTGAGATTGCAGCTGCAGCATCTCAGAACGGCAGGGCTTGGAGAGACCCTCTGAGGTCATCCAGTCCAGCCCTTGTGTCAAGGAGGCCCCGTAGAGGAATCGAACGTCCAACCTCTGGAAGTGAAACTATTCTGATTTATGACCTCTGCAAGCCAGTTCAGAGCGAGGGCAGTGCATCCCCCCGTACAGTTGCTCTGCAGATTGATAGGTAAACTCAGCCAACCAATGAAGCCCAACCTAGGCTTCATTGTAACATAGTTACTTATCCCAGACCATGCTATGAAATCTGCAAGCCAGTTCAGAGCAAGGGTGTTTTTTGCCCCCTTCCTTTTTCTGAATTCCTATTTTTTTTCCTCCCTACAATTCCAGTAACCATACACTGATTTCTAAATGCATTTGGTGGTGGAACAAGGATGGCTAGTAGTTATGTCTGTGCCTGGTTTGTCTGTGCGTGGCATCCCGAAAGCCAATGCCGAGTGACGGCAAGATGCTCTGTTTCCTGTTTGAAGGATGAAAGCATTTTTGGTCGCATTTTGGAACCAGTCTCTTTTCCATGCCAGATTCATGTCAAAAACGGATAAGTGATCATCACAGCCGGGGCTGGGGTGAGATTTATTTTACAGGATGTGTGTCCTTGACTCCTACACTTTGTGGTACCAAATCTCAAAAGCCGAATAGGTGTTGTTTGGACTGGCACTAGTTTTTTGTCCGCCTCAAGGAGCCCGTTCTGTTGATGGGGCAAAAAGGAGAAATATTTATATTTTTTAAAACCTTTGCTTCCTCTTTTACACCTCTTGCCGAAAGGAGCCAGGCAAAGGTGAAAAATGATCATTGTTTGTTTTCTTCCAAGGAGGAGCCTTCGGTATGATTTCTAGAGAAGTTTTTTTTCAACGTAATGTGAACTCTCTCCTGTCTTAGCAGGCAAGCTGCTTTGATCAACATTGATCAAAAGAATACTTAGAAGTCTTTCACCTGCAGACACGGCTTTCTCAAACCAGGAATACATTACACCTGAATTGTTTGGACTGCATCCTCCCGTCGATCTGATATCTATCCGGTTCTCTTCTCCTTTTGAACCTTTTCCAAATGGTTTTTGTGTGACTTTTTTTTTAAAGCCAACCCATTCATAGAAGGATGACGTTGGGAGTTTTAGTCATAAATAAACTCTTTTCAACCCGGTGCAGAATTGCCTTAGTAGTAGCAATGGACTGACTCTGTCTTGAGTCATAATTTGTTGCATGCCGTGAGAAGCCCACGCTTGCTCACCTTAACGGAACTCGGAACTGGCTTGTCTCCCTCTGAATTGTCTTTGCTGTTCCAGACTTAGCTCAACTTGGAATTGGCTTTTCTCATTGCTCAGCTCAGAAATGTGTTGAGATTTGGTGGCTGACAGGCTCTCCTTGTTTCAGTCCAGAGTCAAAAATTTCAAACACACTTTTGCTCAGCTCAGAACTGGCTTGAGTGCTCAACTCAAAGATGTTGTAGCGTCCCTGACCTGCAGGCTTTCCATGCATGCCTTGATTTCAGAATTAGCTTGCCACTAACAATGGCAAACTCTGTTCATCTTGACTTAGCATTGGCTTGGCAGACCATCTTTTCTTAGCTCAGAAGTCTTAGCGTCGGTGGTGGGCACTAATAAACCCTTTCCTTGATTCAGAATTGGCTTGGCATTACTGATGGGGAAGCTCTTCTTAACTGAAGGTGGAACTGGCTTAGATTTAACCAGCCACGAGCCCTTCTTAACTCATCTTGGTCTCACCCTGAGACCAACGCCACTTGCCTCCCTCGGAGTTGACTTGGTACAGCTAAGAGACAAACTGTGTATAGTGATCACAGCGCTTTGTTTTTGGTGTGTGTGTGTGTGTGTGTGTGTGTGTGTGTCAAATCCTCAACCATAGATTGGCTTGGCCTGGCCTGATTAAAAATCTTTCTTTGTCATTGTGGAGCTTACATCCACGGGGGGATTCTGTGCTGACTCAGAATTTGATCTGGGTTTCCGCGTTTGTTCCGATGTGTTAAACCCAACGCTGGTTGAGGGGAGCAGTGCAACACACACCGCTTGGAACTAGTCCTCAAGACGGGCAGGTTTAAGACAACACTTGGGCCATGAATTGGACTGGGTGACCTTGTGAGCGTCACATTGTTTTCTCAGTCTACCTCACAGGGTTCTATAGAAGATGGAGCTGCATCCCTTTTGGGGAGAAAGGTGGGATAGCATTATTTAAGGGCAAAGGGTCATTTGAGAAGTCCTCTTCCTCCTTTGGAAGAATTATACAACTCCAGATGCTCAAGGAAGACATCTAGAATTTTGAGAGACCCTTCGCATCCTGGCTACCAATTTGGAACTGTTGCCGTCTGGAGAGATACAGGACTCTTAGGTCAAGGACAAATAGACTAAAGAACAGTTTTTATCACAGAGCGGTATCCAAGCTAAATGCGACAGGCACTATCTTAATCAGTTTTAAGTAAACAATTTTAAGAGTTTTTAATATTTTTTGTATGGTGTTTTATATGTTTTAGAATGCCTGGAACAGATTCTGCATATTTTGCATATGCATAATGACAATAAAACTCTATTCTTAAATCATTTGGGGCATTTATTTATTTATTTATTTTTTAATTGTGCTGTCTGGGCCTGATGGAGTCCGAGAACGTTTGGAGGTTGTGGTGCCCCCGTGTCACAGGTATCGGGCTAGATTCAGCCCGATCATTTCTGCGCTCGGATCCATGGTGACCATGCTCACTCGATGAATCTGCAGACAAGAGGCAGGGTGTCCTCCCAAGACAAGGTTTTGCTACGAAGTGGAGCGGAATTTCGGCAAACGCATCGTTTGCCACCCCCCTCGGAAAAAAAATCTCAATTCCGACCGTGTTTGCACTGACCTTGGTTGCGTCAGGGTTCCCTTCCTATAAAAAGCCTCCATGCAGCTCCCTCCATGGCTTTGGCAAACAATGTAGGAGAGAGAGAGAAAAAACAGGACAGGGTAGAATATTGAGCTGCCCCCTTAGTCACTAAATTTAAAAAAAAAATTGCATGTGTCCATCCCGATCTGCAACCTAGAGCTTCCACCTAATCTGGGACTGCCCCTTCCACTTGTGGGTCTCCTTGTTCAAAACGTCACCTTGTGGTCAAAGCCCGGCAGCCTTGCCAGTAACCTCCCGTCTGGGTTGGATGCTCGCCTCCCCCCACACACACAAAAAAAAACCCACCCAGTTTGCCAGCAATAGGTTTGTTCCAAATATCATCATTGTCGCGTGGCATCCAGTTAATATTGCCGCATCCGTTCCAGGCTTTTCAAGGTGTTTTTTTTTCCTTTTGTTCCTTTTTGGGGGGTAGGGATCCCTGGGATAGTTCAGCAATTCTCCAGGAGGCAGACAGCGCAGGATTCGAACTCTCTACCTCTGTCTTGGCAGCCAGAGGCCTCCCCACACACACACGCCCTGAGCTTATCCCGCCAGCTCCGTTCTGACCTTGAGTTTTAGAAGAAGTTTGTTTGTTTGTTTGTTTGTTTATATAGCTTGTATGCCACCCACTACCCAAAGGTCTCTGGGCGACTCACAATCAAAAATAAACAATTAAAACATCAAAATTCCAATAAAATTAGAACAATAAAAACATATAAACACAATACATTAAAGCGCACCACTAAAATTACCATCAGGAACCACAATCATCAGTTTAAAAACTTCTGGAACAGGAAGGTTTTTAGCTGGTGCCGAAATGGAAATGTTATCAACGTCGGCGCCAGGCGGGTCTCGCTTGGGAGGGCGTTCCATAGCCTCAGGGCAGTTGCTGCAAAGGGCCCTGTGCCTGCAAGCCATCCCTTTCACCTCCTGGATGGATGGCTCTTTCAGAGGGCCCCCTGGCTCGATCTTAATGGCCAGGTAGGTTCATATGGAAGGAAACGGTCCTTCAGGTATCTAGGTCCTAAGCCATTTAGGGCTCCCATATAGTTGTTGCCTTATCAAAGGAATGATGGCATCCCTCCTTCTCTGGAAGGCAATTGGAGGTAAACAGAATATCTATCTATTATTCATTCGTTACGTGCCCTTCTTTCCTGCTCTCCTTTCGGTCCAGATGTTCGGCACTCTGGTTGCGTGTTTTTCCCCTTCTGCCCCGGCCTCTATATGCTGCCTGCTTGGACCGCTTTTGTGATTGTGTCTGTTTTTAGTTCTTTTAAATTTTTGTATGTGAACCGCCCTGAGTTCTCGCTTGGAAAGTAGGAGCGGTATATAAATCTGAAATAAATAAATAAAAATAAATAAATTTCCAGCTTTTTCCAAGGGATGGAAGAGAACCACCGCGTGACGCGACATAAAAAAATCCTCCCCCCCAAAAAAAAAAAATAAAACCCCTCTGTAGATGCAAGAAGCCCGGGGGTTATATTTAGCTGAGCTGTTTTTGAGTCTGGTGTTCTTTTTTTTTTTGAGGGGGGACCCTCTCAAAGTGCCTGCAAATAGCCCGGTATAATTGTCAGAAGCAGATCCGTCCCAGCTGGAAATGTGCCGTTTTTCAAGGGCCCGGAAAATTATTCCGGGCAGGAAAAAAAGAGACGTTGGGTTTTCCGCAGAAGTGGCCCAGGGCTTCACCCCAATTGTGATCCTGGCCGGGTTGTAAGGGGGGGGGAGTTTAAATCCACCCCTTTGAACAGGAATGGCTTTTAAAGTAATCTGTTGGAAAACAGAATCGAGGCGCATAATATCCATATCTCGGGCTTGCATAGTGTAGCCGGCCTTGGTTCGAGGGATAAGGAAAGTAATTAATTCGTGTTAATGTATGTAAATGTCTGTTGGCGTTATCCTCGGAATGCATTGAGTAGCTTTCTAAATATAAAAATAAATGTTCTTTTTTGGACTCGTCTTCCTGTCCCCACTTCCATTGTGGTCCTGACCTTCGGAAGTGGGGGAAAGAACCGTTGCGGGGCTGCAATTCAATTCAATTCACCTTTATTGGCATAAATATTTTAAAACAGAGACGCAGTTACATAAAATGTAGGCCAATCTCAGGGTCTAAAAGGAATAAGTTAGTCTAAAATTGAAGTAAATCTTTGGCTTGTAAAAGGAACGGGGTTATTTTTCTGATGAATCAATAATAACTATTTGGCTACTGACTCTGTCCGGCTGGGATTTTTGTCAGCCAAAAGGCGTGAAGTAATGATCTCTGGGATGGGTGGGAGTTTGGAAATAGAGGGGCCGAGCAATTGTTGACGAATGGTGTGATGTGACGGACGACGTGTCAAAATATGGGAAACAGAGTCAGGTTCTAGCCGACAAAACCTGCGGGGCTGCATTGGCCAGCGGTCGTGACGCCGCCTTTGACTCCTTGCTTGATCCAGGAGGTCCAAGGAGTTGATCCTGCTCCTTAGTGTCATGAGGAAGTCCATTGTATCCACCCACCTTACAGCGGAGAACTTGATTCCCCACATTTCCCCACTGATTCAGTCGGACCTGCCCTAGTTACTCTCCGAAGCGATGGGACTTCAGAGCCTGAGGGTGTGATCCGACAGGAAGGATTCCCTCGGATCCCACTGAAAAGGCGTGCTTTGTTGGGAGCGATCTCCCATAAAGCGAGCGCTCCGTCTATGCAGGAATCCTGGGATAATGGAGCTAGAAAGGGGGGGCTCGTGAGGCCATCCAGTGCAACCCCCTTGATTTGGACCCCAAGGCAAGGATCCAAATCAAAACAACTTTTTCTGGAATGCCACCATAGCGCTGGAGCGCTCACCACCTTATTGGATTGCGTTGTTGTACTGCTCTAACGGTTAAGAAGTTTTCTCTCCCCCCCCACCTGATATTCAGCCGAAATCTGGCTCCCTCTCACTGGAGTCCATTAGTATGTGTCCTGCTCTCTGGGATGGCGGAGAACCGATCCCGCCCCCATCTGTAGACAGGCTTAAACATCACTCCAAACTGGCTCCCCAAGGTGCTAGTCCCTTGCAGTGGAGCAGAAAAAGTCCGGCTTGATCCGTGATGTGCGGTGCGTCATGCGATGGTCAGGAAATGGCTTGTTGGTTGGTTTGTTTTTATTCCGCCCGTCTCCCCAAAATACAGGGGTACCTTGTATAAAGGAATTAATCTGTTCCCAATGAAATTCTGCTAAGCAAATTTTCCTTTATAGAAATTTCCCAGAGGAATGCATTGAAAACAGAGCCATCCCTAATCGCGAACCATTTTTATGTTGTACGGATTCGCCCCATAGGCGATTCTGTTAAGCAAATTTCCCCCTCTCTCCAGAATGTTTTATGTTGTACAGATTTTATGTTATACAAGCCATTTGTTATAGGAGGATCCACTGTAACTCTGGGCGGTTAATAGTGCAGACAGACAGGGCTCCAAACGATCCAGAATGAGACCCTCTCTGGGGGCACCCTTAGTGGCCAGGGCTGGTAGATGGAGTGACGGAGGAGTGCAGCCGCGGAATATGAGTGTCGAGCGGCTGCCCCATTCGATCGCCGTGCTGGCGGCTTTCTTCCCCGCCGCGCCTGTTGGCTTTTTCGATCTGCTGCTACTCCTGGAGCTCGGGCGGTGGCTCGACCGCCGACGACTTGCTGCCCGGACCGGCTGCCGGCATTGGCCGGTGACCGGTGCGGGAGCTTGGGCGGCGGTTCGGCCGCCCCTGACCCCTTGGACTAGGCTACTCGGGCGGCGGTTCGGCCGCCGGCGCCTTGATGGTCGGGACGGACGCTGGCATTGGCCAGTGGCCGGCCCAGGAGCTCGGGCGGCGGCTCGGTCGCCGGCGATTCGGTGGAATGGATTGCTCAAGCGGCGGTCCGGCTGCTGCCGTTCTGCTGATTCTTCTCCTGGAGCGTACCATCTGCTCCCTGCCGCTAACGGATGGCTGATCGGTTGCGGGTGTACGAAGCAGCCGCCGCCCGCCACCGGGGTTCGAGTGGCCATCTGGTCACCGGCACCTCCTGCTTTCCTCCGGTCCCGGGCTCAGTCCTTTCTATCGGTGGCGGACTTGTTTCGCCATTTCTCGGCTTCTAGAGACTCCTCGCCCATGGAGGATAGGGTCGGGGGTCGGGAGGGGGGAACTTAATGCGGGTGTATTCCATCTTTTTCACGCTCCCCCATTCCATCTTTAATATCTCTGTACCCCAACTTCTGGCCCCAGGGGGGTTTCTCCCCTCTACCCCTGTCTTTTGTCCCTCTGTTTTTTCCCCCCTCCCTCTTTCTCCCGTTGTTCTCCAGCTGCGCCCTGGCTACGCTGCCCTTTATTTTATTTTATTTTATTCTATTTTATTTTATTTTGTTTAGCTTTGTACTTTTACTTTGTTATTGTTGTTCTGTTTATTTGCTATTTTATTTTGCTTGGTCTGTTTAATCTGCTAGTTTAGGATTCTGTTAGGCTCTGCCAGGCTGTAGCTAATAGATGTGTCCTTGGCACTAATTAGCTCAGCCCAGGATCACCTGGCTACCTCTCTCCCAGGTGTGTTACATCTCCCCCGGCAGCAGTTATCTATTTTTTGCTATCTTTGTATTATTATTTGTAACCTACCTGCTTTGAGTTTGGTTTATTCTGAGTTTAGCCTGAGTTGTCGCTTTTTTTTTTCTTTTTCTTTCCCCCTCCCCGCTAGGTCACCATGTTGGCAGGGGCTCAAATACCAACCGTGTTGGGCCGTGGACGATACGCTCGGAGTCAGGGGGTTAGTCAGCTAAGAAGAACTAGGGTCAGGCATCTTGCGCCTGTCCCGCGTTCTGACCCCCTGACTCACCGCCATGTGCCTGGGAGCCAATCCACCAGTGCCTCCAACCTGTCCTGCCTCCTCTTCAATGCCAGGTCGGTCCATAATAAGACCGCTGTCATTTTTGATACCATCGCTGACAGCAGGGCCGACCTGGCCTGTATCACGGAGACCTGGGTGGGCTCAGAGGGGGGGGCTTCCCTTACCCAGCTGTGCCCTCCTGGGTTCCTGGTTCATGGAGTGGGCAGATTGGAGGGTCAGAAGGGGGGAGGAGTCGCCGTTGTATACAGGGAATCGCTTCAAGTGACCAGGGCCTCGACATTGGTGATTCCGGGGTTAGAATGCCTCCACTTGTTGGTGGGGCAGCGGGATAGATTTGGCATTGTGCTGGGCTACCGCGCTCCCCGCAACCCAGCACAATCCCTGCCAGAGCTCGCGGAGTTCATCGCCGCTGCGCTGTTGAAGTCCCCCCGGCTTTTGGTCGTCGGGGACTTCAACGTGCATGCTGGCGATGGGCTCGTCGGCGTAGCTCTGGAATTCATGGAATCCATGACGTCCATGAGCCTATCCCAGCATGTTGTTTGTCCCACCCACAGGAGCGGGCATACCCTGGATCTGGTATTTACCTCCATGTCGGGGGATTCTCATCTGGAGGTGCGGGACCTTGTTCCCACACCTGTGTCATGGTCAGATCATTACCTGTTGTCTTTCTCCCTGTCAATGGCGGCCCCTCCCCGCGGGGACCAACGGCCCCTTGTATGGGCCCGCCCCCGAAGGCTCCTTGATCCAGCTCGGTTCCGGGAAGCCTTCGGTGAGCCCCCTGGTGGTCTGGCTGACGATTCAGCCGAGGCCTTGGCCAACCAATGGTTTATGTCAGCTGCCGAAGCCGTCGACCGAATCGCCCCCAAGCGTCTCCTCCGTGGCAGAGCTCGAACCTCGCCGTGGTTCACGGCGGAGCTAAGAGCGATGAAGCAGGAACGGAGGAGACTGGAGAGCATCTGGAGACAGAGCCGGACGGAGAATAATAAGACTGCTGTTGTGATCCAGACTAGGCGCTACTCGCGAGCGATCAGGGAGGCTAGAAGATCTTATTACTCCCTGAGAATTGGTGAGGCCTCGAACCGCCAGGCAGAACTCTTCCGGGTGGTTCGGGACCTCACCAATCCTAGTCTGGCTAGGCCTCCTCCTACTGATTTCAGTAGCGAGAATTTCGCAGTCTTCTTTAGATCCAAAATAGAGGCCATCCGTGCCGACTTTGACTCCAGTAACACTAGCCCCTCCTCGCCATCCCCAGCCCCCTTACCCCCCCGCTCTTCTCAACTGGTTGAGTTTGGGCCTGTCTCTCCTTTGGATGCCTCCAGGGCTATTGCCCATTGCCGTCCCGCGACCACCCCCTTCGATCCTTGCCCATCTTGGCTAATCAAATCTGCCAGAGGGAGCATGCCCGAGTGGGCTGCAGCCATCGCCACCGCCTCCTTCAGCGAGGGGGTCTTCCCCTCTCGTCTGAAGGAGACGGTGATCAAGCCCATTTTGAAAAAACCGGGACTGGCGTCGGATCAATTGTCCAACTACCGACCGATCGCCAACGTTCCCTTCATGGGCAAGGTCATTGAGAGGGTGGCCGCGGTGCGGATTCAATCATTCTTGGAGGAACAGCGGTGCCTTGATCCTTGCCAGTCCGGCTTCAGGCCTGGCCGGGGTACCGAGACAGCTCTGGTCGCGCTGCAAGATGACCTAATCCGGGCGGCCGACAGGGGTTGCTCTACCCTGTTGGTCCTCCTGGATCTGTCAGCGGCCTTTGATACCGTCGACCACGGTATCCTACTGGACCGGCTCCGGGAGGTAGGGATCGGAGGCAATGTTCTCAGTTGGCTCCGGTCCTTCCTTCAGGGTCGGCCCCAGTATGTACAGCATGGAGGAGAGTTGTCGGCCCCGTGGACACTCCCTTGTGGGGTTCCGCAGGGCTCGTCTCTCTCCCCCATGCTGTTTAACATCTATGTAAGGCCGCTGGCGGGGGTCATCAGGAGATTTGGGCTGCGTTGTCATCAGTACGCTGATGACACCCAGCTCTATCTCTGTTTTTCCACCTCTGCAGTGGAAGCTGTCCGGTCCCTCGACCAGTGTCTGGAGGCGGTCATGGCTTGGACCAAGGCCAACAGGCTCAAACTCAACCCTGGGAAGACTGAGGTGATGTTCTTCGGGAGCTCCCCGTCTGGGTATGAGGGCCCCCTCCCCAGTTTGGAGGGAGTTTCCCTTCAACTGGCGGAGAGGGTCCGGAATCTGGGCGTGATCCTGGATCCTGCCTTGTCCCTGGATGCCCAGGTGGCGGCTGTGACCAGGTCCGCATTCTATCATCTTCGTCAGATCGCCCAGATTCGTCCCTACCTAGACGGGGACTCCCTGAGGACAGTGGTCCAGGCGCTGGTGATCTCGAGGCTGGACTACTGTAATGCTCTCTACATGGGGTTGCCCTTGACTCTCCTCCGGCGATTGCAGCGGGTGCAAAATGCAGCGGCCAGACTGGTGGCGGGTGCGCGTCGTTATGACCGCATCACCCCGGTTCTGGCCCGGCTGCATTGGCTACCCGTTGCCTCCCGGATCAGATTCAAGGTCCTGGTTTTAGTTTATAAAACCCTCCATGGCCTGGGCCCGGAGTACCTGGCGGAGCGGATCGGCCAGCAGTCAACATCGGCCCGACCGGTTCGGCAGTCGCGGGCGCACTCGCTTCAGGTTCCATCTATCCGAGAGGCCAGGCGGTCCCGTACCCGGAACCGGGCTTTCTCGGTGGCTGCTCCAGTTATATGGAACAGCCTACCTAGCGAAGTGCGCTCTGCAGAGTCCCTGCTGGCCTTCCGTAAAGCGGTGAAGACCATCCTATTCCGCGAGGCCTTTGGTGACCTAGCTTAACCTTTTTTTTTTTTTTACCGCCATCGATAATCAGGACTTTCTGCCATTGCAGCGGTGAGGCTAGATTTAAAGGGTGCGCCCCTGCTGCGGTTTTTCTATTGTTTTTATTGTTTCATGTTTGTTCGCTGACTATGCCTTTGTACTTGTTGTATTAATTATGTGTATTATGACTTGCCTCTATTGTTCGCCGCCCAGAGTTCCCGCTGGGAAGATGGGCGGGATATAAATTCAATAATAAATAAATAAATAAATATCTACGATGTGCTTAATTAATTAATTGTGTGTTGTGTCGTTACAGTCGTGACCGAGTCTTCGTGACTCCATATCCATGGAGTTTTCTTGGCAGGAGTACTGGAGTGGTTTGCCAGTCCCTACTCCAGGCGCCTACAGCACCTGGTATTCCCGCGTGGTCTCCCATCCAAGTACTAACCAGGGCCGACCCTGCTTAGCTTCCAAAATCAAGCGAGATCGGATGTGCTTATGGCAATTAATTAATTAATATTTATTTATTTATTTTTACATTTAGTATACCGCACCAATTTTCCCTAAGGGAACTCTGGGCGGTTTACAAGTAGAACAACACAAACCAAATAAAAACACCACCGTTCAAATCAAATAGTAAACCATAGAAAGAGGAGGGAGAGAAAAGAAACCAGCAAGAGAGTAACAATAAACAACAAATCTTGAGTCTATGGAACGGCAACAGTCTGCTTCGTTCTCCTTTTTTAACAAGTGACGGGGCTCTGTAAGAGCAGATTTTTTTTAAGAACCGCCCTCTCTTCGTAAAAAGTGTGGCCTTCCTCAATAACCCATGCCAACGATCGGAGCTGGTCTTCGGTGCTTGGCCCTCGGATAGATAGCTTTTTGCTTTCGGCACCTGCGTCCGGGTGCAACGGGGAAGGTCTCGAATGTGGATCCGTGAGGCCACCCGGCCACCCTTTGGGGTCTCCCTCCAGGTCACCCCCCGGCCTCCGGTGCCACCTACACCAGGCAGTGTATGTGGGGTGTGTATATGGGGTTATCGCCAGACAGAATCCGGAGCAGCGTTTGCGCCGGGCTGGTTCCGGGATCACCTGGCCTCGGCGGGTTGGAGGGGAGACGGGGGAACGGGCCCTAAATCTGAAGGATGACTCTCCAAATAAAAGCTGACGCCTCCTAAATGCCTGCGGTGGCAAGCGGTGCCAACACTCTCGGGGGAAGGGGGGAGAGGACTAGAGCAGAAGGTGGTTGAAAGGGGGTGGGTGGGATGAAATAAAGGAGCCGAGAAGAGCAAATTCTTCTTTTTCCCCTATCCTTGCTGGGGTCTTGGATGCTGAGGTTTTGGGCGGGGCAGGGAGCGCTCCCTTCGTACACTTTAAAAGCATTGCGCCCGTGTCCTGGCCCTCGGCAGAGGGGGGGGTCACAAGGGACACTCCGGTCCTCGGCTTTTAATCATGATCTTAGAATTGAACTCCCAACGTCTGGCTAAACTCCTGAACTCTCTAGCAGTTTGCATCTTCTCGTGTTTCCCAGTGCATTTGTAGCTGGGTTTGTGGCCTGTTTTTGAAAAAAGTTTAACGCAGCTCTGCTCCTTCCCTCTTTTTATCGCGTTTCTTATTTCCACCCTGTTCTCTATGCGTTTGGGTTTTGTGCTCGCCGCTCGCCACTCCGTTTTCCGGCCGGCATCGCTGGTTGATTCCCGGGCCTCCTCCTAGCCCTACGACGCCCCTGCGGGGCAGATCGGTCTGCGGAAGGGCGGGCGCCCTCGAGGTCGTGCCAGGAGCTGTTCGGCTGACGTAGGGGTTACCCCCTCGCTTCCTCCCCGGAACATTGACTGGGTCTTGAAACTTTTCTCGCATCCCCCCCCAACCCCGAAAATTCCTCACTCCCAGAATGGCCCAGCAAGGAAAGAGGGTGTACCCGTTGCTTCTCTGCACGCTTATTCGCAGTTAGCTCAATGCTGTGGAGGTCTTAGAAATGTGAAGGCCTGAGGGGGGGGGGAACGGGAAAAATCAGGAAAAAAAAACCCTCTTTCCCACGTTTTTCCCCCTCAAGACTTTTTGTTTTTTCCCAAAAAAATTGAAAAAAGAAAAATAAATGATTACGGAATGGATTGATTATGGAATGTATCTGATAGTTGTTGTGAGTTTTTCGGGCCGCTTAGCCGAAAACTCACAACTGATAGATATATGGAGTGTTTTATTTTAACATGATGATATTTTCCAAATATTTTCCAAATCCTTTCTTTAAAAAAAAAAAAATCAGTCCCGTTCTCTTTTGTACATTTCCCCCCCTTCAATTCCTTTTATGAGAATGAGGTTTTTATTTTGTTTTTATTTAATACTGTGTGGAGAAAATATGAATCATTGCTAATTCTGGATTTTTAAACATTGTTTTGTAGAGGGTTTGTTGTTGTTCCATATAAACTAGTAAATAGTTTAGGATGCCAAGTCAAATTGTCTGTAGTCATATTTTTGTTCCTAAAGCAACAAAATGACTTTCTCAAGCTGTAAAGGGGGAGGGGAGTTTTAAGGCAAAGACTTTTCTCATACCGCAAGCTTTCCCCTGAATGATGGACTACCTATTATGTGTCTTTTATATGAATCTTCCGTACATGATCACATAGACTTTGTGTTCATAACCGTTTATAACCTTGTGCGATTGCATTGGCATTATGTTTCCAGTGTTAGTTCCCATCACTCATAACTTTACATGGAATTTTACTCTCCTTTTTACTGCTCGCGTTCTCTTGTAGCTTTAATGGAATGTTGTCTTTTAATGCTTTGAGATGTCCCTCCTTTCCCTGCCCCTCAATACTTGAACATGTCTTAATTGTACTGGACTGTATCTTGTCCCTCATGACTGTAAGCCGCCTTGGGTCCTTTTCCAAGGAGAAAGGTGGGATGAAAAAAAAATACTCTAAATAAATAAGTAAATAATGTAGCATTTTTCTGATTTTTCTGGAAATCCCCCCCCAAAAAAAAATCAAAAATAAATCTGGGCTTTTCCCCCGGAGGGTCAAAACTTCTGGAAATTTTACATCTCTGCTCAAAGACCTCCCCTAACCCGCTCTTATTCTTTCCCCTCTTTTCCTCAGGTGCTGACGCCGCAGCTCCGGAGGCGCTGTGAGCTTTGCTGAGCCAGAGGGGGAGGGCCGGGCCGGCTACGGTCGGAGGCCTCCGCCCGCCCGCCCGCCCGCCCGCCGTCGGCATGACCCGTGGCCCCGGGATGGCCTTCCTCGTCCCGCTCTTCCACTTGGCCTCCTTGCTGCTGACCGGCTGCACCGCTGAGAGTAAGTCCCGCTCCGGCTTCCAAATTCCCATCACTTCTGACGGCGGGCTGCAACCATGCAGGAAGTGTTTAATTGTTTAAATTGGTGTTTAAAATGTAAGATTTTTTTCCTCCCGAATCCTCATCGCTCAGTGTCTGGAGACGCAAAGGCGGAGGAGGAGGAGGAGGAGGAAGAGGAGGCAGGTGGGTGGATGGGTGGCAAAGGCTCTTTGTATATGCTCAGGGCCCTCTTTCCCTCTATGCTCTACCAGGGAGAAAGCATCTGTTGAGCGGATGATGCTTATTTATTTACGGGATTTCTATACTGCTCACCTGGCAGCACGGCCAAAATGTAAGGCTGTCACATGGATTGGAGGGTGGATTGGATGACCTCTAGAGGTACAAGAACCCCCCTCCCTCCGCGTGCACACACACACACACACACACACACACACACACACACACACACACACACACACGGCTCCAAATCTCCTAATTACTGCGAGCGAAGAACACTCAGGGATGGAGAACCAAGTTGCGGGTCGGATTTAATTTGGCAAATTGACTCGATTTTTATTATCCTCCCCCTTCTTCCCCGTGACTCGTCAACCCACCTACGGTCTTCCCCTTTCCTGGGGTGGGAAAAGTTTGTTTTGAAGGGGGGGGGGAGTCTGATTTGATTTGGAACTCGGGACCAACCGTCCCAACGCCCGAGTTGCCTGGGGACCCAGCGGTTCCTTCAACTTGGGCCTCGCGCCCAGAGCCTCGCCAGCAATCCCACAGGATGAGCGGGGAAGCGGGCGGACCCTGGCGAGCTGTTTGCGTCGAGGTCCTCGCAAAGGGAGTCAGACTTCCCCCGCCCCCAAACCAAGTGCGTGTTGAAAAAGAGACGGGACGGGACGGGGAGGTCTTTAAAGGTCATCTGACCGATGTCATGGAAAGACGGAGCTGAGAACCGGGGGGGGGGTTGCTTTTGCTCTTCTCTGATGCCGAAAAATCAACGTTGCCGTTTTCCCAAGACATTTTTAGGATACTGGGCTCTCTGTGTGTGTGTGTTTCTGTGTCTGTGTCTGTGTCTGTGTCTGTGTGTGCAATCGTGGGGAGGGATTGGCGGGCATCTTGGGCACGCTTGTTTTTGTTCTTATGTGGACCGGAGCTCCAGGGCAAAATCTTTTTTTCTGTATGATTTTGTGCGTTGAGAGAGTTTGTGACCGTGTGGTTCTCCTTCTGTTTAGCGGCCGCGGGGGGGGGGGGCGGTGGAGTCATCCCAGGTTTTTCCCCCTTGCAAACCTTATGCATTGGTAGATCCAGAAAGAAAAAAAAACGCATCCCGGTTGGGGAGTTCCAGCCACCCAGAGTGTCCCTTGTAGCTAGATGGTGCAGTATAGAAATCTAATAAATAAATGAAATAAATAGAATATTAGCAAATCCCAAGCAGGTACTGGTTGCATTCCCGGTCTCATGCTGATTCCGAGACCAGCCGTGCCCCCTGTGATGCCACCCGCCCCTTTGCTCGTGTCATTCCCCTAATGCTGTATTTTTTAAAAAAAAAAATACCCAAACTAAATGGATTCTACCTCCTGATTCTCGGTCACTGCAAGGAGGTGCAATTGCTGGATTTGAGAGGCGGGGTGTATAATTTGAGAAGGGGGGGCGGGGAAATGTATGGCAAAAATGCTGCCATGACCCTCGAGATGAATTCTTGTCTTAAAACCAAAGGAGCAAAATGCTGCATTTTTTTTTTTTCTTTTGGAAACTCAGTCTGTGCAAATTGGGCACAGTTTCGAAGTGGGCTCGGGTTTTGTTTTTGTTTTTAAGTCTCCTGGCCCCGGGGGACCGGGGGGGGGCGCTTTGGAAGCCAGGTTTGAAATTTTTTAAAAAAGAACTAAATAAACCTCAAGCGATGGCTCGTTTGGGAAGCCGCTTGGTATTGTGGAATTAATTTCTTGGGTTTGGAATGAAGTTCCTTCGTGTTGCATTAAGGGGGTTGTGATGCCCCTTCCTCGACTATCTTAGGTTGCGTTTTTTTCTCCCCCTCTGAGCTCACCTTGCAGGAGAATTTGGCATTTTTTCCCTCTTGTCTTCCTGTCTTTTTCCATCTCCTCCGCCTTGCTGCCTTTTTTGCTTCCAAGGGCGCCAAATTAAGCGCCCGGAGGGTCACCTTGTTTTAACAGCTTGATCAAATTAAACTGAGCCATAGTGAAGTCATCCAACGCTCGCTCGCGCGCGCCTCCTCCTCCACCTCTTTTGTGAGGCCGCCATTTCCACTAGTCACAAAAGATCTCTGAAGCTTGCTTGCCCCGATCAGAGTAAATCTATTAAGCCCACAGCCTTTACGCCGGTGTTGGTTGGTTGTTTTTGCCGTGGCTACAAGCGGGGGTTTTGTCCAGGAGGGTTTAGGCCTTAGGAGCAGCGAAGGAAGTTGTTGTTTATTAACTGGCCTGCTCGTTTTCTCAAGATGTTCACAAGTACAATAATGTTACTTGTTGGTTTTAGCTGTATATGTATTTTAATGATGTCATCCTCCTTGGATCCTGTTTATGGTGGGGGGGGGGGAGAAGAAGAAGGAATTGATGATAGACAGAAAAGAAGGAATAGACAGACAGACAGACAGACAGACAGACAAGAAGGAATTGATGATAGATAGATACAGGACCCTGCATTTCCCTCTGCTGAAACTCATTCACTCATTCCGGATAGAGAGAGAGAGAGAGAGAGGGAGGGAGAAACAGAGAAAGAATGACAGACAGACAATGAAGAGAGAGGAAGGAAGAGAAAGAGAGAGAGACAAATGAATGGGTGGAAGGAAGGAAGGAAGGAAGGAATGATAGATAGATAGATAGATAGATAGAAGATAGATAGACAGACAGATAGAGATAGATAGACAAATGAATGGGAACAGCAGACAGAGATGGATGGATGGATGGATGGATGGATGGATGGAAGGAAGGAAGGAAGGAAGGAAGGAAGATAGATAGATAGATAGATAGATAGATAGATAGATAGATAGATAGATAGATAGATAGATAGATAGATAGATAGATAGATAGATAGATAGATAGAAGGAACAGCAGACAGAGATGGATGGATGGATGGATGGAAGAAAGAAGGAAGGAAGGAAGGAAGGAACGATAGATAGATAGATAGATAGATAGATAGATAGATAGATAGATAGATAGATAGATAGATAGATAGATAGATAGATAGATAGATATAGATCCTTGAAACACCTAGCATGAGTTATGTAAAGGAAGATGAGGAAGAATTTTAAAAAAGCCACTCTTTTGCTAGACCTCAGTTGTTTTTGACAGCCGATCATTCCAGGTCTTGCTTAGTGGTTTTGCAAAACAAAACAGCATAACATGTTGACATTGAGCGACCGGAGCTTGGCTAGCCTTCTCCGTTGTGTGTGTTCTGCACTTCAGATGCCTCCTACTACGCGTCCCATCAACTGCTCTGGGGAGAGGGGGGTTGTCCCCCCCCTTCCCTGGCAGAGAAAGTCATTGTGTTGGCCTCGTGTCTTTCTCACACACACACGCCGGGTTCGACTTAAATTCCTTGTCCTCAAGAGGGGCCATATGCCCCAAAGGAACATTATTATAAATATAATAAATAAATAATAGACATAGAGACATAGGCTTTAAACAAAATAAGTGGCCACCCTCCTATGCTCTTGGTTCTCAAATGCAGTAGCAAGAAAGAAGCAACTTAAAAAAAGATATTTGGTGAAATAGAAATTCATCCCCCTTTCATATTTTCCCCTCTTAAACCTGCCTACATATATAAATCCAAATTACAAGGCCCATCACACTTTCTGTAGATAAGGGATATTAAGGTGCAGCTGTTCCAAATTCTATATTTAAAGGCGTTGGAATAATTAGTTTTCTGAAATGCAATTTACAGCTCTATCCTGTGGATTTAAAAAAAAGAAAGAAAAAAAGAAGGCTCTCACCTTAAGACGAGGAATAAAAAGAAGGAATGCATGTAATATAGGCAAGGCGAATTATGGAATTGTAGGATGCTCTGCATTTGATCAGGTCATCTTTAGAACAAGGTATTGGGCCCACAAATTACCATGAGGAATGAAAGCCATGGAGACGTATTATATATTCAATAAAGAGGAGGGGGAAATCAGCATTATATAAAAACACTGGCTTTTATCTGATAACTTGGTGCAGCTTTAATTTCTGTGCAAATGTTTCCATTAAAGCTAAATTCCAGAATTTCCTTATTAGGGTTTCTTCTCCTTCTCCTCCTTCTTCTGTCGTTAGATAACAGTGTCTTAAAGGCAGTTTTGCACCCAGGACAAAGGTGGGGTCTCTTAAGGCACTGAATGTCATGGTCTTAAATTGAATTTAAATCAAAGTCTGATTTTAAATTTTCTTTCTCTTGAATTTGGCCCTAAATGGCCCAAAAAAACCCTTGGATGCTTTACCCTTTATCCTCCTGGTTGATTTCTAAGAATCTGAGTTTGTCTTACTTGGGGGGGGGGGGTAGAGATTGCTTTCCTACGTCCCCGGGGTGATACGGCCTCGGCATGTGGCCTTTTCCAAGCAAGACTCTAGTCCTCATGATTCTCGACAGGCTTTTAAGGGGGTTTGCTTGGTGTAGTGAGCTTTTGCCAAAATCCCCTTGCAAGACCTCAGGTGCTGAGTTGTACCAACACCTCACATCTAGCAAAGCAAGGCTTTTTTATTTTCTTTTTAGTTTTGTTAAGTGCCCATAGGTTTTTCATGGACTGCAATCTTTAATGAAATGGACCACAGTTTGCTTTTAGGAAGCAGATGCTTCTTGTGTGCTGTGGGGTGAGGGGAGTAATAATTGATTTATTTGAAATGTGGTGCTGGAGGAGAGCTTGGCAGATACCCTTGGCGTTCAGAAAGAAGTGGGTCCTAGGCCAAACCGAGCTCGAAGTCTCTCAAGAAGCAAAAAATGACAAAGTAGAGGCTGACTTCCTTTGGAGGACCTCCCGAGGAGGCAGTATCCCCAGGAAAAGACCCTCATGCTGGGAAAGATGGAAGGCATCAGGAAGAGAGGAAGGGGAAATGCGAGATGGACCGACTCCCTCGAGGAAACCACGACGTTTGAGCCATTGAGAACCGAGCGGGGCAGCTGAAGCCAGAAATTTCGGGTCACCCTATAAGCCAGGAGGCGACCGGAACCCGCCAGAAGCAACCGAGGGGCACTTCTTCCTTGAAAACCCCCGCATTGGTTAAATAGGTTAAAAACCTATTCATCTTTCCCGACACCATGTCTTTTCCCTGCCCTGCTGTGCAAGGTGCGTGGAGCACATCTTTCATTTCACCGGAGCAATTGACGAGTTGTGTTTTTCTCTCCCTCTCGTGAGATGGTTGATGGATTAATTGATTAATCAGAGGGAGCGCGGGAAGGGGAAGCTACCTTGGCATTTTAAGGAGAGGCTGCCTGTCCTGGTTTTAAGGTTCCCCCTAATAAAATCCAGCCCCTCTCTCTCTCTCTCTCTCTCTCTCTCTCTCTCTCTCTCTCTCTCTCTCTTCGTTCATCTACCCCCCCCAAAAAAAAAATCTTTAATTGACTCAGGAGCATAACATGGAAAGGGGGAGAGAGAGAGAAACGAAGGAGATATTTGAATAATTTATTGTCCTTTGAAGTTGGCGAGGAGAAATTTCAGCAGCCTTGGGGAGTCGTTGCTCTCCCTTCTTAAAAGGTTTCTCTACTTTTAAACTCAAAGAGAAGATGAGAGCAGGGGGGTGTGCCTCCCAATTTTTACATAATTAATGAAACGAGCCTTCTCTCCCTGTCTTAAGCCAGACCTGGACTACACCTCCCATGATCCTCAGAGAGCCAGGATTATCCCCCCCCGGGGGGGTTATTGGGGATCAATAGGAGCGATTGTCCCATTCAATCGGAGGACGGAGGGAGGGGATGGATTGCAGGCACCGGATGGTTTTCCTTATCGGAAGATACAGATAGTTCTTTCATGTAAATACAGATGATTACTCATGATGGGTGCAGAGGTTGCTGCTTCATTCTCCCCGGTTCCGCCTCAGTTCCTTCTTTTGCTGTTCCCGAATGTATAATTCAGGAGAGATCCATTAAATGAGGGAGATTAATTGGCCGAGCCTAAGCCGGAGAGATCCAAATGGGATCCAGGCGCCTTGGAATCCGCTCCGAGTTTTTTGCCAAACTTTCTCAGGAGGTTTCTGAGAATGCCACGCCTAACCGAGCCCCTTGGAGAATGCTGGACTGGATTATCTCAAGGATCCTTTCCAGCTCTTCAGATCCGAACCCGATTTTTATTGCACCTGTTTTTTTACACACACACCTTCTCCACATCCCTTTGAGGCAGATCCTGCCTAAGAAAAGTTGGTTGACCCCAAGTCCCAGTTCATTTCCTCAGAAAGTACCACATGAATACAGTGGCAGTGTCAGGGTTAAGTGCGGATGAAAACCCGGAACGGATCCACTGGTTCCCCACTGTCCCAACCCAGGCTGACTTGCATATTTTTTTTCGGACGGGAATGGGTGAGTTTGACTTTCTTAAGTCCTATTTCTGCCTACCCCACCCCCCAGCTGAAAGGGAGGTGATTTTTTTACCGGCAGCCCAAGGAAAGGAAGGTTTGCGTGTCTCTTCCTCTGTGATCTATAATTATTCCTTCTCTTTGGGGATGAGCGTGGAGCGCAGGGTGTTTTGCTTTCTTCCTGCGTGCAGTTTTTTCCCCGTCCTCCTCTGCTAATGGACTTTTTATGACACGGCACGGAGAGCTGGAGAATCGGAATAAAATAAATTTAATTTAATGCATTTTCCCTGTTGTTGTTGGGGATTTTTTTTTAATTGCTTAAGGAAAACAAGAGGGGGAGAGGAAGTCCCTGCTATTTTCTTTAATGGGTCTTTATTTTTATTTTCTTTAATATCCTTTTTGTTTGTTCGGAAAGTGGCGCCTTTTTTTTCTGCCACGGTTGAGTTTTCTCGCTTTTGTTGATCGCTTTTGTTGGGTTTGAGATGCACGACATCTCAAACCCAACCATCCCCTTCCCCCCCCCTAAAAAAAAGACAAGTCATCCAAGTGACAAATAATCCATAATCTAAGGAGGCGGTGCCGCAGATGGCCCTGGGCTCCCATCGTCCCCTGCCTTTGGCGCAGGCTGATGGGAGGTGTAGTCCATCCCCATTTGGGAAGCCATAAGATTAAATTGTGAACTTTTCATTTTCCTTGTTTAAATGAAGTTTTGAGTGCGCCCTCCCTGCCAGGTTATGGAAATATAACATTTGTAAACAAGGGCTTTCATGGCTCAAGAACTGGATGGTTTTTTGGGGGGTAGAAATCTCATTTTTGGCAGGATCTTTTTTTAAATAAAGATTTGAAAGAGCCAGGGAGACCGCATCGGATTCCAGAGACCTAAGTTCAAATCCCAGGCTGGCCATAGATATTGACTCGGGATATTGGGTCCTTTTGAGGAGAAAGACGGGATAGAAATATTTTAAATAAATAAATTATAAATCATTAACCCAATAGCTTTTTCCACGGGCACGAAAAGCAGCCTTGATGTTCAAAAACTCATATGTTTCCTTCACCCCACCCCACCACCCCCAAAGCCCAGTTAAAGATCAATCTCTTTTCTGCCAGCTTTGAACGCAAAAAAAGGGTGGATCTAGCAAGGAAAAAAATAAATTCAAAAATGTTGGCCCTTCCAACTCTGAGCTGGAAACATCAGGCGTGGAAGGGAAGCTGTGCTGACCCCATATAATACATAAGCAAGCTGGTTATCTAAATGCTTGCAATAGAATACACAGACCATATTTTTCTCTTCAGGGTGCACTCTTTCTGAATACATACTCAGCATCTGTCCCTGCAAGTGAGTTTGCCCTAAGGCATCTAGTTTTGGTATTGTCTTTTCTCCCTTCCCCTCCATTCTTCTCTTATTTCCCCTCTTTTAAGCGTGAAGATAAGATGGTGGTGGTGTGTGGCATTTGTATAATTATATTTGCTTAAATAAGACTTTTTAATTCCACTTTCCTCTGCTTTATTTAAAATCCCAAGCTTGCAAAAAAAATTTTAAAAAAATCCCTGAATTTTAATTTATTACTCCTCCTCGTTCATTAAAAATTTCCCTGAAGCTGTTAAAATGTAGTCGTTAACAGTGGAGATACCAGTGATGTGATCTTTCACTAAAAAAGTGAAGGTTTCTGTTATTGTAATTTGTTACTGGCCATTTTGTGGGAATTTTAAATTAATATTCTCTTCCCCCCACCCACCCATCCCAAACTGAACAGTTCAACCCATTAATTACCACATTGCAGAGCGAATTAAAACGAGATATTTATCTGAGCGTTTTATGTGAGTGGATTTTTCTCTTGTGATGGAACAGTAAGACGGTAATGGGGAATCGCACCCTTCTAAGTGCTCCAGAGCGATTTGCAATGTTTTTGATGGTATTTTCACCCGTTTCACCATTTTGGGCAGTGTGTGTGTGTGTGTGTGTGTGTGTGTGTGTGTGTGTGTGTGTGTGTGTGTGTGTGTGTTGTTCTTTATAAGACGTTTTCAGGAGACAGGAGGTGTCTGGAGATATTTCTCTTTGATAAGGCGAGGTCTTCTGCCGCTTGGGTTTCGCCTGGGCCATCAAGAGCCGTTAGCTTTGCAAAAGCCCTCCTCGGTTCAGAAACTGCTAGAGCTGGCTGGCAATTACGGATCGGGTCCTTTTGTCTGTTCTTTGAACACCGTTTTCCTTGGAGGATGGTGTTGTTGGGAGACATTCCTGGCCAGGCAGGCGACGGGAACAGAACACGGTGGAGGGCACGAGGCGGGTCACCTTTCGAGAGAGGCGAGACGTGGAAGCGCACAACTTGGCTCCTGATTGCCAAGCTTGGAAACCTTTGACCCGCAAGGGGGGGTGGGAGGGGCGCATCGGGTCTGCATGTGTTGGTTTGAGGGATCCTTTCGCCTTCACATCCTTTTGCCTTTTCACAGGGGAAAGGCTGGATTTTTCAGGGAGGTTTGCAGAAGAGTCGGCGTGCCACTTGGGTTTAACATTAACGTTTCCCATTTTCCCTCCCATCATTATTCACGCCAGCTGGGAAGAAATACATGGTTTCTCTCTCTTTCTTTCTTTCTTTCTTTCTTCTTTCTTTCTTTCTTTCTTTCTTTCTTTCTTTCTTTCTTTCTTTCTTTCTTTCTTTCTTTCTTTCTTTTTTTTTCTTTCTTTCTTTCTTTCTTTCTTTTCCTCCCTTCTCCTCCATTCCTTCTTTCTCTTTCTTTCTTTCTTTCTTTCTTTCTCCATTCCTTCCTCTCTTCTTTCTTCCTTCCTTCCTTCCTTCCTTCCTTCCTATCTTTCCTTCCTTCCTTCCTTAATCTCTTCCTTTCGTCCTTAATCTCTTCCTTTCGTTACCTGTAGTACAGGCATTTAACCACTGTGCCTCCTTTACTCATATCCTGTATAGATCTCCCTCCATTCCTTTCCTGGGCACTTATCTTCATTGTGTATCTTTCTTTCTTTTGTCCTTCCTTATTCTTCTTCTCTCCTTTCGCTCTCTCTCTCTCTCTCTCTCTCTCTCTCTCTCTCTCTTTTGTCCTTCCCTCCATCCTATCCTCTTCTTCCTTTCTTCCTTCCTTCCTTCCTCCCTCTCCTCCTCCAGTCATCCCATCCCTCAAGAGGTTGTAGAGCCGTCCGCCAGGAAATCCTGACAACGGGGGGGTGCGCTCCCTCTCCCAGCCCCACTTCTCCAAGGAGGGACTAACTCGGTTTCAGTCTCTGAACAGCCTTAAATGCCCAGAGTTGGCCAACAGGCAGAGGAAGGTAGCCGGGTGTGAATATCCCCTGGAGATGAGAAGTCTCTCCCCTCCCTCCCCTCCCAGTTTGTGTCTCAGACTAGCTGGACCTCAGATTACTTTTAGAATGGGGCTTCAGGACCCCCCCTTCCCGCCCCCCCCTGCCCCCCGTTGACCTGACACTCAGGTAGGACTCTTTCTTTCTTGGTCAAAGTGGGGGCCAAACCCATCTAGGAACACCATACGTTGGAATTAACACCCCACGAATAATCCACAGCTTGTAGTTTATTCCTTTTGGGAAGAGCTGCTAAGGCATAACACATTTCCAGTTACCACCGGAACTGAAGTTGGGATCGCCTGGTGTAACTTCCTAGTTACTTTTCCATTTGGGCGGGAGTAGAGGAAGTACCCTGTTGAGGTTCCGGCAGCGGCCTCTGGTTTCTTATGGATATGAAGGATGGGATGGACGCAAGCAGAATGTGGTCGGGTATCACAACCTAGCAGCATGCAGTCTTTCGGCGATTTATTGTGTTCCTGGCTGTAGGTGGACTCGGGTCCCCTCCAATTGACGATGACTTGCAGACGTATGACCTTCACGCGTCCCTCTGCAGGTCTTGTCAAGTCAAAGCCGTGGCTTCCTAGGCGGAGTCGCTCCATCTCACATCGGAGCCTTCCTCGTTTCCTGCTACCTTCCACTTTGGGAACCTTTATCATTGTCTTTCCCGGTGGGTCCAGTCTCGCCACGATGCGCCCTCCCCCCCCCCAGTGCGTCAGTCTCCGTTTCATGGCGCGCGCTCGTCCGAAGCAGCGGGAAAGGTGCGCCGCGGCCCCGGGGCGGAAGGTGGAGGAATCCACCACCGGCCTGGTTAGTTGCAAGATTTAGTGGAACATTAAAAGAGCTGCGCCACAGCTGCGCCGCAGATTTCCCCTCTCTGTTTTTCTTTGGAAAACAAAAGGAGAAGATGGCGCAACGCACCATAAAAACGCCGTCTGCCGCTGCTTGGGCAGATCCGGCACAGCTGTGGACGTGTGCACAGAACGGGGGGTGGATTGCATTTTTCTCAAACATTTGCCCAACTTTACTGGTACACTCTAAAGGTGTCAGTTTTTTGCTAGACCCAGCTCTAGAGAAATTTATTTATTTATTATTTACTGTGTTTATTTACAAATAAATTTGCCACCCCACTACCAAGAGGGCAGCTAAAATGTTTTGCAAATAAATAAATAAATAAATAAATAAATAAATAAATTTCTCCAGAGCTGAGTGTATCAGATCTCCTTGTCTTTTCCCTGCTGGGAGAAGGTGGGGTGAGAGATCATTTCTATGAATTAAGCATCCTTTAACCCTTTCCTCCCCCCTTCCCCCTCCTCCTCTCTCTCTCTGGGTCCAGGTCCGCCCGTGTTTATCAAGGCTCCCGTGGACCAGATCGGGGTGTCTGGAGGGGTGGCATCCTTCGTGTGCCAAGCCACGGGCGACCCGAAGCCCCGCGTCACCTGGAACAAGAAGGGGAAGAAAGTCAATTCCCAGCGGTTTGAGGTGAGCACCGTTTGCAAGGTTTTGCCTGTAAGGATTGGGGCGGGGGGAGAGAGAGAGAATTCAGCCCATCATCGCTTGTCAAAAACAGAACCTGGGAGGTAAAAATCCTGGAATGGACGTGGGTCGGGGTGGACCTCAACCCCAATTTCTCCGCTCACCTCAAAGATAAAGAAATTGGTCCGTTTAGACCAGTGATGGCGAACCCATGGCCCGGGTGCCAAAGGTGGCCCTCAGAGCCCTTTTTGTGGGCACCTGCCATCGCCCCCTTCACAGCCACCCGGATTCTGGTTAAATTGCTGTCTTGGCGCTTTGCAAAAAAAAAAAAAAAACTACTGAGTTTTAAATCGCCGTTTGGGCATTCGGTCTCTAAAAGGTTCGCCATCATTGCTTTTAGACACTCTTCTTAATTATTATTCTTAAGGATCCCCATTAAACTTGGCGTTCTCCTCCCTGGAGACCCAGAAACGGGACCCCCTCCCCCATAAGCCAGAACTGCACGGACAGCCGATGATGATGATGATGATGATGATGATGATGATGATGATGATGATGATGATGATGATGATGATGATGATGATTGTATGGCACTAGAGGTGGCAATCCTTTTTGATAAAATTTTAAGTTCTGATGAGAATCAAGGGAAGGTGTGCAAGAGGTCGGTTGCAGGGCCTCAGACGGTACCCCTTGCAAAAATAATAGATAGATAGATAGATAGATAGATAGATAGATAGATAGATAGATAGATAGAAATTAGGAAGGAAGGAAGAGATAGATAGAAATTAGGAAGGAAGGAAGAGATAGACAGACAGATAGATAGATAGATAGATAGATAGATAGATAGATAGATAGATAGATAGATAGATAGATAGATAGATAGATCTCTCTCCCCCCCCCCCTTGCAGGACTCATCGCATTGCAGAGTTGAAGAACCCCCTTCGGCTTCTCCGCAACATCCAAGACTCCCCACCGCCACCTCTCAAAATCCTCGTTAAGATTTTTGTGTCCCCTCCCCTTGCCTCCCTCCATCCCAGACGATCGAGTTTGACGAGGGCGCGGGTGCCGTCCTGAGGATCCAGCCCCTCCGCACCCCCAGGGATGAAAACGTTTACGAGTGTGTGGCCCAGAACGCCGTGGCCGAAATCACCATCAGCGCGAAGCTCACTGTCCTGAGAGGTCAGCGTCGGGGGGTGTCCAGGGAGGGGTGGAGGGGGGTGTTGGGGAGAAAAGAGAAGGACCAGATAACAGAACCTGCCGGGATTCTTTAAACGCGGCTCAGGTTTTCTGTTTGGAGCGTTTAAGGATGGGATGGTTCCCCATCGAACGCCGAATAAGTTGTGTCGCTTCGTTGTGTTTTACACGTACAGTGATTGGCGGCGGGGAGGGGCTTTTGGGTGCCAAACCGGTTGTGCTCTCTCGCGTCGCCGTGGCTCCGGAGAGCGTTGAGAAACGGGTGAGGAGGGGCAGGCCGACGAGAAAGAATTTCCCCCACCATCTGCCAACTCGTAGGGGTGAGCATTGCCCCTCACTTCTCCATCCCCCCCCAGCCACATGAAGCTACCTCAAGGTCTCATTAGGGTGTGCGCTAATTGCCGCGGCTCTCTCGTTAATTGCCACGGCTCACTCGACACCAGAACCCCGAACGGACATCTTTGAATCCATGGAGGAGGAGTTGTGTGTTCCCCACCCCCAACGCTGTTGGGCTCTATCCCTTCGCCACGCTGGGTGTCGGAATGGGTCTGCTTTCCACCCAAAACGTTGGACTTATTAAGACTTTCTTTCCATCAATACTCTTTCTTTCAGCCACTGGCGGGTCTGTAAATCCAGGAGACCCAAGCAGAGAATAAATGCCCACCGCAGGAGTTACGCCGTAGCCCTGTTCTGCGCTGCTGGGTTTTAGCTCTCTAGCTGGCGGGCCCAGAGGTTGGTGGTTCGAATCCCCCCACTGGGGCCTCCTCAACAGGGGCTAGGCTGGATGACCTCCATGTTCCCCCTTCCATCTCTGCTGTTCTAAAATGAGGATTATACATGGTTTAGCTTTCCGGGCAGTCCTTGCGTTGCCCCCTTTAACGTCCTACCGGATCTGTTTGCGCGTGTGCCTGTCTTCTCCGTGCATACCCACTACTTTGTGTGGGTCTTTCCAGGAGACTAGAGCGTAATGCCTGCACAGTCTCCCTCTTTCCAAAATCTAGCATCTTGGAAGTCCTCCCCCCCCCCCTTGGGAAGCTCACAGGAGCATCGATGAAACTGGGACAGCCTGGATAGAAATAATACCTGTTAGTAAAATTTGATCCTCTGTTTCCTCTCTATGTAGAGAGATCTTGAGCTTTACTGCTTAGATCAAGCAAAACAGGGTCCTTCTTCTGCTCTCGGGCTGGGGGTGGGGGGGGCAGCCATTCTGGACCCCTCCTTCCCATTTGAACCTATTCATCATCAGCGTCTTTCTTTGCTCTTGATTGCCTGTTGGTTTATTGCATTATCTTCCTTTCCCCCCTTGCTTCGGGCGGGTGTAAACGTTCTCGATGCGATCGCCGTCACTGCACCGTGTGGGTTTCGTGCTGTTCAGCCGCAAACATCTGGGGAGGTAGTAGTCACTTTATTACGGTCAAAGACCCAGTGCACCAAACATCTCCTTTTCCCCGCCCTGGGAAACCGAATTGCAAAGGCAACGTTAAAACACGTACGGGGCCCACAGAAACAAGTGCACAGATTCCAGCTCTGTTTTTTGTTTTTTATCACAGCATGAAACAGCGACCTGACTGGCGTCGGGCCTGTGTATCCGGCTGATTTTAACAACCCGGCAAAACTCCCGACAAATCAAAGACACCCATGGATTCCTTCCATCTATCCTGAATCACTGCACCGGCCACAGGCCTAGTTATCAGGCGTAGATGCTGTGGGGATTTTTATTTGTCATGCTTCACGCCTGCTTTTCCTTGGTCTTTGTCCGAATCTTCCAATCCGTTGTTCTTCCTTGTTCTGTGTGGTCTAGCTATTGCCAGCTTAGGATGACCACCTGACTAATGGGCTTCCGAAATGTCCCGTTCTCCACTGGCCTGCTCAGTTCTTGCAGATGCAAAAGTCGTGGCTTCCTTGAGGGGATAATTTCATCTCGTAAGGAGGGTCTCCTTCTGATCCTGGTACCCTCCGCCTTTTCATCAGCTCCTTCCTTCCTTCCTTCCTTCTATCCATCATCAGCTCCTTCCTTCCTTCCTTCCTTCTATTCATCATCAGCTCCTTCCTTCCTTCCTTCCTTCTATTCATCATCAGCTCCTTCCTTCCTTCCTTCTATCCATCATCAGCTCCTTCCTTCCTTCCTTCCTTTCTTCCTTCTATTCATCATCAGCTCCTTCCATCCTTCCTTCTATTCATCATCAGCTCCTTCCTTCCTTCCTTCCTTCCTTCCTTCTATCCATCATCAGTTCCTTCCTTCCTTCTTTCCTTCCTTCCTTCCTTCCTTCTATCCATCATCAGCTCCTTCCTTCCTTCCTTCCTTCCTTCTATCCATCATCAGTTCCTTCCTTCCTTCCTTCCTTCCTTTTATCCATCATCAGCTCCTTCCTTCCTTCCTTCCTTCTATCCATCCTCAGTTCCTTCCTTCCTTCCTTCCTTCCTTCCTTCCTTCCTTCTATCCATCATCAGCTCCTTCCTTCCTTCCTTCCTTCCTTCTATCCATCATCAGTTCCTTCCTTCCTTCCTTCCTTCCTTTTATCCATCATCAGCTCCTTCCTTCCTTCCTTCCTTCCTTCCTTCCTTCTATTCATCATCAGCTCCTTCCTTCCTTCCTTCCTTCCTTCCTTCCTTCCTTCCTTCCTTCCTTCCTTCCTTCCTTCCTTCTATCCATCTTCAGCTCCTTCCTCCTGGCCTCTCCTGAATCCACCCTTTGACTTTCCTCTGTTTTTTCCCGGGGCTGCCAAGAATCGGCGCCTCTCGTCCCCTTGCGAGAGACTCATTTGTAACTGCCGGGCACATGAAGAGTACAAAAGAGGAATCCGTTAACCTCTGCCTTTCGCAAAGCGCCCGGGATGGCATGTCCCTCCCTCCCCTTCGTCAGTTCTTGTCCCCCATCCCAGCCTGCCCACCAGGGGTGGGGGGTGCCATCCTCAGCCTCCAAGCTGAGAAGCCCCTGGTTTTCACCTCCACGGTATCAAGCAGAGATACCTCAAAGACTGGGGGCTTACGGGGCCACAGCTGATCACCCCGGGGCCCCTTCCTCCTCCCTCAAAAAAAATCAGAGGAATTTATTACTTTCAAAGTCTCCAAGAGTGGCTGCGTGCTTCTCTTTTTTCAGCCTCCAAAACACTTCATAGACACCTTGATTTCTTTCTCCTCTTTAATACTTCATCAGCAACTCCATCCCTTCCTTCCATCCATAATCAGCTATTTTTCCTTCCCTCCTTCCTTCCTTCCTCCCATCCATCCACCCCTCATCAGCTCCTTCCTTCCTTCCTTCCTTCCTTCCTTCCATTCACCCATCCATCCTTCCTTCCTTCCTTCCTTCCTTCCTTCCATTCACCCATCCATCCATAATCAGTTCTTTTCTTCCTTCCTTCCACCCACTCACACACATCCATCATCAGCTCTTTTCTTCCTTCCCCTGTTCCACACAGAGGGCTGCTTTCCTGCCAGGTGCACCTGCCTGGTCCTGGCCACAGGCCGGCCATTTGCAGAGTCCAGGCGGTAGCCAAAGAGGCAATCCAGTCCCGGCGCTGATGGATTGGATTCCAGGGAAGCTCTAAAAGGGAGTGCTTTTGGTTGACCAAATCCAACACAGGCATTGGAAAAGCCAGCTTTGACTTCCTCCGGGCTCACCCTTTCCTGATCCCATGTCTCTCTCTTGAGCGGCCGTGTTCCTCTTCCCACTGAGCTATTGTCAGTGCGTCTTCTGAAGCCCACGTTCCCCCCGGGGTCGAAGGGCCTGGTGCCCCCATGGCCCCGTGTTTAAACCTTTGCACGCAGGTAGCCCTGGGCCTGCCCGGTGGGTGGCCAGCGTTGGATGGGTTTTGCCAGCCTCGGAGGCATGCTTGAAATTTCCCCCACGGCTGTAAGCATCCTTCCCTGGAGGGGTACCACAGTCAGGGGCGGGATGCGGTTGCCATGCCGACGGCGCCTCGCCTGCCTGCCTCCTGGCCTCTCATGAGTTGGCAGGACACGCCGTCCTCCGAGGGAAGCCTCTGCAGACACCCACACCCACACCCCGGGCCCCTCTCCAATCCGAGTGTGCCTGCGGCTACAGTTGTTTTAATTAAACTCCGAGGAATTCGGCACAAGGTGCCGCAAGATTTCTGTTTAATTAAGAACGCTTTTAAAAAAAAAAAAATTAAACACACGCACACACGCACACGGTCTTGCATCTTTTTCCGTTGCACTGCTGGCACATGCTCTCCACCGCCACCCTCGCACGTAACGGGCGCCCTTCTTGTCAAGGAGGCTGTTGGCTCCCTCAGTCCCTCTCTCTTTCTCTCTTTCAGCTGATTAATTAGTGGACAAGATTAACAACCGCTCGTTCAGGCCAGAATAGGGTGCGCGCCAGCCCCTCGTGCACGCAACATGAAGGCGTTGTCAGAAGATTACATCACTTCCGGCCAATACGGTGCGACAGACGCCTGGCTCCACCTTAAACTCAGAAACATGCCATCGGGTGTATAACACGTTTACATCTGTATAGGCGCCTGGGGGATTTTCAGCGGCGTCCGGAAACGGATACAGGCTGTCTCTCTCTCATACATAATTTTTGTTTTGGGTGGAAAATTTTGCAGCCACTGCACTGGAGGCATTCAAGAGAAATTCGGATGACCCACAATTTGGATCCCCCTTCTAGTCCCCTACCTTTTCATCAGCTCCTTCCTTCCTTCCTTCCTTCCTTCCTTCCTTCCATCATCAGCTCCTTCCTTCCTTCCTTCTATCCATCATCAGCTCCTTCCTTCCTTCCTTCCTTCTATCCATCATCAGCTCCTTCCTTCCTTCCTTCTATCCATCATCAGCTTCCTTCCTTCCTTCCTTCCTTCCTTCCTTCCTTCCTTCCTTCCTTCCTTCCTTCCTTCCTTCCTTCTATCCATCATCAGCTCCTTCCTTCCTTCCTTCCTTCCTTCTATCTATCATCAGCTCCTTCCTTCCTTCCTTCCTTCTGTTCATCATCAGCTCCTTCCTTCCTTCCTTCCTTCTATCTATCATCAGCTCCTTCCTTCCTTCCTTCCTTCCTTCCTTCCTTCCTTCTATCATCATCAGCTCCTTCCTTCCTTCCTTCCTTCTATCCATCATCAGCTCCTTCCTTCCTTCCTTCCTTCCTTCCTTCCTTCTGTTCATCATCAGCTCCTTCCTTCCTTCCTTCCTTCTATCCATCATCAGCTCCTTCCTTCCTTCCTTCTATCCATCATCAGCTCCTTCCTTCCTTCCTTCCTTTATTCATCATCTCCTTCCCTTCTTCCTTCCTTCCTTCTTCATTCATCATCAGCTCCTTCCTTCCTTCCTTCCTTCCTTCTATCTATCATCAGCTCCTTCCTTCCTTCCTTCCTTCCTTCTGTTCATCATCAGCTCCTTCCTTCCTTCCTTCCTTCTATCTATCATCAGCTCCTTCCTTCCTTCCTTCCTTCCTTCCTTCCTTCCTTCTGTTCATCATCAGCTCCTTCCTTCCTTCCTTCCTTCTATCCATCCCCTTCAGTCCCCTTCCAACATCAAGGAGGTTCCCTGCGGACGGCTCTCGGAACCGCCACTCAGAGCCTCACCAAACGAGCGGGGACCCGATGCTGCAGCCAGCAAACAACACTGTGTTTGACTTGGGAATGACACCTCTGCCCCGCCAAATTCTGATCAAAACGCCGGTTTATATTTTTGTTTTGAGAAACGAAAAACACCTTGTCCCACTATAAACACAAGGAGCTGGTCCTGGGTTTTGGTAAATTCAAGGCAGCTAGCAGGCAGTTCTGGTAATGGGAGCCTAGCCAAATACAGCGGACCCTCGTATAGCAGACGGTTTGTATAACATAAAATCTGTGCACCATAAAAAAATTCCGGAGATAGGGGGAAATTTGCTTAACAGAATCGCCTCTGGGGCGAATCCGTACAACATAAAAATGGTTGTGATAAGGGATGACTCCGTTTTCAACGCATTTCTATGGGAAATTTTGCTTAACAGAATTTCATTTGGAACGAATTAATTCCTTCATACAAGGTACCACTGTATTCGGAAAGTGCTCTCCTCTCTCCCCTCAGTGTTCTTTTCTCATCACCAATTATTTCCGTCTTTCCAGCCCCCCGGATCAACCCGGTTGCCCTCCTCTGAACTTTCTCCAGTTTGTCATCATCGTCCTTCAAGCACCATCTCTAGAACTGGACATGGTGCTCTATTTGAGGCCTAACCAGTGCCTGAATAAAAGGGAAACGCATCACAGAACTGGGAGCCTCTCCCTCTGTTATTTATTTATTTATTTATTTATTTATTTATTTATTTATTTATTTATTTATTTATTTAGCTTGTATGCCGCCCACTGCCCAAAGGTCTCTGGGGGGGCTCACCATCAAAATAAACAAGTCAGACAATTAAAACATCAAAATGGCAATACAATTAAAACAATAAAACATTTAAATACAATAAATACAATATATTAAAATACTACATTAATAAATCCTAAAATCGATCGGCCTTTCTTACAACGGCATCACCCTGTTGGCTCACGTTGTGATCTCCCAACGGTTTCAACTTCCTCCTTGTCCCCGTTTGACCCCCCCCCAAAAAAAAACTGCCGAGTTCGGCCCTGGATATGGAGACACGGCCGTTAAAACAGCACCCAACTGCCATAACATGGCGTGTTCTATTATCTGTCACTTTTTTTTTTTTGCCATTTGCCGAGTGTCTGTTTTGTTTTATTGCTTTGATTGTTTTTAATTCATCCTGTTTGACTTTGTAACCTTTGATTGCTTTCGTGTAAATTGCCCAGTGTTCCCGAGGGAAACTCTGTGCGGTCTAGAAATGAATGAATGAATGAATGAATGAATGAATGAATGAATGAATGACGGTGCAGCCCAGGTGCCACCGTTTGCTGCCAGGGGCGCGAGATCAGAGAACCTTACTCTCCAAATCCAGGGTCTTTTTTCTACACGCAGTTGAAGGCGGGCGTTTATGCTAACCCTCCCCTTGCACTGGTGTATCTTGACTTCAAACAGAGGACCAGTTGCCTCCCGGCTTCCCGGTCATTGACATGGGACCGCAGCTGAAGGTGGTAGAACGCACCCGGACAGCCACCATGCTGTGCGCCGCCAGCGGGAACCCCGACCCCGAGATCGCGTGGTTCAAAGACTTCCTCCCTGTCGACCCCAGCGCCAGCAACGGGAGGATAAAGCAGCTGAGATCGGGTAAGGATCCCCTTCCGATTTCGGCCTTCCGGTGCGGGCTTGGGCTTGTTAAGTGCCGGCGCCGGGTGTGTTATTTTCCTCGCCTGTCTGGGTTGCGAACTCAGTTGTGCACTCTGAATATCTTAGGTGCCTCTGTCTCGCGCACACACACCCAACAAAAATTGGCAGCTCACTGTCTCTGGAGCAGTGGTATCTGCGGAACGGGGGGGGGGTGTCGTTTTGAGGCACGGTGCGATTTGGCCAAGGTGCTGCTGGTGATGATCCCAGACCTCACGGCTTGGAAGGGGCGCCGTTAAAAACAAGTCCGTGACCTCAAAAATGCCGCCTTTAAAGTAGTGGTTCCTCAAATGTTTTGGGGCTGCAGCCCCCAGAGATCCTGGCTGGCACAGCTGGTGGCAAAGGCTTCTGGGAGTTTGAGTCCAAGAAGATTATAGAATAATTCAGTTGGAAGGGGTCCCCTGAGGCCATCTAGTCCAACCCCCCCCCTCTCAAGGCAGGAATCAAAACCAAAGCAGATCAGACAAATTGGGGGTACAGGGTTTTTATCTAGAATGCCTCCCTAGCGCGGGAGCGCTCAACACCTCCTGAGGTCAGGGTTTCCGTTGTCGCACTACTCTTAACAGTTAAGAAGTTTTCCCCCGATCTTCTTCTGTCACTTGAGCCCATTATTACGAGGACAGGCCCTGACCCTCCTCTATAGGGCTGCCGTTCAACATCTGGGTGCCCGAGCTTGGGAATTGCTCCTCGAAACGACCCACCACGATATTTCTGTCTTCAAAACGGTCCACCGGCAGACGGGTGACATCTGATTTTTTTTCAGCTTTGCAAACGTCGGCATGGGGTTGTGTGCATGTTTTTTTTAAAATTCTTGTTACGGGCCAAAATCCGGTTCCTCTCTCATTGGTGGGCCCAGGTGTTAACGGGAGAGCTTTTGATTCCCCTGCCATGGATCGGTTTGGATCTTGGCATGCCGTGCTTGATTGTACTGGACATCGCAGAACCGTAGAATAATGGACTTGGAAGGGGCTTTTTCCCCTTGGACACCTCCGGCATTGGGGCGCGCGCCGAAGACTGGACTCAAAACTCAGTAACCGAGCTGCGTCCCTGGGGACGGACGGGAGTGCACCGCCTGATACCCTGTCCACCCGTCAGCCGGAATGACGGCGTTCAATTCTGTGAAGTGTTTCCTTCTGAATCATCTTTTCTGTTCCTATTCCATGCCTCCCCCTGTTTTGTGTCTGTGAGTGTGTCTTTTGTGTGTCCTGCCTCTCTGTGTGAGTTGTGGGTATACACGTTTTCCGTTTTGATGGCTAAACTTTTCTTCAATTTGGCTAAAATCTGGAGCTGTCCTGCCAATAACTCTGGTTGCCTCTTCCGATCTTTTCTCTCCCCGGATGGGTGTGTGGTTTCCGAGGTATAGTCCAGAAACCGCATGGGGCAAGTGTGCAGTTTAGCAGTAGACTTAGTCTGCTGAAAATGAAATGATGCTTCTAGTCCTCATCATTCTAAATAAAACAATGAGGATGTGCCTTGCCAATAACTCTGGTTGCCTCTTCCGATATATTTTCTCCCCGGATTTCCGAGGTATAACCCAAAAACCGCATGGGGCAAGTGTGCGGTTTAGCAATGGACTTAGTCTGCTGAAAATGAAACGATGCTTCTAGTCCTCATCGTTCTAAATGAAACAAGGAGGGCAGCGGCAGGCGTTGTGAGGGTACGAAAGGTGCTTCATTCACGCAACTGCCTCCCAAAAGACAACGAGCTCTATTTTGTCTCGAATTGACACCCTGCCCCGCCCAGAGCAGTGTCGGGGTTGCCGTATTTTCATGGCTCATGGGAAAAACCCCGCAAGCTTTGGAGTTCATACAGAACTCCGTGTCAGCTGCGGGTAACATTTTAAGCAGGGCAGGAAGGGAAGAAACAGAACAGCAGCGGTTACTTAATGCAAGCCATATTAACCGTTTTAAGGTGCAAATAGATTTGGGGAGGGGGTGAAAAAGCAGAATTTCACACCTTGCTTTTTCTGGAGAAGCTAAACTGGGCCCATCAGGATCCGTTCCAAAGGGAACAAAATTCCCAACTCTACCTCTGTGCTGCGCAGCCCCGGTTTTTCCTTGCATCGCAGCCCCTCTTGTGAATTCTGTCACCTTGGTGGTGCGTGGCGCGTCGTCTTGTGTCTTTTGCTATTTATTTGTTTATTTAATTTTCCTTTCTGAAAGAAAGTAACTGGATTATAACCACGCTCTCCTTTATTTTTGTTTTTGTTTTCTCCCCCTTTTCTGGTTTCTTTCCTTTTTTTTGTTTACGCTCAGACACCTTTGGTAAGTGTGGCTTCCCCTTAAATAAACGATTCCTTCTCTTTTTAAAAAAAAAAATAAGAAAATTAATAAACAATCGACCCAACCCTGCTACTGCCCAAACGCCCTTCCCCCTCCATCCTTTAAACTAATTCCTTCTTAACGGCTTCCCCCCCTTCCTCCCAACAGGCATGCTGCTCGCCTCTTACTAACGCCTCTTTTGGGGCTCCTCTGCCCATGTCTCAACAAACTTTTTTTAAAACCACAGGGTGCTATTTTTGGGGGGTGTTGGGGGGAGATATATAGGATCCCACCAGATCAGAGCTTGTCCCGAGAAATTAAACTGAGACACAGAAGTTCCTAACGTTGGGTCAACGTTGATCTTTAAACCAACCACAGAAAATTGGGCTCGTCGTGGAAATCCCAAAATTCGCTCAAGACCCTAAAAACTGCCAGGGTTTGGTCCTGTTTTTTTCCGTACAATTATTTAAAAGGTTTCAGGGCTTGGAGTTTCACATCTAACCAGGGTGTGTTGGCCGTTTTCCGGAAGCCAACGTTGGCGTCTAGGAGGGGTTAAAACTTTGGTGTTTTATGGGGTATAAACCCATGGGGGAAAACACAGAGGGTAGTTTTATGTTCTCTGGATTGTAGTGGGATGTGAATATTCCAGGTGGTTGAGTTGCCCTATGGTGACCCTGGGAATGAGTGGCCATTAAAATGCAATGTCCTCCATGGCCTTGCCCAGATCTTCCGAACTCAAATGTGGTGGTTTCATTGAGGGAGTCGTCCATCTTGTGTCGGTCTTCTCTTTTCCTACTGCTCTCAACTGCTATCTTAGAATAACTCCCTTCCCAAAGAATATTTCTTCTGCAGACGGAGGGAAATACTTGGGTATTGCCCCTCTGTATGTTTGGGGTTCGCCTCCCCTGAGCCCCCAAAATATAAGGGGGGTTGCTTAGCCAAATTTTCCTCACTGCCCCCGCCATGTTAAAACCTTCCACATTTGGGTCACCTGGATGCCGTTAGGTCATTGAGAACAAGAAATGCGCTGAGGCTCTTCAGAAGTCCTAGATTCCGTTGGACTCCGACTCCCATCAGCCAGCGGAGTGCTGATGGGAACGGTAGTCTCACATTCATTCCCATTCCCCCCCCTTCCGTAGCGCGGGACGCTGCCACCCTTCTTCAGATCCGGACACGTTCCGGACACCTGTCGCGCCCCCCCCGCTTGCTGTGCGGGCCTCTCGCTCCAGGAGGATGGGAGCCGGAGTCCTCCTAGCTTGTTTGGCAACGCACACGGAACACACAGTTGAGACGCACAAACAGGCACGCAGGCGTAATTTCCTGGGAGGATTCCGCAAGCAGATGCGTGCGGCCTTATTGGGGGGGGTTCCCCGTCTTTCCCCGGTTGCCATGGAGACGAGGCCTTTCCTAATCTCCCGGGCTCTCCCTCCGCGCACATATCCATCTTTCCCCCCCCCAACCAATTCCCTTTGCTGCCCCTCCGATACAGGCAAACATTCATTCCCGTGACTTCGAAACTGCTTTTAAATCAGAATTCCGCCCTCCACTTCTCTTCCCAGGAGGGTTGGGATGAGCGGAGCTCCGACCGTTCCCCTGAGGGCGTGCAGAGTGCATTGAGGATGTTCTCCTTTTCTTTCTACAGTCTGGATTGCGTCTCCAACCTTGCTTTGAAAAAAAGAAAACAAAATCTGGATTTTTGAGCTTTTGTAGATGTGAAACTCCAACTGAGGAAGGGAGAAAAATCTACCACCTGTGTCTTTTACTCTCCCAGTTTGTTTAAATCTCTCTTACGCCCCACGCTTCATTTTTAAAATCCTAAATACCCATATTTTGGATAAATTCCCCCATCCATCTGACCAGTTAATGGCTGTTCACATCTGGAGAATATGCCTCTTTCCCTTCAAAAAATACAAGTTAGTCATCTTAGTTAGTTAGTCAGTCAGTCAGTCAGTTAGTTAGTTATTTTGAATATTCCCACCACCACCACCTTTCTGCTTGGAAAAGGACCCAAATAATGAGGGACAACATACAGCCCAGAACATTTAAAACACATTTAAATTTAGAATAGGGAATTAGAATTTAATTATTTATTTATTTAGAATATTTTTACCTCAGCTTTCTCCTTGGAAAAGGACCCAAGGTGGTTTACAATAATGAGGGACAACATACAGACTAGAACATTTAAGACATGTGTTCAAGTTAAGAACAGGGACTTAGAAAAGGCCTCTTAGAGCGTTAAAAGGTAACATGAAAGCTACAAAGAGCACGCAAAAAGAAAAGAAAAAAAATCCATAACGAGGGGTGGAAAGTAACATGGAAAACAGTGATGTTCTTATGGAATCAGTCAATGTATCCATGCATGGTAATCCATATAATCCTGGCCATGCCGACATCTTCAGTGAGGTTTTTATTTTTATTTTTTGGACTACAAATCCCACAATCCTCTATTATGGGAGGGTGTAGCTAGACCTACTACCACCTGGACTTCATGTTTAGAAAGGGAACTTGGGTGGAGTTTAGGCCCAGTTGAGCCAGTTAAGTATCTTGTCTGTCAGGTAGAATTCTCCAGAAATTACAATTACGGGATTTGTTGTTTTAAGAAATCCGACAATCCCTCTCCCTCATCTTTCGAGTCGTATCTTTCACTCCTAGCTGGGGCAGATGGGGTTCGTTGGCGACAAGAAATGTCTGCATTTAGAGAAGCCCAGTTAGAAACAAATTTAAACATACACAGCTTTATGCTGTATAATTAAAACCTAATCCTTATTTTATGATGGAACAACCTTTGGGTGATAATGTTCCTCAAAAAACATTTAATTTTTGTAATATCTGATTTAAATTTTTTTAAATCATTGATTTTTATCCATCCTGGTTTGTGCTCTGGAGTTCTCTCCAGTGTTATCCTGATGATCCAGCTTCTTAGGGATACAGTGTTGTGTGACATGGCCTCAAGACCTAAATTTCAGGGATTTTTGTACCAGTCACTAGTTTGTTTTTCAAATAGACGACTTTGTCAACTAGGGGAAATAATGCATCTCGTCCATTTTTATTTATGCCCGACTTCTAAATCAAGTGGTCAATCCCCTTTCCCCTTCCATTCGGACCGCGTCGTAATCGGTCTGAATTAGGTGTGTTTGATCTGGGGCGTGTTCATAGTCCTAATTGTATCCATTCAAAATACAATTATCCGTAACTCCTAGGGGGAAAACCCTTCACAAAATGTCTTAAGATGCCTTTGCATCCAGGGCGGTCCCCGAGAGACCGACGGGCGCACCCCTTAATGCTGTCTTTATTTATCCTTTCCCCAAAAGCCTCCCGGGATAGGTCACAGATGGTAGATTTTTATTCCGGCGTTGATTCCACGCTGAGATTTATTTTTATCTTATTTTTCGAGACAGAAGGGTATGTTTGAGGCTGTTCTCTTTCCACTGGATAAACTCCGTAACCCTCTGCTTAACCTCTCCTCTGTTCTTCGCTCTCCCTCTCTTTTGCTGTCTTTTAAAGCCACCAAGCTGTTCCTTTAGCAAAATCTAGACAAATTTAATCCACCCCTTCCTCCTCCTTTCTGAACTATCTCCTCTCGGTTATGTAGCCCTGCTTTTATTAACAATTAACTAGCTAGTTCCCCCTTAACTAGATGCTAACACCTTTCCTTTAAACTTCCTTAATCCTTCCGGAAGCTGACTTTTAACTAGTTCTTCTTAACCAGCTTTTAACCACGTAATGGTCTCTCCCCTCTTCCCATCCAGCTGACGGGCGACTAATACCTAATCATAACCAAGTTGTTGTTTACCTTTTATCCTGAAAACAGGGCAATTTATTGAGGGATTTTGATGTTTTTTTGGGGGGGGGAGGAGGAGAAGACCATTTGAAGGCAATTTTGTAGGAAAACAGAATGGGTCTCTCTGCCACAGACTAAGTTGGGTGACCTTGGTCATGTCGCCAAAGAGAAATTTAGAAATCGCCCTGAGACGGGAGACGGCACAGCGCCTTCCTCTCAAGAGAGGCCAAGTTTTACAGATGGACTCTGGCTGTGTTTTCAGGATTGAGGTAAAACCGTAGGGAGTGAAAAACTTAACCTTTCTTGGGGAAAAAAAAACCCTGTAACGCCAGTGGGGTAAAGGACGTCCCTCGGTAGTTTAGAAAGGGAGGGTAGTTTTGAAAGGAAAGCTACCCGGACGCAAACAAGAGGCTCTGGGTTTCTTTTGAGCGGGAGGGGGAAAACGCTGGTATCCATTTCTACCTCTGCAATCCCAGCGGGTAACAGTGTTCCGGGGCACGTGCAGAGTGCCAGCCTCTCAGGATGCCCAGCCCCTTTAATCTGGCTCCTGAAAATAAAAGAACTTTTTTTTAAAGGATGGATGCCATGAGTCTAATTCAAACAGGGTTGTGGGTTTTTTTTTAAATTTTGTTTCTTTGCAAGAGTTAAGACGACAACCAACTCCATAGGCCTCTTTGCCTGGAAATCCCAAGTCCTGCCCTCCCCTCCCACCTTCCGCACTGTCACTCCATAAAACAGCTCTCCTGGTCCGTTCCGGCACTTGGAAATAGCACTTTAGATTCACCACCAAGTTGTTCCTTTTTTGCTTTAACGGCAAATCAACGAAGGTTTTGACTGAGGTTGCTAAAATCGGCGTTTGTTTTTTTTAAAGGGGAACTCTCCGAATGCCGTTTCGAAAGGTGCATTTCTCAGCTTCACCCGAATGGCCGCCTGTGATGCTCACACATTGCATCTGATGTGTTATTTCCAAGCGCTATTTTTTGTTGTTGTTGTTTTGTTTGTTTTAAACCAACTCTGACCCTTTCTGGGTCGAACCTGAAACCTCTCCTCCCAAAGCAAAATTTCTTAAAACAAATAAAATTAAGTCCCTTCTGTGCCCCTTCCATGGCCTGGCGGGGGGTCTGTTCTTTCTCAGCATCCTTAATCGTCCAAACTTCAGTGCGGATATCCACCTGTCATAAATGGTGCCACATCTTTTCACCTTTTCATAGTCCAATAAAATAAATACAGTGGGCCCTTGTATAACAAACAGCTTGTATAACATAAATTTTGTACAACATAAAAATTCCGGAGATAGGGTAAATTTGCTTAACATAATCGCCTATGGGGAGAATCCGTACAACATAAAAATGGGATCACTCTGTTTTCAATGCATTCCTATGGGAATTTGTATAAAGGAAAATTTGCTTAACATAATTTCATTTGGAATGAATTAATTCCTTTATACAAGGTACCACTGTAATAATAAAGCGAGATGGAGAGCCTCTCTAGCCAGGCATAGTCTTCCTTCTGCTTGGGGCTCCTTCCTCCCACTGGCATCTCCTAAAAAAACCTCCCCGGTTTTTTTATCCCAATTTGCTCTTCTTCACTTCTGTTTTTTTGTTTGTTTCCCTGTTTTTTGTTGTTCAACTTACAGAAGGTACACCGATCCGAGGTAAGCGAACCCCATGTGCAGATCGGAGCACACACTGGCGCGCCCTCGACCCTCTCCCAAATGCCGTGTTTCTAACCCTCGATTATAACCAGTTCCTTGTGGTTGTGTGCAATTTCTTTCAATCTGCAGTTTTTTCCCCCAATGTTTCACTGTTTGTGGGTCTGTTTTTCCCTTCCTTCCCCACGTCTTCTCTTCCTCCTGTCTTGTCATCCTGTGTCTCCTCTCCCATACCTTCCCATTTGTTGATTTTTTTGCCTTTTGGTTTCCAAAAAAACTTGTATATATTCTGTCTTTTGTTTTATCTCCTTCTTTGTTGCGGGGTGGGACCAAAGTCTAAGAGACGACCTTCCGCCTTCTCTGCGCATTTGGAATTTATCGCGGCTACGCTTGTTGTCGCCGGCCGCGAGGGACTGCACTGTATTTCTGTGCTGGTTGTCTTTGAAATAATGGTGATGATGATGATGATGATGATGGTAACAATATTTCTTCACATTCAGCCACGGAGGTGAGGTTTACAGTAATGGGATCCTGAGCTGTGTTCCCAGAACCTGCAAGAAAAGAGGGGAATTTAATGGCATCACTGGTGTGTGTGTGTGTGTGTGTATATATCTACTGGAAGCGGAGAGGAAAGAGAAATTATATTGCTTCACGCTTGTGTAGCAATAATATCCCTTGATGGATTCAAGAACAAAAAATGTACAGGAATTAGACCCAAGACCTGTCTCCTTCAGTAGTTTTAACTGACAGCAGGTTGCAAGATCTGCATCTCGGATCCCCTATGGCTAGCTCGTAGGATTTTATCAATCCGGGATATGTGGAGGCTTGGGTTAGAACCCTGCTGGATCCGATCAAAGCCGGTTGCATTTATCACTTTAAGCGCTCAGATAGAAGGAAGTATCAGATGTCCTGAGACCTCTGTTTGCTGGCCGGCGGGCGAACCGGGCCGAGATGGTGCTGATGGCTGCAACTCTTAGTTTGCAACTTTGAGTAGGCTTCCCTTCCTCACCGCCACCGCTGTTCCGCTGGGGGAGAGGTCGATGGCTGCCGCGGGTGAGGTTTCCGTGATGTCAGGAGCGGTCCAGGTCCAGGCATGTCGAAAAACATTGCGGTTTTTCAAAGAGAGTGTTGGACAGCGACACGGTGAAAGCTTTCATCCCACCGCCGTTCCATTGCGGTGGGACGAAAGCTTTTGGGCCGGTCTTTGGAAAGGCAGAGGGGAAAAGGCCTCGCTTGGTGGTGGAATAGGTTTATGTCTCACCTTGCTGCCCCGATTCCTCAGAATGAGAGGCATAGACGCCCTTCAGGCCTGCCGAGATCCAAGGTAGTAAAGAAACAAGAAAAGCAAGCCGTTTGCAGTTCCTGGAAAAGAACCACGGTGATGTGTAAGGACCATCATAGGTTTGACCGGAGCGGTCTGGCTTGGAAGAACACCACACATCCACATTTTAAGTAATTAAGTTTCAAAGGGGTGTTTTTACGCCACCTGTGAAACGGGTGCTGGAACCTGGCTGTCAACACACAGGAAGGCATGCATGGGAATAGGTTTCACCGGACTTCACAGGACATCGGTGTGCGCGCGCAAGCACGCTTTGTAGGCTGCTGGAGGTTGGTGAGAAAAGGTAGACACCGGGTGTATCCTAGAAGGATGGTTGGTTTTGGGGTTTTTTTTTTTTTTGGTTGGGGGAGAAATAGTAGGAATGGAAGAAGCCTTCTCCAATTAGATACACACCTGAGGTCTCCGAGTGGCAAGCCCCATCAGCCCCAGCTGCCGGGAATGATGGGAGTGATCGCGACAAAGCGGGAGGGGGAGCCAGACTGGAGAAGGCTGAGCGAGCATTGAGCGCCATGCCCTCGGGCCACCACGCTAACACCTTCCTTGACCTCTTTCCCACCCCACCCCCCTCTTTTCTTTCTCTCTCTCTGCTCTCCTCCCGTTCTAGGTGGCCTCCAGATCGACAGCAGCGAAGAGACGGACCAGGGGAAATACGAGTGTGTGGCGAGTAACAGCGCCGGCGTGCGTTACTCCTCGCCCGCTAACCTATACGTGAGAGGTAGGGAGCGCCGTGACTCGCCGGGATGACAAAACGTAACTCCCGTTCGCCGCCGCCCCTCCGCGTGTAACTTTTTTCAGGGGGGGGGTCCTCTGCGGTGTTACTCCGCTGTTGCCTACCTGGAAGGGTTGAACGTGGGAATGATGCCGTTTCAGGGTGGGCCGAAAGGACAGATGCCTTGCCTACGGCTAGAGAGGGGGTACCATGCCAACCTAGCCTTGTAGGTTGGACAAGGGGCACGCCCCCGCTGCCCAATTATAGGATGCTAAGGGACAACTCCCCCCCCAAAAAAAGAGCAAAAACCAGACCTACATCTCCTCTCTTCCCCATAAGTAGCAAATGTCTCTCTGCAAGCCTGCATATCCATCTCAGCCTGACCCAAACTTCTTTTACCTTGCAAATTAAAGTTTTAATTCTGGGTTCACCTCTCCCTCACACAAGCATCCGGCATCCTATGCTTTTAAATTCTGGGCCAAATTATTGACTCCTGGGCCGATCCTCGCCCCTTCCCATCCCACGAAGGTGAGCCGTTCAAAATATTGCCTTCTATTTCCAAACTAAATGGGTGTGGCAAAGTCATCGCCTTCCGCCCCTCCCGGCCGACAAATGGGGGGTGAGGCGTGCAAGTCATGCCTTGCAAATCCACGTTTTAGACCCGTTGAGACTTCCAGGATAATTGCAAACTTTGCAAATTTTAGTCTTGGGAGGGAGATGAGGGAACGGACACTGTAAGAATTTAGTGGAGATGGTTCCCTGTGTGAAATTTTCAACATTTTTGAAGCCATGGGGAGGAGAGGGATTTGTAAGTATGGAGTGGGGACAAGGTGTGGGGGGGTTTAGAGTCCCCCCTCAAAAAACAATCTAGAAATTTTACATCTCAAGTTGAGGCTGGTGGCTCTCACGTTGCCAAGGAACCTACTATGCTCTCTCTTTTTTAATGATGGGATTTTTGTAATTTTAGGACTTCCAGGTATCACCTGGAATATTCCAGGTAGATTTTTTGGGATTGCCAAGGGAGAAACCAACAATGTGTTTCTACCTCGGTGTTGTGGTTCTCTCTAGAATAATCACATAGAGAGCCTAATGGAAGCCCCCCCCCTTCACTACCACCACTCTCCAAGAACCACATGGGCCATTCATGGGATTACGGAAATCCCATCCCTCCCTGCGGTTGTGGTCAGAACTTGAGACGGAGCTTTCCAGGGTCCTGAAGCCAGCAATTCAGTACCTTGGATGGCTCGTCCAAAGTTCGGGCTCCAATGGAGCGGATTCCTTGCTCTTCCCCATTCCCCCAAATGGAGTCACTAGGCGAAGAAACGGCGAAGACCAATCTCCAGCTTTGCAACACGATAAATCTTTTGGGGGGTTGCCCTTGGTTCGCGGCTTCCGAATTTAGCATTTTTGGTTGAACTTGGGAACGGCCCATAAGTTGCAGTTGAAGCCAAACAGGGGGCACACAGCTTTATCACGGTTTGGGCCGTGGATCGAAGGCAGAGATGCCAAAGAATAATAATAAATTTAAAAATCAGAGAACATAGAACTGTTGTCGGACTCAAAGTGAACGGGGCCTCGTTTTGGTCATGTTAACCTCCATCATCATCGGATCCCGTTACCTGTCAGTCTGGGGGGTTCTGTTAAGAGGCGAAGATTTCCCCTCTGGAGCCAGATCACCCAAAAAAATCCGGTTTCGAAGGGACCTAGTGTTTTACAAGTCCAAAGATGAAAACATAAAAGCCGGGGACTGGTTGTCCTAGATCGGAAGCCGTAGGTATCAAGCTGCCAATTCCCTCTTCACCCCAGAGACGGCCCGGCCGCAACCTGGAAAGGCATAACATTGGTGATGGTCCCTCAGAATATTTTGATGAGAAGTATCGTTATCGCAAAGCCCTAATGGTTGGTTTGCTCGCTCACCTTGAAATGTTGGGCTCGCCGTTAACTCTGAAATGGTTGCGAATGTGATTTCTCATGCTGGTATTTTGGTGGGCGAGTTTGTCTCTGAATACGCTTCTTCCATTAAAAAACGACAACCAAAAACGGAGGGGAGCCCTGTCCGAGTTTAATACCTCCCCTTTCCCTCACCAAAAGAAGTTCCCCGCGACAGATGACTGGCTGAGAAGAAATGTGAATTGTTCATCTTCTGAAATGTTTGATTAATGTTTTATTCCTGCCTGTACCATTGGCGTTATTGACATCCCTGGCACGTACCAATACGTGCTAGGCGTTACCTTCAACGCAATGGATCAGAAGTTGTATCGGCACCCTACAGACAAACCCTCCTTCATGATTTTTGTCTCATTTGGGGAACCTGCCTAACGATGCGGTTTTTCATTTATGTCCTTTTTAAAAAAACACTTGCTTGTTTTTTTTTTTTTTTTCAAGAGATGGCTCTACTTTGTTACATTGTTGTGACCATATGGTAAAAAAAAAAAGGATACGGGAAAGGATGCTACAGCTGTTTTACGAATGTTTAGTCTCAGCCTCTGACTTGGCACCCAGCGGTATAAAATATTAATCTCTGCCGTTATGCAGAAGGGAAAAGTTATTTTGTTGTTCATCTCCAAGGTCTTTAAAGGTTTATAAAAGGCTGAATTTGTAACAGCCCACGCTGCTCAGTGGGTTTCTGCTCTTCTGATTTTTTTTCCCCTGTGGTTTCTAATTTGATGTGGTTTGATCTCCATTCTCTCCTGACAAGACTGGACTGAGGTGCCCTACTCGTCTCCAGCCAAACGGGAGAGTTTCCGGAAGTTTTGATAGTATCTTGTCCCTTTCCCATTAAAAAAAAAAAAAAAAAACCCACCCCACCCCAAAAATACCCAATGCTTTGGGTGATCTTTATTTCATACTAGCATCACCATGTTAGAGTCGTAACCACCCGGGTGAAACGCTGCTGCCCCGTCAGCGGTCCGGAACAGACATGATTAAAAATCCAAGATGTCCCAAACTCGGATAATTAATGATTCATGGCAAAAATTGGCCTCTTCCACATCCTTAGGGACGCGATTATGTTTCTGCGGCACAAAATTTTAAAAAATAATAATAAAATTCTGATGCAAATTCTGTCCATTGAAAACTAGTACTTGCACATGGCATGTAGGTTCTGTTAGGGGTATATGGAAACTCACTTGGTTGGCTGGTTTTTAACACTGTTTTTTATAACTTTTCTGCTCTCCTTTGTCTTGCTCCTTCCTCAAACGGGGGGGGGGTGTTTAAGGAAAACAACTGGATTTGTTCCTTCTGGGAGAAAGTGTTGGGGGGGTGTTTGTTCTCGGGGTGCTGGTTTTGCCCACTGCTTTACTTTCTGTTGTTGCTTTCTGAGAGTGTTGAACTCGCTTGCTGGTTTGTTGGTTTGTTTATTTATTTATTTTAATTATTTCTTCCACCACATTTCCTTGTGTCCCCCCCCCTTTAAAAAAGTGGTCTGGGGGCAGGTCAGGTACTTCCCCCTTCCCCTCTCCCCCCTTCCATTTACAAGTGAGTTTCGATGCAAAGAGAAGGTTCAGACAAGTTTGGACGCGTTGCGTTTTCAAGGCATGTCCACACCGGGTTCCCTTGTTGGAGGGGGGGGGTTAAGACCAGGAACCAGACACAGACACAGGCAGCCAGTGGGGGGGCTTGGGTTCACTTATTTGTAGCCGTTCAGCATTTGGAGACGGGAGGGGGCATATCCCTTTATCTGCACCTAACCCCGTTGTTGGCTGCAAAACATAAATTAACCGTGCCAGGGGAGGGACCTTGGTGGCCAAAAAAGGGAAAAAAACCAAACCAATCCAAAAACCGAAAGGGGTTACCCCGAATCCTTGTTTTCCAACTCCCGGCCAACGCCCGGTGAAGACATGCCTTGAGCGGTCTCAGGGGTTTGGTGTAATTCTCCTCGGGGCCAACCGGCCGAGAGATTGCGGAGAACGTCTGAAGAGCGATGGTGAGAACGTCAAGAGCGGGAGTGGGGAGGAAGGGAAGAGAATTTGGGGCAGATGGGGCAAAACGGGCCTTTTAATATTTCCCGGAGTCTTAGGGTGGGTTGCGGTGGGAGTTCGGTAGGTTTGGGGCCAAGGGGGGGGATCATCACCTCCAGGGCTGCTGACAGATTTCCGGTCTCCGAGTGCAAATGTTTTTGGGGGGCTGCTCCCGAATTACGGGTACTGTTTTGCAAAATTGGCCGGATGCAATGCTGGGGACCTCCAAACGAGCCCCCGATTCACCCAAAAAAAAAAAAAAAGACTTAATGAAACACTGGCCGTTATCTTTTCGGTAGTCCTGGCGGCCCGAAATGAACAGAAATTCGAGTGACGGGGCGAATCCAGAGATTTTTCCGAAAAGGAGAAAGAAGAAGAAAGAAAGAAATATTATTTATTTATTTATTTTTTAGTTAAAGACGGAAATGCGAAAGCAAAGTCAGTTTGCAGTTTGCCAGCCGTGAAGGCCTTTTTTTACTCTCTCTGTGTTTCCCCTATTTTTCTCTCTTCTCCTCATGTCATTGTGTTCTGCATCAAAATCCCCTTAACATCCCTCAGAGCTACGAGAAGGTTGGTGTGGTTTTTTTTCTTTTTTACTTTCTTTATACCCACATTTTTACATTTCTTAAGAAATTAAAATTTAAAAAAAGAGAAAAGAAAAAAGAGAGAAATATTATCTATGTGATCGGTATCTATTTTTTTTCTATTTAAAAATAATTGCAAATATGATTGAAATTGAACCGAAAGGAAAAAAAAAGAGAGAGAAAGCAAGAAATCTCTGTATCTTTCTGTATTAAAGATATATATATATATAAAAATATATAAATATATTTAAGAAAAATTTAAAAAAAAGATTACAACCGAGATCCGCTCGTTCTTGGGTCTCGTCGGTGATGAGTTGAGTTGCATTGTGGGCCTCTCTCTGCATCCGTTGGTAATGTTGCTGCGTTATGTGCATTTTTTCTGTCGTCATGGTTACCTTGCTGTATGGACGTCTCAGCCTGATGCATGACGGAAGAATGTTTAAAAACGGCGATCTCTGCATGCTGATCTTTTCGAGATATATATATATATATATATTTTCCCCTTTGGGGCGGATTCTTATGACTCTCGTTTTATTCCGATTCATCCCCCCCTCCTCCTCCTGATCGTTTAGACCTCCCTTCTTTTTCTTTTTTAAATTACAAATTGTGTACCTGTGTGCATTTTTATTTCTCTAGATCTATTATGTACCTTTTATTTTTGAAGATTCATGAGTTTCTTGTGGATTTTTTTAAAAAAAAATTATTATTATTATTATTATTATTATTATTATTATTATTATTATTATTATTATTATTATTATTATTATTATTATTATTAGTTTCATTAGTTTCATTAGTTTTATTAGTTTTATTATTATTAGTTTTATTTTGGTTTATTCCTCTCTTTTTTCCAGAAAAAAAGGAAAGTTTTAAGCTCAATTTTTTTAAAAAAATTATTATTATTATTTTACTTTTAGTTTTTTCTCTCTTTTTCCCTCTCTCCACCCCTTCCTTTGTTGGTTTCTATTGGTTATGCTGTGATTTTTTTATCCCAGTTGCATTATGGGAAAAGCCAGTGTTCCTGCCGCCCTAACCTGTTTTCAGATCTGACTTCCTCATTCCCTCCAACCGTTGGATAAACTTTAAATTTTCTCTGATCCAGAAGTGACTAAATCACACAGTTCTAATCTCTGTTTGAAAGGGAGCGGAAGCGAGAGTTTTAGAAATGAGAAAAAAATATCTCAAGTTCTGCCAATTCTTTTTAGGAAATGAAAAAAAAATTAGAAATAAGAGACAGATGTTTGTCTTTGATAGATTAGGAGCCTAATAAATCTGAATTTTGAAGAGTATTTCTTGACTTGGTGGAAAGATAATTTATGCTATTATTATTTATTATTATTATTATTATTATTATTATTATTATTATTATTATTATTATTATTATTATTATTAATATTAGTTTGATTTATTCAAATCCTTTTTTGTGCCCTAGTTCTTGATTAGCCCAATAAATATGCATTGGAATGATTTCCCATGGTAAAGTGTTTGATCTGCATTAATCGACTTGAAATAAAAACCGTAGACACCACCACCGACCATGTTCCCTGTACATATTTTTGAATGATTTTTTTTAAACAACTACCTCTAGTTATGGTGAAGGACAAGCCTAACTCCCTCAAATTATATTGATTTTTTTAAGTCTCTGTAAAGTGTGCTTTATGCACCCTGCTTGTGAATACATTGGGTGTGGAAAAAATCTTTTAAATTAGGTGTTCATGCAAGAAGACGATTCCGCCAAAGTTATCTGATGGCAGTATTTCTAATTTATTTTGTTCTCCTCCTGCCTTAAAGCTTCCACCCCCGTTTTCATGAGAGGACAGTTCTTTGAAGGCCCTCATACTGCTGGATAATGCAGAATTATTAATTATATGGGAAGGAATGAACATTCAGAACAAGATCCGCCATGGGAGACAAGATGGCGGCCCTTGGGTGGCAAACCCCCCCCAAAAAAAAGGAACAGGGCCTCAGTGGTGGCATTCACACGAATGAGAGACATATTATGCCTGGGGAGGCATGTGCAGAAGGGATATCTCTCACCTTCACATCGTTTGTCTGGTTTTATTTGAAGCCGGGGTTGGCAACTTGGATGGATCCAGCTTTCTTGGCCCATCTTGGCTATAGAGTGACAATTTGTAGTTTGAAAATACAAATTTATAAGACACATCAGGTTACTAGTTCTCTCACTGCCCTCCCCACCCAATATGACCTGGTTCTGCATCCCAATTGAAAATAAATAAATAAATAAATAAATAAATAAATAAATAATAAACTCATTCCTAAAAACAAAAAACAAAAGGTCTTCCATTCTCTCCTTTGTTTCTTCTGATTGTAATCCTGTTTCTTTAATGATGACTTTTTAAATAAAATAATAATAATAGGATGACATTTTAAACGTGGCATGGGCACCACTCTTGATGTACAGGAATTAAAGCTGTGTGATTTCCATGTTTTTTGTTTTATTTCTTTATTTGAGAAATCCGGTGCAACCTTGAAAGTTATCTGTCTTGTGATGATATTACTATTTCTTTTTCTCTCCTACTCTCTCTTCTCTCTCCCACCTCTCTTTTTTCTCCCCTTCACTTTTCCTCCCTTCTGTCTTTTTCTCTCTCTCTTTCCTTCCTTCCTTCCCTCCTTCCTTCCATTTTCCTCCTTTCTCTCTCTGCCTCAGTTTCTCTTCCGTTGGTGGGGTTTCCACGCTCAAACACCTGTGATTTTTCCCTGCACGCATACCACCCTTCCCCTTCCACCATTTCCCACCTTGCCAAGGTGGGACTCTTAACCCCCAAAGCTTGTAGGAAAACATAAGGAAAAAAAGCTGTCCGTAATATAAGGTGTTCCTTGCATTTTCCCCTTTCTTCTTTTGCGAGACAAGGTAGCACCTCAGTCTCTTCAATTCTATACTCATCCAAATGATATGCTAAGGAGGCCCCATTGACGAGCCTCATTTCTAGGATGAGAATTTTTAAAATTCTAGCAACTTTCCGGTTGAGCTTCTTAAAAGGTCTTAAGTTGAATAGTGTGGAGGGCCCAGAGGTTTTAGTTTCCCTACCATTATTTTTTTTAATTCCCTGGATGTAGAAATATAGCATGTCAAAGAGGATGGCAGGCAAATATATGCACCCCTATCAGCTAGCTTTCTACATGCAAGGATTTTTTTAAAAAAAATTGAGTACATTGGGCCAGAGGTTCTCTACCTGATAGCAGTCCAAGCAGAGGGATCCAGCCAGCTTCAACGCCCCTTGTGAATGGAGTGTAGGCACCAGAAGGCCCCCTTAACACACACACACACCCCGCAATGTGCTGAGATTTCACAGTGCATGGGTGGACATGGAAATTAAACCAATATTTTTTCTAGAGGAAGAGTGTGATTTTAGGTGGATCGGCCACTCTATCCGATCGAACGCCTGCAGTGCTTTGCCTTCCCTTGGGCAGCAGTTTTATCCAGGCATCTTCTTTGTTTGTTACCTCTGTTGGTTTCTTGTTCTTTTGAGGTTTCTATCCTTGAGCAGAACTATTTGTATTTCTGCTACAATCTGAGTATTTCACTGAATATTCAGGAGCTTTTATGGTTGCTCACAGTGAGGGATATTGAAGGTGAGGGACTTCTCACATTTTGAATGCCGAGAGAAGTAAATGATCCAATGTCCAGCAGATCTTCCTAGACCCTTTCTCTATGTATTAAATTTAATTATTTCCCCTTCCCTGAGCTGTTGGTCTCATGGAGAGACAGAGATCATTTCTACAATCTTAAATCATCTCCATCCTTGCATTCAGAGAGAAAGAGAGAGAGAGAGGGAGAATGAAAATATTGTTCCAGGGATAAGTGGATACCCTCTGCTTTTTTGGACAGTCGATGTTGAAATTCTATTTTTTTTAAAAAAATTAACAATTAAAATCTGGTGAAATTAACACTCTGTTTCTGCAGAAGGATTTCTCAAGAGTTTCTAAGAAGTATGATAGGTCTGGCAGAATTATTCCCAAAGGTTGCTCTGCAGGAACACTGTGCTATGTGTGGTTTTGAAAATTGCGGGCTGCTTCTGTGTTATATGCCTTGGTTGTTGTTTTTCTTTTTTCTTTTCCTTTCGCATCGCTGTTCTCTTTGTTTGTTTTTGTTTTTTGAGGGGGGAAATTTTAGATTACACCTTGTCAAAAACCCTGCTGGCCAGCTTGCAAAGTCCCACGCTCCCTGCTGTGTCTGGAAATGGCAGGGCTGGGGAAAGCGTCGCCGTCCAGCATCTGCGCGGCATTGCCCACGATTCAGCAGATGTCCGTCGTGCGAATTAAATTCGTAAGCTGACCCTGTGCGAATTAGACCCAGCAATCTGTGCGTGGTTTTTTTTAAAATTCAATTTGCAACTGCCCCCGAAAAAAAGGGTAGGAACAATCTGGATGTGTTTTCTTGAAATATGAAGAACCAAGGAAACAAGACAGGGTGTAATCTAACCTTCACTACGAATACAATGAGGCTGCACATTATTTTGGCCCTGTTTTTCTCCCTCCCCTTCCTGTTCATTTTGGAATAAGACGGAACTGGTCTCCTGTCTCACCAAAATGCCAATAATGTCCGCCTTCTCACCTCATTCGGAGCAGCGGCTTGCCGGGAGTCAAAATGTGTTAATACCATTTGGTTTCGTTCGGTGCTTTCGACTAGTCACTTCATTATTATTATTATTATTATTATTATTATTATTATTATTATTATTATTATTATTATTATTATTATTATTATTATTATTATTCTCTCCCCCACCCCCACCCCCCAAAATATTATTTATCTCTGTTGTGATTTTTCCCCTACCAAAAAAAATGAAATATATTTCCCCCTATCCTTATGTTTTTCTGTAACTCAGTTAAATTAACTTCTCTTTACAGACTTCTTTTGGTTTCATGTTAATTTTCCTCTCCCTTCACCTGTCAATCCTGCCCCCCTCCTCCACTTTTTGTTGTTTTAAAATCTGGTCATGCATTTCCTTGTGAATCGAGATTTGAATTAACCTATATTTATGAGTTTACATCACCCCTTTTGTCAATGTTTGGACTTCTCTTACCCCTCCCAGCTATAGGTACAAATTTAAAGAGAAACATGATCATAAGGCAAAATCTGGAGACGAATCAAATCAAATCCGTATTTATGATTTTTCTTTCCACCCGGAATTGAAAGGACCCTGTGAGGGAGAATAGGGTGTTGAATCTGGACTTCATTTTGTCTGCAACCACGTCTCTTACTTTTTCCTGGGTGTTGTTGTCCAAGGACATCTGGGAACCCACTGTTTATGTTACACACGTGGAACTTTCTAGCACCCGCCCAACTCCCGACAAATAACTAGAAGGCCACAAAATAAAAATTGTGTGCTATTCAGCGGGGTTCTCCGTAGCGTTAAGTAAAATGATCTTTACTTACCATGGATGCAAAAACATGAGATTCCTCCATAAGACTCCACTCGGCGTGGTTCTCTAACAGGACGTGTCCAAGTTTGAATCTGGATTTTTCCCCATTTAAAATAAGCATAGCGCTGTTGCGCTGTGATCACTCATTCAGAACCCATTGAGAGAAGTCAGGGATTGACCACCGCAACGTCACGCATTCCAGATCCCATAGAGCAGTGGTTCTCAACCTGTGGGTCCCCAGATGTTCCTGGACTGCAACTCCCAGAAACCCTTTCCAGCACAGCAAGTGGTGGGGGCTTCTGGGAGTTGCAGTCCAGGAACATCTGGGGGGCCACCGGTGGAGAAACCACTGCCATAGAGTTTGTAATGGATAGATTAATGTCTTGAAATGTCACCAGAAAGGAAGGCAAGGCCATGAATGTGGTGAAGCATGTTTTGAAAGAACATTACTTTTTAAAAACCTTGATTCCTGAAGATTGGGGTGCTTCCCTCTGGCTTGTAATGAAAATAATTTTTTTTCAGCCACAAGCATGTTAAATCTGGTGCTTCTTGACATGTTCTGGGTGTGGAATGGGTGAGGTGCGACCCCCCCCCAAAGTCACTTATCCCTCGTTTAAGTTCAGACATCCCAAATCCATCACCGGAGCCATATGGCTCCATGACATAGCGCTAAACTACTATGCTCCAGCGCTACGTCAAGGGTTCTCAGCTTTGGGTAACCTCCGGCGTCCTTGGACCGCGATTCCCAGAACTCTTGATGGTGAAAGATTCTGAGAACGATGGCGCAAGAAAACTTGGGTGACCTGAGGTTGGGAGCTGCAGCGCAGGTTTTCCCATCAGCGGCCAACGACAGGACCGCCTTCCCTTGAATTGTTTCCTCCAAGCGTCAGCCGTCCGGTGTTGGCCAGGCTGGGTCTTCCCGCCATCGGGGCGGACGGGAACCATCCTGGTTGCCGTCTGTTAAATCAGTCGCCTGTTACCTTACGCCACAAGCACGACGGGCACCGTACTGTACCCGTCTTCTTTTGCCCCCCAGGGACCAAAAATTGGCATTGCCTTTCAGACTTCGATTCACACGGTTTCTCCCAACTCTGCCCTTCCAATCTCTTGTTTCCGTGTTGTTGTTCTGTTTTTAAATTTTCATTCCGGTTCGGTTTGGTTCTTTTCCTTCTCCTCCTCCTCCTCCTCCTCCCTTTTCTTCCCCTTCTCTCCACCCCCCACCCCCCCAGTCTTTCCTCCAAGTGCTAGACTCCGTTCTGATGTACTGTCTCACTCTGTTCCACAGACACCTCGGGTATTTCCATCGCATTCCCCTGTGCCATGCTCACCTTGTCGGTGGCCCAGTTTCTCCCCCATTGAGCCTCTCCTCTCTGTCCATTTTGGCCTCCCCTTCCCCACCTTATCCCGTGGGTTCAGATCTGAGCCACCCCCTTTTGCCTTAAGGCAGGGGTGTCCAAACTTCAGCCCTCCAGATGTTTTGGACCACAGGGCCCAGACGTCCAAGCCTGTATGGCCAATGACAAAGGGCTGTGGGAGTTGTGTTCCAAAACATCTGGAGGTGCGAAGTTTGGACACCCCTGCCTTAAGACCTTCCCTGGCTTCCTTCCTTCCCTTTTTTTCCTGAACTTCAAACGTTCTCCTGGGTGCCTTCCATTGTTATTCCTCCCCTCATGCTCCCAGGTCTCTCCCTTGTGTTTCAAAAGACTGATGCTGTTTCCTTATGGGTCCCCTTTTAAACAAATATTTATCTCTTTTTATTTTTCATGCAAAGAAATCCTCTCCTGCAATCAAATTTTGATGACACGCCAGAGAGGACAGATGCCATTTCAAAACAGACCCCCCAAAAAAAATCCTCCTCCATCTCATAACATAACATAACATAACATAACATAACATAACATAACATAACATAACATAACATAACATAACATAACAAAGCCCTGCTGGATCAGGCCAAAGGCCCATCGGGTCCAGCTTCCTGGATCTCCCAGTGGCCCACCAGATGCATTTAGGAGCGCATGAGACTAGATCTCTCTCTCCTGATACACCACTCCCCTGCCTCTGGCCCTTGAAGGACCCCAGTTTTAAGCCTGGAGATGACACATCTCCATCATGGTTTGTCACCTGGGATGGACTTTTCCTCCAGGAATCTGTCCAATCCCCTTTTGAAGGCATCCAGGCCAGATGCCATCACCACATCCTGTTGCAGGGAGATCTTATTGATCTCCCCAGGGGGATCAATAAGATTATTTTTTTTTGCAAAGGTAAATGCTTTCATGAGAAATCCTTTCATGAGATCGATCATTGTGGATGGGGTTGTTGGGGAGAGGGCTGATACTATTTCTTGGACCACACATTCCATAAATCTCTGTCCTTGGAGTCCAGCCTGACAGACACCGGAATGTGGCTCGCCTGGGGTGGGGGGAAGGCCTGAACTGGAAGGCTTTGAGACTAGGTCTTCCCTTTCCCCTGAAAATAAAACATCCCCCGAAAAGAAGACCTACTTGCAATTTTGCTTCTCGCTGAAATACCCTGTTTCCCCGAAAATAAGACATCCCCTGAAAATAAGACCTACTTACAGTTTTGCCCCACACTGAAATATAAGGCATTCCCCCCGAAAATAAGGCCTCCCCAATAATAAGATAACAATAAATGTGTACCGTATTTTTCCTCATGGAAAAATAAGACATCCCCTGAAAATAAGACCTAGCGCATTTTGGGGAGCAAAAATTAATATAAGACACTGTCTTATTTTCAGGGAAACACGGTATAAGGCCTCCCCCGAAAATAAGGCCTCCCCGATAATAAGATAACAATAAATGTGTACCGTATTTTTCCTCATGGAAAAATAAGACATCCCCTGAAAATAAGACCTAGCGCATTTTGGGGAGCAAAAATTAATATAAGACACTGTCTTATTTTCGGGGAAACACGGTATAAGGCATCCCCCGAAAATAAGGCCTCCCCGATAATAAGATAACAATAAATGTGTACCGTATTTTTCCTCATGGAAAAATAAGACATCCCCTGAAAATAAGACCTAGCGCATTTTGGGGAGCAAAAATTAATATAAGACACTGTCTTATTTTCAGGGAAACACGGTATAAGGCCTCCCCCGAAAATAAGGCCTCCCCGATAATAAGATAACAATAAATGTGTACCGTATTTTTCCTCATGGAAAAATAAGACATCCCCTGAAAATAAGACCTAGTGTATCTTTGGGAGCAAAAAGTAATATAAGACACTGTCTTATTTTCGGGAAAACGGTATAAGGCATCCCCGAAAATAAGGCCTCCCGATAATAAGATAACAATAAATGTGTACCGTATTTTCCTCATGGAAAAATAAGACATCCCCTGAAAATAAGACCTAGCGCATTTTGGGGAGCAAAAATTAATATAAGACACTGTCTTATTTTCAGGGAAACACGGTATAAGGCCTCCCCCAAAAATAAGGCCTCCCCGATAATAAGATAACAATAAATGTGTACCGTATTTTTCCTCATGGAAAAATAAGACATCCCCTGAAAATAAGACCTAGCGCATTTTGGGGAGCAAAAATTAATATAAGACACTGTCTTATTTTCGGGGAAACACGGTATAAGGCATCCCCCGAAAATAAGGCCTCCCCAATAATAAGATAACAATAAATGTGTACCGTATTTTTCCTCATGGAAAAATAAGACATCCCCTGAAAATAAGACCTAGCGCATTTTGGGGAGCAAAAATTAATATAAGACACTGTCTTATTTTCAGGGAAAACGGTATAAGGCCTCCCCGAAAATAAGGCCTCCCGATAATAAGATAACAATAAATGTGTACCGTATTTTTCCTCATGGAAAAATAAGACATCCCCTGAAAATAAGAAGCGCATTTTTGGGAGCAAAAATTAATATAAGACACTGTCTTATTTTCGGGAAACACGGTATAAGGCATCCCCGAAAATAAGGCCTCCCGATAATAAGATAACAATAAATGTGTACCGTATTTTTCCTCATGGAAAAATAAGACATCCTGAAAATAAGACCTAGCGCATTTTGGGGAGCAAAAATTAATATAAGACACTGTCTTATTTTCAGGGAAACACGGTATAAGGCCTCCCCCAAAAATAAGGCCTCCCCGATAATAAGATAACAATAAATGTGTACCGTATTTTTCCTCATGGAAAAATAAGACATCCCCTGAAAATAAGACCTAGCGCATTTTGGGGAGCAAAAATTAATATAAGACACTGTCTTATTTTCGGGGAAACACGGTATAAGGCATCCCCCGAAAATAAGGCCTCCCCGATAATAAGATAACAATAAATGTGTACCGTATTTTTCTTCATGGAAAAATAAGACATCCCCATGAAAATAAGACCTAGCACATTTTTGGGAGCAAAAAGTAATATAAGACCCTGTCTTATTTTCAGGGAAACAGGGTAACTTCACCCCTCCAGATGTTTTGGACCACAACTCCCACAGTCCTTTCTCCTTGGCAATACAGGCTTAGAATTCTGGGAGTTGTGGTCCGAAACATCTGGAGGGGTGAAGTTTGGACACGCCTGGTCTTAACTCTTCCCATGCGCCCCCTTAAGCCTCTGGGTCCAGTGGTGACGAACCTTCAGCACCCCAGAGGGTTTCAGACCACAGCTCCCACGGTCCTTTGCCCTCGGCAGTCTAGGAAGTTGTGGTCCAAAACATTTGGAGGGCCGAAGGTTCGCCACCACCGGCCCAGGCAAGTCATCGTTTACACGTCATTAAAGCATCTATCAGGTAGAGCTTCCAAAATGGAGAACGGTGGGACTTGTGGTCCCCTCTAAATGCAAACCCAACCTTGCATGGATATTTAGACTGTCCTGTGTTTTCTAGACTTTTTTTGAGGCTTCCTCCAACCTCCTTAAAAATTCAGCGTTGTTTTTTTTAAACTCCTTCTGACAGGGCAATGACTCTATAATTCTGATTTCACGCAGGTAACACCTTCCGGTTCAATCCCTCGTCTGCTCCGTCTTGAGCCGGCTACCTGCCTACAAATGCCATCCCTCCTATTTACGAGCCGGAAGCGCTGCCTAATGGTTTAGACCCCATTATACTAGTTGTTTTTGAATTGGACCCATAAGGAACGGCCCTCCCCTCCCCCTCGCCATCCTGTTCTGACCCTCCCGAAATGTCCACCCCCTTTCCTTTCCCACCTGAAGAACCCACCCCATGGGTCGTCCATTCCGTTTCCTCCTGTTCTTTGCATTTTCTCTCCCTCTACTTTTTAAATTCCCATTCGTGGTCCTCCACATTTTCCATAGCCTGGTGGTTTTGTTCTGTTTTTGAGTGTGGGTTTTGTTGTTCTTTTTTTTTTTGTCCTTTTACACATTTTTTTTAAAAGTATTGAAATTTCTTTTCCTCCTCCTCCTCCTCTCGATTCGTCTCGGTCCTCTCTTATCCTCTTTACCTTTGTTATGACGGTTTATGATTATTCTGCCAGGGCTGTGATGTGCCAATGGTAAAAAAAAAGTAACCACATTGGTTCACATCAGCTAGAAATGAGAAAAAAAAAGAGTATGCAGCATTTTTTTTTAAATGGGTTTCCCCTTCCCCTTAACCCTTCTCTCTCCCTCACTCCGTCCCTCCCTCTCTTGATTTCCTTCTGTTCTTTTCCCCCCTTTCTTCTTTTTTTCCTTCTGGGTGGTCGCTTAGTAGCTCACCTATATTTTCTTTTCTCTGTCTTCCTCTTTTTTTCCCTCTCTGTTCCTTCCTTCCTTCCTCTCCCTCTCTCTCTCTCTCTCTCTCTCTCTCCCTCTCTGTCTCTTCCTTTTCTCTCATTCTCTTCTTCTTTTGCATGATATTTGTGTGATTCTAAAGAGCTGCATCTATTGATGGAATCATGTCAGATCTCTCCGAAGAGGGTTCGTTAGGGTTTATACACCCGAAAACCACAAAAATTTGATTAGAGTTTCTCATCTTTCTTGACTTTTTTAATTTATTTCTTTATTTATTGGGGGGGGGCTCCCCTTCCGCCCCTGTTCACCCACTCTCCCTTCTTCTTATTTCTGCCTCTCGACCCTAACCCTAACCCTAACCCTAACCCCCCCCCAGAGGCAGAGAAAAGATACTCCTTCCCTTCAGTTTTGGGGGTTAAATTATGGCCGCCTCCAGGGAACAGACCTCCCTTCCCTCTCCTTACTCACTTTTTTTCTGAAATAAGATATTTGTCAAGTTTCTGCAGTCTTGACACCAGAAAGTGCTTCTGACCCTTTGCAGCACTCAGAAGAGCCATGGGTTCGGACCCTCCCATCCCCGACGGCCGTGGGAGTTCCCACGGTTCACCGGATCGGAAAGCCAGGGTAGTCCTGGCCACGTCCTTCCCCACCAAAATATTTAGGGCGCGCCATTCAGAACCGTTTGCTTTGCAAAAGACCTGCTCCCGGTGAGGGGGAATCCAGGAGCTAGCACGAAATGTGTTGATCCAGCTCGGCGTTTTTTTTTTTTTTTAAATATCTCTCTTGATCCCTGTTCCGTATTTTTGTTTTGTTTTGTTTTCAAACTTCAGCCCTCCAGATGTTTTGGACTGCAACTCCCACAGTCCTTTGGCACTGGCAATCTAAGCTTGGAATTCTGGGAGTTGCGGTCCAAAACATCAGGAGGGGGTGAAGTTTGGACAGGCCTGCTACGGCGTCCGAAGTCTCTTCTTCACCCCTTGAAAAAGGTTCAGTCTCTCTGGAAATAAGCAACTTAGGCTATTTTACTCTCTGCGTGAGTTCACGGCCCATAACTTAAACCTTCCTCCCTATCGTCCTATTCTTACATTTTCTTGTTCACTGGAGGGGGCCAGTCTGCTTAACCAAAAAAGATGTATTTTAAAAATCCCCTCCCTTAAAAAAAAAAAAAAAAGAAGAAGCAAAAAAAGGTTTAAGGACGTAGAAGGCAAAGGGAAGGAGGGAGGGAAGCAGCCACCCACCCCATTGGCCTCCCCTCCCCACTCCTCACACCCCCAAAAAAACCCACATACCACACACATGACCCGGGGGAGGGGGCCGTCCGGAAGTCCAACGTGGTCTCTTGGCCGTCCATGAAGATGAGAAATTACTAATAAATTTTTGTGTATTTATTTGTGCTGTGATGGGTCTCAAACTTTGATCAATGGAACCCCTGTTGCTATGAAATACTGCTTTTTATATGTCTATATCCTCTATATTGTTTGTGAAAGTAAATTACTTTTCAAGTTTCGTTCTGTTTTTGTTTCTGGTTCCCCCCCCCCCTTTATCGATTGGTTATTATTTCCTGTTTTTTGTTTTGGTACTCCAACAATTTTTAATTTCAGACTGTTTTTTTTTTCTTTAAAAGAAGGAACAGCAAATAATTCAAGCCCCGTCTGTATTTAAAAATATCTTTTGCTCTTCTTTTCCCCCCTACCCCTTATCTTTCTTTTCTCTCTCTCTCTCTTTCTCTTCCCCCACCTTTTCTTTTTTCCTCTTTCTCTCTCTTTTTTCCCTATTTTATTTGCATTATCATTTTTTATTTTATTTTCTGTTACCTCTGTGCATTTTGCCCGCAGTCCGCCGTGTGGCGCCTCGCTTCTCCATCCCGCCTTCCAGCCACGAGATCATGCCCGGAGGGAATGTGAACATCACTTGTGTGGCCGTGGGCTCCCCCATGCCCTACGTCAAATGGATGCAGGGGGCCGAAGACCTGACCCCAGAAGATGACATGCCGGTGGGCCGGAACGTGCTGGAGCTGACGGACGTGAAGGATTCGGCCAATTACACCTGTGTCGCCATGTCCAGCCTGGGCGTCATCGAGGCGGTGGCGCAGATCACGGTGAAATGTGAGTTGTCCCACTCTCCTGCCGGGATTTGAAAACGAGCCTTGCGTCCCCGTCGGCCTGGCTGTCCGCGGCCGTCGGTCCGAAGGTGCTAGAGGTGCTGTATCGGCCTTTGCTGGCTCGATCAATGCGTCCAGTCCCCTTTCAAATCCTTCCCCGTAGATTGCCGTCGTAACATCTTGCAGCAGTGAGTTCCGGAGTTCATCTCCCTTGGTTGGACTAAGACAGTGGCAGCAATTATTTTGAAGAAGAGATCTCTCTTGGGTTTGGTTGCCTTCCACCTTATTCAACTGAGGATGAGGAGGCAGGCGGAAAGTTTGACGCCCAGGTCCCGTTTCCTTTAGGAAAAGACGGAACTAGGAGGTTTTTGAGGATAAGGGGCAACATTGGAAAGAGGGACAGGATCTTTCAAAGGAAACTTTGGTCTGGCTGGGGGGGGTTGGGGGTGGGCAGACTCCAGGCATAAAGAAATGCAGAGCAGCCAGCAAGTCCTTGGACAGCTCCGGCCAACGGGATCTTGAGGAATGAGAGCCACGGATAGAGGTAAGGGTAGGGGTAGGGGTTAGGGTTAGGATATGGCCCGATGTTTGGGAGAGGGATAATGATAATGTAGACTGAGAGGAAGAGGCCAGCCTGATTCTCAAGAATGGAACTCTGGCTCGTCCCCCATGGTGGGTTGAGAACTCAGTGCAGTGGGACCCTCGAGGTCATCCAGCCCAGCCCCTGACCAGGAGGCACCGTGGAGGAATCGAACTCCCAAACTCTGGCGCCACCACCGCAGACCTCAACCCCCTGAGCTGTCCAACAAACTTCCAGGGCAAGCACGGCCTTGGTGGGCAGTCTGGGAGAGGGCAGCAGCTGTAGAATCCCAATGCGATTCCTGCCTTGTCCCTCTACCACAGTGGTGGCCAAACCTTCGGCCCTCCAGGCATTTTGGACCACAACTCCCACAGTCCTTTGTCATTGGCAGTACAGGTTTGGAACTCTGGGAGTTGTGGTCCAAAACATCTGGAGGGCCGAAGGTTGGCCACCACTGCTCTACCGTTTCCACCACCACCACCACCACCTGCTTGGACGATTCTCCAGCTGGGGTGTCTTCCGAAGATGGCGCCAACGCTATAGCAACCTCTGCCCAGGTCCCAGCGGATGCACCGTTGGTTGCATTGCGCTCCAAGCACAGCTGCGATCCATCCCAGGTGCCGAGATTCGGCACATCAGGAAGGCCATAAACGCGGCCTAACAAGAATGGGAACCTACGCGTCGTTCCCTTGAGCTGCCACACTCTCGTCGGTCTGGGTGTCGCAACTTCCCCCTTGACACCCGACGTTGCGGCCGTGTGGCGGGTGTCTGTCTCTCTAAAAGCGACTTCTCGGTTCTTCTTTAAAGCCCTCCCCAAGGCTCCGGGGACCCCCATCGTGACCGAAGCCACGGCCACCAGCATCACCATCACCTGGGATTCGGGGAACCCAGACCCCGTCTCCTACTACGTCATCGAGTACAAATCCAAGAGCCAGGACGGGCCGTATCAGATCAAAGAGGACATCACCACCACCCGCTACAGCATCGGAGGGCTCAGCCCCAACTCCGAGTACGAGATCTGGGTGTCGGCGGTGAATACCATCGGGCAAGGCCCCCACAGCGAGTCGGTCGTGACCCGCACGGGGGAGCAGGCCCCGGCCAGCGCCCCCCGCAACGTCCAAGCCCGGATGCTGAGCGCCTCCACCATGATCATCCAGTGGGAAGAGCCCGTGGAGCCCAACGGGCAGATCCGCGGCTACCGGGTGTATTACACCATGGAGCCCGACCAGCCGGTCAGCAACTGGCAGAAGCACAACGTGGACGACAGCCTCTTGACCACCGTCAGCAGCCTCCTGGAGCAGGAGACCTACACCGTCCGCGTCCTCGCCTTCACCTCCGTCGGGGACGGGCCACTCTCGGATCCCATCCAAGTGAAGACCCAGCAAGGAGGTGAGCCTCTACGGGGCGCTGGCCCAGGATGGGGGAGGAGGGTCACGGGGGGGGGGTATGTATCTGGGCACGAGTGGGTTCCCCCCCCCCCAAGCTGCCTGGAAATGCCAGCGGCAAGGCCAATTTTAAAGCTGTCTCTGAGCCCGTTAGGATTGAGCTCACATAGAATCTTAAGAGTTGGAAGAGACCACCAAAGGTCATCCAGTCCACCCCCAGCCATGCAGGAACCCCCATCACAGGACGCCCGACAGGTGGCCATCCAGCCTTTGCTTAAAAACCTCCTCCAAAGAAGGAGACTCCACCACCCTCCTTGGTGGCAGCATCTATTCCACTCACCGTCATGAAGTTCTTCCTAAGGTTCAAATGGAATCTCTTTTCCTGTAGTTTAAAACCATTGCCCCGAGTCCTAGTCTCTGAAGCCATGGAAAACAAACCTGTTCCTTCTTCAATGTGACATCCTTTCAAATATTTAAACATAGCTATCATATCCCCCCTTAGTCTTCTTTTAGAGAGGCTAAACATTCCCAGTTCCCTAAGCTGTTCCTCCTAAGACATTTCTTCCAGACCCTCAATCATCTTGGTCGCCCTCCTCTGCACCCGCTCGAGGTGGTCAACATCCTTTTTAAAACTGAGGCTCTCAGAACTGGACACAGGACTCCCAGGTGGGGTCTGACCAGAGGAGAACAGATTGGCGCCATCACCTCCCTTGATCTTGAGTGGAGTCCTGGCTGCAGTATTGCAGTTTAACCAGGGTTCCATGAAGTGTTGTTGGAAAGTCCATTACGGGGATGTTTGTTTTTAGGTGGCGCAATCCGGTAGCACTCTTGCAAGGTGAGCAGAAGTGACGTGTGTTGCTTTCAAAATGGTCCTTTGTGGCCTGATGAGTGAGGCCGGTGGGCATAAAAAGCCGAATTCTGCCTTTTTTCTTACTTTATAATGGAGTGCGCATGTGTATGTGTGTGTATCACAAGTAGCTTATATCTTTATTTTTAACTTCGAGCAACCCTGTCTACAATGTGGGCCCTGGAGGCCAAGGCATCCTGGCCGGCCCTTTGGCTTAAATTTCAGTTCCTGCTCACGTTCCCCTGGCATCCAGAAATTGATTGCCAGAGAAGCCCTAAATAAAGGGTTGAGGTTCTCTGGCTGGGAGTTTGATGCAGCCGAATGATCTCTAAGGTCCCTTCTAGCTCTTGCACTCTATGATTATTAGGATCATAGAGTTTTTCTGTTGTTCTCACTGGTGCTGCCAAATGAAATACAGGAAGGGGTCACCTGTCCACCTCCCCCCCAGCCGCCTATCCTAGCTCAGATATCAAGATTTCTGGGTTGTTTCTCCCTGGAGTTTGTTGTTCGCCGTGGCTTTCTTCCTTGAGGGCTTGCCTGTTGATGTCTATCTGTGCTCCGCTGTTCTCTCGTTAGGGCAGGGCCCACGTCCTTTTTGTTTTACAAGGGAAGAAGGAACAAAAATAGTTCTGCGGAAGGAGAAACTGGGGGAAAACGGCAAGGAGAGAGATTTCCAAGAGGGTGGGGTGGCCCTGTGGCAATCAGAGTGTTTGCCACAGATGGAGCTTGGCATGGCCAAAGGAAGCGTTGGGGGGGAGATCCGGTCCGCCACCTCCCGCCAAGTGTAGGCCAAGTGACACGTGCCAGGGCGAGTGTGGCTCGGGATGCCTGAGTTTGAATCCCGCTCCGCCGTGCCAACCCATGGAAGTGTGGAAATGGTAGAAACCCTCCTCAAATCAGGCATGTCCAAACTTTGGCCTTCCAGATGTTTTGGACCACAACTCCCACAGTCCTTTGCCATTGGAAATACCGGCTTGGAATTCTGGGAGTGGTGGTCCAAAACATCAGGAGGGCCGAAGTTTGGTCATGCCTGCCTTAAATCATCGCGCTCACCTTGAAAAGCCTCCTTCGGGGGCGCCGTACTTTGGTGACGACTTGACGGTTCACCGCTCGCAATCTTTATGGGTGTCGTTGTCCTGGTGTCGTTGGGCGGGTCCAAAGCTGAAGGCCAACGGAAGCCTCTCCCTCTCTGGTTTGCTTTTTATTTTCCCCTCGCCCGTAAAAAAAAAAAAATGTCGGGATTCGGAGTCCCGGTTCCGTTCTCTTTCGACTGCGGTCTTCACTCGGAACAGCTTTTGGCTGTTTTGTTTTGTGGTTTTTTTTGGTGGGGTGGGTTTGACCCTTTCCTTCCGCTAACCTCCCCTCCAGTGCCCGGGCAACCCATGAACTTCCGCGCCGAAGCCAAGAGCGAGAGCAGCATTCTGCTGACCTGGAGCCCGCCACGCCAGGACATCATCCAGAAATACGAGCTGGTTTACAGAGAAGTCAGCAACAAGCCCGGGAACCCAGAGGTAAGCGACAGTCTGCCCCGTTTGCTTCTCCCCTGAGGAAGAGTATAGAATGTAGCATAAACATGGGAACATGCAGTCCAACTACCCCCTTATTAGGATCAGGACTCATGGTTTCACTGGTTCGCTGCCTGAAAATCAATGAAAATGACACCCCACAGGAATTTCATTTGTTTTATGTATTATTTATTAATTTGTTTTTAGATTTATAAATCACGCTGATTTTCCCAACGGAACTCTGGGCGATGTACAAACAAAGCAAACAACAATTAAAAACACCCCAATACAAATAAAAAGGAAACATACCAAAAGAGGAGGTGGGGTAAAAAGGAAAATAATCCGGCAAGGAGTTTTCCAAGGCGCATTGACAGGACTTTCCACTAGAGGGAACCAGAGATAGTATTTTTGTTTCCAAGGCATCTTAACAGGACTTGCCACTAGAGGGAACCAGAGGCAATATTTTTCTGTGTATAAGACTACTGTATATTTTTGTCTAAAATTGTTAGGCTAAAAATGTGAGTCGTCTTATACAGAGAGGTAAACTGAGGGGAGATCTGCACAGTTGCAAAACTATAATTTTGGTTTGGAAAAGTGGGGGTAATATTAGACATGGGAGCGTCTTATAGATAGAAAAATGTGTTATATAGGATTTGCTATATCTATGGTTTTCGGCATCTCTCGGTGACTTGGAACCCATCTTCCGTGAATACCACCGTGTCTACCACCGATTTCTAACTCTGAAAAATAGGAAAAAGAATTTGTAAAACAAAAAATCCTAGAAATCAAGATTTCTAACTATGAAATTAACAGAAACGGCCGTGAGAGGGAGGCAGAGCCGTGTTTCTTATGGTCCGCTTTTTTCAGCATCTGCGTGTTGTGTGTGTGTGTGTGTGTGAGAGAGAGAGGGGGGTTAAACCAATCCCAGTGGATATGAGGGGGTCTTACTGTAATTCATCTGTTCAAATGTCTGTTCTCTCCCCCCCCCGACCTTTGCCCGGCCGACGCGCCCGCCCTCCTGCAGTTCATGAAGACGTTTGACCCGACCACCTCGTTTCTGGCGAAAGACCTCAACCCCAACACAGAGTATGTCTTCCAGCTGGCCGCTCGCTCGGCTCTCGGCCTTGGGGCCCCCACCCCGGAGGTCCGGGAACGCACGCTGCAGTCCAGTAGGTGTCCTTTTGCTTTTCCGAAATACGCTGAAAAAGGGGGGGGAGAGTCGCGGTTTGGGAGGAGACGCGGAAGAAGGGAGCGGTTTAGGCATAGAACGCGGTGGGGGTGGGTGACCGACGCCAGCAGAGGATGGGAGGGGACATCTTAAAGCGGGCATGTCCAAACTTTGGCCCTCCAGATGTTTTGGACCACAACTCCCATAGTCCTTTGCCATTGGCAATACAGGCTTGGAATTCTGGGAGTTGTGGTCCAAAACATCAGGAGGGGGTGAAGTTTGGACGTGCCTGTCTTGAAGCCATGCAGAAAGAGTGCTGTTTCTATACCGCCCCCAAAGGGCTTCAAGCACACTCGGGACAGTTTCCAATTTAATCCTGCAGTCTACGCATTCCTCCCACCCCAAGTGAGCTGGGGACTCGTTTTACCGACCTCGGGCGGATGGGCGGCTGAGCGAACCTCGAGCCATCCACCTGGGCTTGAACCCCAGGTCGTGAGCGCCATTAACAGCTGGGGCACAGCTCGGTTTCACCACCAGGCTCTGGACCTCGGTGGATTCCATTGGGAGCTTCCTTCAAGGGTCAACCCCTTCCCTCTTGGCATACGGCGACCGCCTCTCCGACGGTGACAACCATGTTGTGTTGACCCCCCCCACCCCACCCCTGCGTTCTCCCCGCACAACCAGCAGTGATGCTGCGCTCCGTTTATCCCGTGATGTTCGAGCACATAGGGCAGGGGCAGCGAACCTTCGGCCCTCCAGATGTTTTGGACCACAACTCCCACCGTCCTTTGCCATTGGCAATACAGGCTTGGAATTCTGGGCGTTGTGGTCCAAAACATCTGGAGTGCTGAAGGTTCGCCACCGCTGACAAAGGGAGACCTCTCAGGGTGCCGGGCGGTCTTCTTTGAGACCAGATCTGCTCCTTGGGGCGGGTCTCTCCTTCAGAGAGAGGAATGCCCTTGGATCCCAAATCCATTCGCTACGGGGTTTTTTGCCACAAGCCCATGACTTGGCTCTGGGTCTCCACGGAGAGGGCGGAAGATTCTGGCCCACCTGATCAAAGAGCGGCGCAAGCCACGCTCCCCTCCTCCTACAAACATCATCCTCCACCACCACCACCACCCCGTCACCCCTCTTTTAGAGAAATATTCCCGGAAAAACACCGGCTTGTGATTTCGTGGAAGAAAAGGTTGTGACCGGCGGGAAGACGGAAATAATATGAAATAAGACGTGGAACGTGGTTGTGTTTTTGACGGAGAGCTTCCCCTACCCCCCACCCCGCCGCTTCTCATCCCACCCCACCTCTCCACCCCGGATAGCGCTGCCCTCCTTCCTTCCATTCCCCAGAAATGCTTGTCCGCCAGCTAAGCAGTGTGAAAGAAGGGGAGAGATCCCCGTTGCTGCCCTCCCCCAGGAGTGGTGGCAAGGCATGGGCAGGGGGAGCGGGGGGGGGGACACAGTGACCCCCCCCCGGGCATAAAACTGGTGCTGGTTTTAGTTTAATGGATTGTCTCCCTTTCACCTTTGCCTCTGGAGGGGGGTCCGCGGTCCCCAGCCGGCCGGCGACGTCTCCACCGCCCCCCCCCCACTCACCCACCCCACCCCGGGCTTGTCACGGATCTTTGCTTTTTGACAATTTCCTCTTTTCTTTATTAAAGAATGAGATGGTTGTTGTTGTTGTTGTTGTTGTTTTCTTTTTAATTCGTTTGGGGTTTCTCTTCCGTTCCCCTTCCTCCCTTCCTTTCGTCGGTCCGTTCTTTTTACGATTATTATTGTGATGATCATTCCCAACGCATGATTGGCTGGAGCAGGGCTGTTCTTTGTTTTGTTTTAAATTCCCTTGCCTTCTCTCGTCTGTGCTGTGAAGAAGCTACGGGGGTCTGGAGTCGCCCTGAGCAAGGCCGGGTTAATGCAGACCAGCGGAATATGGCCTCCTTGTTCTCTAGAAAGAAAACCCTATTAAGCAGAGTCCCCGCCTTCCTTTATAAATCCTTTTGCCTTCCTATCGTTTCCCGTTTGGTTTCTCAGGAACTGCATAGTCTCGTCAACTGGTTGGGTTTTGTCGCCTCTTGGGCGGTCCTTTCTCTGCATCCAGATCACTTTATCCCCCCCCCCAAAAAAACTAACCTAGACTATAATTCCCATCGTCCACTCTTGGACAGTAATACCTATCACCTCTGGACGTTTGGTCGTGTTCTATATGGGATTTGAAGCTCCAGAGAAGCCCCGTTTAGGGGAAACGGCTCTCAAATCCTTTGGTCCCCCTTTTTTTGGTGCTTTCAGGAGCTCGCCTGGGGCAAAGTTCTGGTTATCCTGTAGGATTTTTAGAGAAATGCAGTGGTACCTCGACCTACGAATTTAATTCGTTCCAAATGCATGCTCTTAAGTCGAACTGCTCTTACGTCGGGTACCTATCTAAAAGATTGAAAAAATAAGTTAAAAAGTGAGAACATGAGAAAATATTTGTAAGTCGAGCAGACCATATCTAAAATTTGTAAGGCGGCAGTTAAAATGGCAACATTTTTTCCGCTCTTAAGTCAAATTGCTCTTAAGTCGAGCTGCTCTTAAGTCGGGGTACCACTGTACAAGAATTCTTCCATCTTCCCAGTGTTTCTCCCGCAGGTGCAACCTCCATTACATAAACATGACAAAAATAAGGTAAAAGCACTATTATATTAATTCTGTAATTCTATAATTATGTTGTAGGAAAACAATTTGTACACGTGGCAAAAGCCTTTATAGACAACTTATATGTGGTAAAACACACCCACGCCCCACAAAGTAACACTTTTTCTGTGTGGACATAAGAAAATCCAACATAACACCGTTGAAGTGGCCTCAATACTCAACTAGTTTATCTTAACAGTTTAATTTGTTTTTAATTTTAATTCAATGCCCCCTGTTGCACTTAAAAAGAAAAAAAAACTTAACGGTGAAAGGCCTAAGAGGTTCTGGTTTGGGCATTACCCCTGGATAAGTAACCGTGTGCCAATAATGGCAACGAATCAATTGTAATTAGCCAGCCACGGCCTGTATGCCTTACAACTCGGGCATGACCAGGTCTGCCCGGCAACGTGGTAATTAGCGCTGATTTGTTTGACGACACTGGTGCGGATCAAGTCAAACTGTAGAAAAGCCTCCTAATGGCTATCAAAGTGCCAGGTGGCCGAAATGTCGTTGGGAATTTCGGCGGATTGGCGGGTGGCTGATGAATTTGCGGAAGGGTCGGATCCTTTGCCGCTTGCTAGGTTAAACCCCCGCCCCCACCCCGGAGGGAGTCCAAGATCCTGATTTGACGTAAAACAGGGCCAGGCCGCCCAAAATGGCAGAGATGCCCCTGGCATGGGGAAGGACGCACAAAACCGATCACACCCGACATGAACCGAGTCAAGTCGAGTCAGGAGACAATGTCATTGAATGACAATAATCCAGTGACAACAGTAATAGTGGCTGTGGAAAATACAAGTCCATCAGCAGATGCAGAGAAGCTCTCTGGCTGATGTCTGTACCAGGAGGGTCTCTTTTGGGAGAGCATTTCAGAGACAGGGAATGGCATCTGATCTCTCTCTCTCTCAATTTCTAGTAGTCCCCCTCCCCCCGGTGTCCTATAATTGGAGACAAAAGCATCAAAAGATAATCAGACCAGAACATTAAGAGCCGACTCTGTGGCTATATTCTAATTTAAATATATATTTTTTTACCTTTCCCGTTGATAGGGATGATTGGCACGCAACCCCTTTGAACTATCTTGCCACCTCTTTTTTTTTTTTTTTTTCAAGGTGTCCTGGTCCATTTGGGAAGGACGGGTGGGTATCTATGGCTTCCTTTCCTCCCCATTTTATGATTTCGTATGTGAAAGAGAGACCAGGGGCCACCGGGGAGGGGGAGGTATTGGAGGAGGGGGGAAAAGATCCTTTAGGGTGATGTCGTAGGGCAGTGATGGTGAACCTTTTAGAGACGGAGTGCCCAAACTGCAATTTAAAGCTCCACTAAAATGTTTGCAAAGTGCCCCAAACCACCCATGTAACCTGAATGCAGGCGGCTGTGGAGGGGGCGATGTCGGGTGCCCACAGAAAGGGCTCCGAGGGCCACCTTTGGCACCCCTTGTGCCATCGGTTCGCCATCACTGTTGTAGGGCATCGTGGCCGCCCCACTGATGTGGGGAAGAATGATATCTTGACAGAAGTGACAATACCTTGATTTTGTCTTGTGGGTTAGGGGAAGGGGGACACGGGCCATGCAGGCAGGGCGTAAGGGTTCTGACCACAACCTCTGGGGTGCAATAGGGGGATACCCCCCCATACTGTGCTCACACATACGCATCCTGCCCCCCAGAAGAAGTGTGTCGGTGGAACGACGGCGGTCCAGACCCGCAAAAGCCATCTCCTGTCTCGTTCTCATCTCCGTAAAGTTACAGGAACTTTGTGCCCCCCCCGCCCCAGCTTGGAGAGACTTGTAGATTTCTCTTGTTTGGATTTTGGCTTGTTTGGCTGCACAGGGGTTTGACTCCCACCACCACCCCCTTTCCCCACCACCCCTGTATTTGTTGTCCGTAATGCTTTGTTTGGAAGAGAAAAACCCACCTCGGTTGTGGGGGGGGGGACATGCGGGGCAGGCGACCGGATAATCAATCTGCCCTCTCTGGATCTTAATCTCTGCCTTTCTTTTCTGTCTCCGTCTCTTGTTTACTAGTTCAGGGACGATTGGCTTCCTGGCTCTTTTTTTTGGGGGGACTGTTCTGGAGGGGTCACCAGGGAGGTGTTCTTTTCGTTTTTTTGTTTTTTCCTGCAAGGGGTGGTTAGTGAAAACCCTCTTATTTTTGTTTGTTTGTTTTATCTCCTGGCTGGCTCCTGGAGGAACGAGCACCACTTCCCGGTCCTGGCAACATCCTTCAGCTCTCAGACCTCCCGGTTTTGGGGCCAGGCTTTTTTCTGTGTCTTTGGTTCCTGGTTTTCTTTCTTCTTCGTCTTCCTCTTTGCCCCCCCCTCCTCCATGCAGCACCCCCCCTCTTGACCTACTCCATGGCGAGTTTTATTCTCTCTCTCTCTCTCTCTCTTTTCTCCTCTCCTCCTCCTCCTCTTCTCCCCTCTCTCCATTTGCCTGCATGCCTTTGGAACCGCATGGCCGCTTTGTTTGGGGGAAACCATTTCGGGGCAAGCGAGACCTGGCAGCCTGCTCTCTGCTGGGCATCTCTGCATGGCAGCCTCCTCCGTCAGACCAGCCTTCCCGTCTCCCTCCTGAGCCAAAGGCCGGAGAGGTTTCCACCTTGGGGTTCCCCAGACGGTCTTGAACTTACAACTCTGGGACGTCTCGGGACACCCGGCACTGCTAATGGGGACCATAAGAACTTAAGACCCTAAGAAGAAGAGCCCTGCTGGATCAGGCCAAGAAGGGCCCATCTAGTCCAGCTTCCTGGATCTCACATTGTGGCCCCACCAGATGCCTCTGGGAGTGCATGAGACTAGATCTCTGTCTCCTGATCCCACTCCCCTCCATCTGGCCCTTGAAGGACCCTGGTTTTAAGCCTGGAGATGACACACATCTCCATCATGGTTTGTCACCTGGGATGGACGTTTCCCCCAGGAACCTGTCCCATCCCCTTTTGAAGGCATCCAGGCCAGATGCCATCACCACATCCTGTGGCAGGGAGTTCCACAGACCCTTCATTGCATCGGGGAATCCTGGAGTTGGTAGAGGTCCCCAGGAGGCCATCAAGTCCCACCCCCTGCTCAAGGGAGTCGTCATTGTAACACATCTGGGGACCCACGGTTGGAAATCTGCTACCCCCCCAAAAAAAACCGAACTTTGAATGCCAGTGCTGTGCGCTGCATCTGAACGACAAACTAGGATTCTGGGTTCCAATTTCTTCCTGTCCCCCGGAATCCCTTGAGGTGGGGGTGGCACTGTTAAGACCCTTCCGTTAAATGTCCCACATACCTGGAAACACCACTTTTGGATCGCCCCGAGCCAACCTGTACAGCCCCAGACAATGAACTGCTTGACAATGTGTGTCTGTATCAGTGGTTCTCTCACCGGGGGGGTCCCCAGATGTTCCTGGACTGCAACTCCCAGAAATCCCTTCCAGCACAGCCAGTGGTGGAGGATTCTGGGAGTGGCAGTCCAGGAACATCTGGGGACCCACCGGTTGACAACCATTGCTCTCTATATGGTAGGTCATCCTGTCCTGGAACAAACTCCGCCAAATATCGATACACCGATATCAAGGCACCCAAGAAAAGCCAAGTTTCCCTTTGCTCTAGTGCCTGTCGGCTAGTGCCTGGGTTGTCAAGAACCCGTCCATAATAGACGCTCAAGGTTCTAGGGCAGGGGTCCTCAAAGTTTTCGAACAGTGGGCCGGTCCACCACGCCCCAGACACCACAGGGGGCCGGACCACAAGCAGGTGGGCAGGGGGGAGGAGGAGCAGTGGGGGGCCCTCAGGGCCATGGAGGGAGAGTAGGAGACCTTGCCGCAGCCTTCCTGTTTTAAATGGCCCCGCTCGGCTGCACCCGGCGCCCTGACCATCTGGGCGGTGGGGGGGGAGCATTGGGGGGGGGGACCTTGCCGTAGGCCTCCCACTCTGAATGCCCCACTAGCCAGCCTGCATGCTGATCATCTGGGCGGTAGTTGGGGGGAGTGGCAGGAGAGACATAGCCCACTGCTTTGAACTGCCTCGGCAATAGAAGCAGCTGTGGAGGCTGGCTTGCTTGCAAAGCAGGGGGTAGGGGGGGTTGCAATTGGTCTGGGGGCCGGATTCAGGACCTTGAGGGGCCGCATCCGGCCCCGGGGCCTTAGGTTGAGGACCCCTGGGTGTTGTTATTTTTTAAATAGTCATGGAGAGGAATATTTATGATGAAACACGAATGTGTCACAATGAAGAACAGAGGGGACGTGTCTCCGTCTAGTATACAGAGAGGAGGGTAAGGCTGAGGCTTGGATACCCCTTGGGGTTTGGGGAGAAGCCACCGGATGTGTTTTCGCCCCACTGCGTTCCTAAACTTTTTTGGGACCAGGGAAGAATGCAGGAGTCGTACAGATAGGACCTGGGTGAGTGCCAGAAAAGGATTCCACATTTACCTGCGCTGTAGCACATTAGCGCTAAACAGGGCAGCACTGTGACACTCCAAGAGATGAAGACTCGCCAATTTTTCTTGCCTCCCCCTCACACCCCTGCAGGGAAGGCCTGTCCGGCACCCCACCCTTCTTCCCGTTAGCGCGCCTGGTCCCTCACTGAGCTTGCTAATCCTGACCTGGGATCACCCTAGAGCAGTGATGGCGAACCTTTTAGAGACCGAGTGCTCAAATTACAATTCAAAACCCACTTTTTTTTTTTTTGCAAAGTGCCAATACAGTAATTTAACCTGAATAAAGGTGGTTATGAAGGGGCGATGTCGGGTGCCCACAGAAAGGGCTCCGAGGGCCACCTTTGGCACCCGTGCCATAGGTTCGCCAACACTGCCCTGGCTTCCTTCTCCTGGTCTTGATTACACGACAGGGTCCCATCCGTTTTGACACTGCATGCGAGCATCTACGGCTCCGTCCTGCGAAATGCTGGGATTTGTAGTTTCTGGAGGGATTTGTAGTTCCTGTTTTCCCCTTCGAGCCTTGAACTGAGGACTCTCCGGACCTCCACAGATTGCCCCACTACCAACCCGGATGGGTAAAGATGTTATCCAACGGGTAGAGCTTTCTAGAGATGCTCCTGACCTAATTGATGCTGAACCCCACTAGGTGGGGACAGGCGCCTTCGCTATTCCCCGCTCCGTTTTTTTGGCCGAACATTGGTTAAGATTTTTTTTTTTTAAGGGTCTGGTCTTGGGTCTAGGAGAGGCTTCTAGGCAGACACGCCATCCTCTTTTCTCTCCCTTGTTGCGCCTTGCTATGGCCTCTGCTTTCTGCTTGCTCCCGTACTCTCCCTCGAACCCTGCGCCACCTGCCTGGCTTGTGCCTACCCCCTGCTTGCCTCTGCTTTGGCCCACGCGGCCGTGCACGACTCTGGTTGGCCACCGTCCCTCCCCCCCCCCCCGCATGCCATCACACAGCATATGATGCCACCCTTGGGCAAGTCCGAGCCCAAGATTATGTTTTTCTTTACAAAAAAAAAATCCATTAAACTAAAGGTAAAGTATTCCTTTTTGATCTTGAGAAAAAGTTGGCCATTAACTCTTCAAGTACCAGAGACAGTGGACTTGGTTGCCTGGTGAAAACATGAATCAAAATTTAATTCTTATTATTATTCTTCTTATTCTTATTATTAATGTTATTATTATTTTAGGATGCTGCAGGGAGAGATGAGGGAAGCCGCAGTGGAATAAATTTTGGAGGGTTTGATAAATGGGTGAGAATTCTTTCAATAGCAGAGCAGGGGACTGGAGACCGTCTTGGCATCCTTCTAAGGAAAAAAAAAAGCAGCGTAAAAATATTTGAAATAAATATTAAATAAATTAAACAAACAGTCTCCACACTGCTTGTCAGGAGTGGTCCATTGGAACTTGGCTGCTGTGGAGAGCAGTGGGTTGAGCTGGGTTTCATTTAATATTTTCTGATTAATAGTTTGGAAATCTTAGCCTAAACTAGGATTAGGGATAAGATGGGGTGATGGCATGAAACCCTTGTAAAATGGAGCTTTCTACCGGATGTGTTTCCAAGTGTCCGGTTGCCCTTTTTAAAAAAAAAAAATTAAAAAGGGGCAGTTAGATACCATGAAATTTTTTTTTAAAAAAAGTGTTCTGCAACTTTGAGCCGATGTATCCAAGTCTATGGTACCTCAAGGGTTAAAACACGCCCCCGAGAAAATTCAGTATCTAAGTTCAGCCGGGGTCCACTCTTGAGGCTTTGGACCGTCGTCTTTTTTAAAGCGCGCCAAAACCCGCCGAAGGTGAGTACAGGCTGGTCTCGAGCCGAGGGTCGCCACGACGCCCCAACCTGTCCGCTCTTTCCTCGGCACACTCTCCGCGCTCCTCCGCTCGGGGACGCCGACACGCAGGCAGGCTGGAAGACAGCGAGGTCCGCGTTGGGTGGCCCCCCCCTCCGCCGGGGGGGCGTTGATGCAGTCCCAAAAACTTACCCCCTGCCGTCTCTCTCTCTCCCCGAAACCCCACCCTACCTGCCCGCCCGTCCACCTTGCGGGGGTCTCTGGAAGACAGGCGACAGACTCCGTCCCCTCCCCGACCCCTCCTCTGGCCCCTGTCCGGTCCTGCCTTCCCATCCCCCCCCCCAAAATCCCATTTGGACAGAAAAGAGGTATTTTCCCCACCCCACCCCCCACCTTAGCCTCCGGTTGGCGTTTCTTGGAAGGGTGAGTTGAACAGGCGGCACCAACCGGATGCCCCGGGAAGTGACCCCCCCGTGGAAATGGACGCATTGTTTGTTTGTTTATTTATTCAACTGGGTCTGGCGTTTTCCTGTTTTTAAAATGATGATGATGATGATGATTGCCACTCCACTACGATATAGGCTCAGGATAACAAAAGCAGAAGGGTAGGTAGGGCTGGGTCTCTCTCGGCCGTGGGTTTCATAAGTGGGTTTCGAGGGAATCTCGCCGGGCCGTCTCCCGTCAAACTTTGGAGAGGTAGCCGTGTTTGGGGCACAAAATTAAAATACATTTATTGGATTTCGAGACCTCGCATGTCAGCTTCCCATGGATGGTTCCCCCACCCCCACCCCCACCCCGCCCCAGGAGGCAAAGGACACAGGAAATGACCGTTTTAAAAATCAGTTGCCATTTTTCATGGAGTAACTAGTTACAGCAATCCCCTGCCTATTGCTGGGGTTAGGGACCTGACCTGAGCTGAAAATCCGCGATATGTGGATGCAGGTCAGGTCAGGTGTGGGGCCCGGGGCTCTTGTACTTACCCCCAGCCTGGCGCTGCCCCCTGCAGGCCCATTCAGGGCAGCGCCAGTCCTGGGGTAAGTATGGGAGGCCAGAAACAGCCTCTGCCCCTTACCCAAGGGGGGCTTTTTCCATGTATTATGGTCCTGCAATATAGCAGGACCGCAGTATATGAACCTCGATAGTGTGGGGGACCACTGTCCCATTACAGTTCCACTGCTCCAGAAGCAACTCAGGGCTGTTATTCAGCCCAGGTGTTAAAATAGGTGAGTCATTACTCCTCCTCCTTTCTGAAAGTAAACTAAAAGGGTACTAAAAACGATTTTGAGAAACTTCTATTTAAAAAAAAAATCTGAACAGTGAAGGAAGGATCAGATGCAAGCCAATCCAGTATTTGAGGGACATAGAATTTCTCCTCCATCCCGGAATGAGGCCACGGCTTTCTAATGACAGGAGTACGTATGGTGATGTATCGACACATCATGATTTGTTTTATTGATATATGGGATGGCTGTAAACCGCCCGGAGTTCCATCTGGAAGACGGGTGGTATACAAATAAATAAATAAATAAATAAATGCTGTAAATATGAATAACTAAAGCAGAAAAGCATTTACGCCGTAGAAAGAAGGGTGATGTCTCATACTCAGCCACCATCATTGTTGCTGTTCCAATGGGGAATATTTCTCAGCTTCCTCTTTCGGCCCCAAGACAAGCCGGGAGGTTTCAGTTTTAGGTTAGTTTTATGTATGATTGGTATGCTGCCCGCTTGCAAAAGCAACTCGAGGTGGTGAACAACAATTTATTTATTTATTTATTTATTTATTTATTTATTTATTTATTTATTTATTTATATCCCGCTTATCTTCCTTGCGGAACTCTAAGCGGCTCACAATGGGCGGCTAGCGCCAATTAAACACAAAATTCGACATCAAATACAAAACAGAAAAGACATAGAATAAAACCATTTAAAAACCTAGAGCACCCAGCGCGCCAAATGGCGTCATAGAAACTTAGAGACCAAGCGGACACGAATAAACAACTACCATTAAACAACTAAACAATCGGACACAAAAGCACTAATCACTTGGTCATAGGAGATGGCGGGAAGGTTAAAAAAAAGAGAAAAAACAAGGGATAGGAACAGAAGCCACAAGCAAAGCAATCAATAGATCTATAACATACAGTGGACCCTCGTATAACAAACAGCTTGTATAACATAAAATTTGTACAACATAAAAAATTCCAGAGATAGGGTAAATTTGCTTAACATAATTGCCTATGGGGAGAATCCGTACAACACAAAAATGGGATCACTCCGTTTTCAATGCATTCCTATGGGAATTTGTATTTGGAACGAATTAATTCCTTTATACAAGGTACCACTGTACGACAATGTAAACATGCAGACATAAAGAAAAATATAACCAAAAGGTTTTCTCTGAACAGGAAGCGGGACACAGCTCTAGGCCTCAAGGCCTTCCCCGTTAAGGCCGCCCTTCCAGGCGAGCCAAATTGAGTGGTCTATAAAATCCCCCCCCCCAGCTGTTGGGTCGAATTCCCAGGATGAGAGAGTTAGGGGATTTATAAATCAGAACGGCCAAGGCCATGCATCTTTGAGATGTTTCCTGCCTTATGGCGCAACAACACGCTTCAACCCCATGCAAAGAGAATGACGTGTCAAGAAATTTAACCGTAGATAAATCGAGGGTAGAATGGACGCCCGGCCACCAGCGCAACTCGGGTTTCTCCCAACCTTGAGAACCAAGCGTGTCTCTCACTCTGGTGCCACGGACTCCCCCCTTTGCTCTCATGGGTGGATTTGTTGCACTGGAGCGAGGCACGAGCATTGCAGCCATACGAAGCGAAAGGAAGTCCAATAGGACCCCCGTATCCACCGATTCAATTATCCACGGTTGGCAGAGGGGGGGAAATTAAATTAAGCAGCCGCAAAGCAAGCTACAGTAGTGACACAAAACAGCAGTCATAAAGCAAGCTACTGTTGCAAAACAGCAGTTGGGGGGGCATTCTCTCTTATCCACAGTTTTTGTTATCCACGGGAAGGCCTGTAACCGAACCCCGGTGGATACTGGGGTCCTACTGTAGTCACTGATGACCCTGTGAGCCCATGTGTTGACAGACCCAATGGAGAAGCCGATCTTTGAGGTGCTCAGAATCCGACCCACCGTGCCCAAAAGAGGCTCTCCATCTGAGGTGAGTCTCGGGACCGTTTTTTGGGGCGGCCCCAACGGAAATGACAGGTAATTTCACCCTAACGAGAGAGCCCAAGACTGAGAACAGCTCTCGAGGAACCCACCATGAGTCGGACCCAGCCCTGGCGGAACGGAGTTAAAAACTCTTAGCGCTTTCGTAAGAAAGTCTGTAAAAGTTAGCCGTTGCGGAAGGTAGGTGGAAACTTCAGCAGCAACCAAACAACGCCGACTCCCGGGACTCTGGAAAGATGTGCTTTTGTGTTTTATGTGCAACTCTCGAGGGCTTTTATTTTATTCTATTCTGTTTTATTTTATTATTTATTTCTTTGCAATTGTTGGTTTCCTTTCTTTCGGATTTTCCCCTCTTGATTTTTTATTCCTCGGTTGATGGCAGCACCTTGACTTTATTTCTGGATTTCGCTTTGCTCTCTTCGCTTAGCGTTCCAGTCCAAATCGACACTTGATAGGGCGGTGTTTTTTTTTTTTTAAAAAAAATTGGAACGGCTGGAGGAAGGGGTGAAATATTTCCATCCCAGGCCCAGTCCAAAAGGGCTGTCACGCATTTTATGGGCCCTGTTGTTCAGGGAATCCTCGGGGAGGGGGGGATTTTATTCCGTCCAGGCGCCTCTTGGGAGTTGGGCCCTGGGCAGAGCGAAAGGGTGGGAAATAAATGAATAGCCAGCGAGGTGCGGTTGGTGGCATGTCCGGCCATAGGCGCGCGACCAGACCCACGCACGCCACCGCTTCCTTTAATCTTGACAACTCCACAACCTGTGGGGAGAAAACAAAGGGGGGGTTGTCTATTTGCAGAAGGACAGCAAAAGACGAGGCAGGGAGTTCCCCAGGCCGGGAGCAGCCGCCGTCAAGGCCCTCTCCTGTGTCCCCTGCTGACGTCTCCCATGAATGTCCTCTTTTGATATATTGAATACATTGACCCCCCTGCCTATCACAGGGGTTAGGGACCCAACCCGACCTGCAATAATTGAAAGTCCCCGATATGCCGATGCAGGTTGGTTCGGGCCTGGGGCGCCTAGCTGGGGGCTGTTGTACTTACCCCCCCCCCCAGCCTGCTGTGGGCCTGCGAGGGCCTTCTGGTAGCGCCAGAAGGGCCTCCCTGGCCGCCGGAAGTGACTTCCAGTTTGCCGGGAGGTCCTTTGGGGCCCTCTAGAAAACCCAGGAAGGCCCTCGCAGGGCCGTTCGGGGCAGCACCAGTCCTGGGGTAAGTCCTGGAGGCCTGAAACAGGACTTCCCCCCCGCTTACCCCCTGGGGGGGGGCTTTTTTCATATACTGCGGTCCTGCGATATAGCGGGACCGCAGTATATGAACCGCAAATAGGTGGGGCACCACTCTAATATAAACAGAATTAAAATTAAGGCCGGCCGGCATATTGTTATGGTAGAAACCACCAAGTTGCTTCTTGGGTTCTCTTTTTTTTTAATTTGATGGCTGTTTACTCACCAGCCCTAAAGTATAATCTTGGGAGCCACAGCTAAGTAAAAGTAGTAGAGGTGGACACCTCCCCCCCACACACACACAGCTAGCCTGACTCAGCCGTTGTGTCTTTTGGTTTGCTTTCTACCATTTGTGTTGCCCTCCCCCAATTAGGTTCGTCCCGTCGCTTTTGCGTTTCGTTGCATTCGAAAGAAGTGTTTCTGTTTCCTTTTCAACCCGTTTTTTAAATTTTTAATCTTCCTAAGACGACTTTTCGTGCATTTTGTTTTATATTCTTTTGTTATCATTTTTTTTCTTTTTTTTTCCTTTTTTATCTTTTCCATCTTTTTGTTTTTGTCCCCACCCTTCCCCGCTCCGTCCCTCCTCCTCCTCCTCCTCCTCCTCCTCCGTCCTTTCCACCCCGTCCGCCTCCCAAAAACCCCTTCGGATTTCCCCTGACAACCCCCCAACCTCCCCCCCCGTAGAACCGTCCGCCCCCCCTCGAGACGTAAGCTGCGTCAGCACCAAGTCCACGGCCATTCTGGTAAGTTGGCGGCCGCCTCCGGCCGAGAGCCAAAACGGTGCCTTGGAAGGGTATAGCGTCCGCTACCGAGCCTTGGATTCGGAGGACACGGAGCCGAAAGAAGTGACGGCCATCCCACCGACCACCAATCAGATCCTGCTGGAACCGCTGGAGAAGTGGACCGAGTACCGCATCACCGTAGTGGCACGCACGATGGTGGGGCCCGGCCCCGAAAGCTCGCCAGTCATCGTCCGCACCGACGAAGACGGTAATTGGGGTTCCCACCCCCTTTCTCCTTGCGCTTTCACCTGCGGTATGATTTCTGGAATTGAGAATCCTAGAATTGTGGTATAGTTGGAAGGGGGCATGTCCAAACTTCGGCCCTCCTGATGTTTTGGACCACAACTCCCAGAATTCCAAGGCTGTCTTTCCAATGGCAAAGGACTGCGGGAGTTGTGGTCCGAAACCTCTGGAGGGCCAAAATTTGGACATGCCTGTCGGATGAGGCCATCGAACCCAGCTCTCAGCAATGGGCAGGAATTAAAAAAGATCTGATAGAGGGTGGTCCCGTTTTCTCTTGCATGCCGCCATAGCGCTGGAGTGCTCGACACCTCCACCTAAAAGCCCTAGGTCCCGTTGTCATACTGCTCATACAGTCAGGAAGTCCCCCCCCCATGATCTTCAGACAAAATCGGGTTTCCCCGTCGGCTTGATCCCAACGGTGCTGCGTCTTGCGCTCAGGAATGGTTGAGAACCGATCTTTGCTCCTCCCCGGGAGGGCCACCTTTGAAGAGGGCTATCGTCCCTCTCCTCATCTTTATTCTTTTTGCTCCTTTTAAGGAAGACAACGTTATTTTGATTTAATTATTATTTAAAACATTTTATTATATTTCTTTTAAAATTAATGCTCAACATTTCAGGGCTGGTAGAAATGAGACCCTCTCTCACACACACACACACACAGAGACCCCAAATGCTAGTGTGCAGCGCATGGCAATGCTTTTACACCAAGGACAGTACAAACGGCACCATTATATTCTCCAAATGTGCTCTGGTACATTTCTCTCTGGCTGGCTGTCGCCGAAAGGTGTACGAAGGTTTAATCATCATTAATTATCCCTCCCTCAGAAGAGCCTACTACTACTCCCTTCTCATTAGTTAAATCTACCCTATAGAGAACTTTTGGTACATTCCATGATGCGTGGAATCCCGGAATTAGAAGGGGCCCCCATGAGCCCATCAAGTCTCACCCCATGCTCAAGGCAGGAATTAAAGATTTTTTTGGGGGGGAGTCCTAATTATAAAACATCTGGTTGGGAATCTGCTACCCCCCAAAACGAACTTTGAATGCCAGTGCTGTGTGCTGTATCAGAAAAACAAACTAGAAATTCTGGGTTCAAATCCCTTCCTGGCCCCCGGAATCCCTTGAAGTGGAAGGTGCCATTGTTAAGACCCTTCCTTTAAATATCCCACATACCTGGAAAACCATTTTCAGATCGCCCCGAGTCAAATCCAACCTGTATAGCTGCTAACAACGAACTGCTTGACAATTTGTGTGTATGTTGGTAGGTCCCCCCCCCCCGTCCTGGAACGAACTCCCCAGAAAATTGATACGCTGAAATAAAGGGACCCAAGAAATGCCAAATTCCCCTTTGCCAGTGCCTATTGGCGAGCACTTGGATTATCAATAACCCTTCCATACAAGGAGTGTCCAATTTAGGGTTTTTTTTAATTGCCATGACAAGGAATAATTATGGTTAAAGACAAATGTGTTGAAATAAAAAAGAGAGAGTGTTTGTCGCCATCTAGTATGAAGAGGGGAGGGTAAGGCTGAGGGCTGGATCACCCCTTGATCAGGTTTTCTGAGTCATGCTTATGGGGTTTGGGGAGAAGCCACCGGATGTGTTTTCTCCCCACTGCGTTCCTAAACTTTATGGGACCAGTGAAGAATGCAGGAGTTGTACAGATAGGACTTGGCTGAGCACCAGAAAAGGATTCCACATTTAACTGCGCTGTAGCACATTAGCACTCAACAGGGCAGCACTGTGCCAGGTAGTAAGGAATTAGGATAGATATGACCCCGTAGGGCAGTGATGGCAAACCTTCAGCATGCCAGATGTTTTGGACCACGACTCCCACAGTCCTTTGTCGTTGGCCGCACAGGCTTGGAATTCTGGGAGTTGTGGTCCAAAACATCGGGAGGGCCAAAGGTTCGCCACCACTGCTCTAGGGCACCAGCCCCTCAGTTCCTCTCCAATAGCTACGTGGGAAATTGTTTAGGGAGGAATATATGTCGGGGAGGGAGAAAAAAAATCATTTTCTTGTTCTGATCCCATAACAGGAGGATGATCTAGATTTAGACAGGAAGCCCCTAAGATCCAGGTGGGAAGTTTCCGAAGGAAAGACCCCAGGGAGTCCTGCGGCGTCTCCCCCTTTTGCCTGAGTCTCTCTAGGGCTTATCCATTCCCCCCCTCAAAAAAAAGTTTCTGACCAACCCCAGGTTTCCCATTAATCACAAACAGGCTAAGATTCCATCCGTGTTCACCTTAGTTACACAACAGTGTACCAATATCACCAGTCTTGTCTTTGCCCATAAATAAAAAAAAATTGTTACGTTACGTTAAGAGACCTTTATTGGCATTAAAACAACAGACAAGTTAATAGTACAGTTCAAAAGAAAAACCAGGAACAAACAGGTAATGGTTCTGATATAATCAACTAATAGTGAAAACAGAAGAGGGAGGAGAGGAGAACCCAGGGCGCCGAGTGGCTAAAATTCTGGAAGCAAAAGTTGCCACCTCCTCCAGAAAGAAGGTGACATGTGTGGAGAGAAGAAACTCACGCCTAGTTGAGTCTTCCCACCCCTGCATCCTGCCAAGGACTGAGGACAGATGTTTCTTACGGAGTGTATCATGAAGTGGGCAGTAGAGAAAAATATGTTCAAGTGTTTCTACACAGTTGGTTTGACATGGACAGAACCTCTGAGTTCAGATTATCCGCAGTGCAGGGACAATGAGGCATTCCCCTCTCCGCCGTCCGTTTCTTCTATTCCCCTCGTTATTTTTACTCTGCTCCCTTTCTCACGCGGGCCTTGCCCTCTGCCCCCCCTTCCTTTTCCGCTTCCAGTGCCCAGCGCCCCGCCCCGCAAAGTGGAAGTACAAGTCCTGAATTCCACGGCCATCCAGGTCTTCTGGCGTTCGCCAGTCCCCAACCGGCAACACGGGCAGATTCGGGGCTACCAAGTCCATTACGTGCGCATGGAGAACGGAGAGGCCAGCGGGTTGCCCCAGATCAAGGATGTGATGCTGGCGGATGCGCAGGTGAGCGGCGGCTCGGCCATGCCGAAAGGGGTCGGCTCACTTCCCAAATTTTATTCCGCGTACCACCTTGTGTGTGTGTGTGTTTGTTTCTGCATCGTTCACTGCATCGGTTGACTTTTTACCAGGTCTTCAAGGGTATATTTCGTTGATGTGAATTTTTCTTGGGTTTTTTTTTTGGGGGGGTGGCAGCACGTCGTGTCTGCGGGTGTGGGTTTTTATACCCAGGAGGGATGCGCGTGGAAACCACATTGCCAAATTCCAGGCCGGCCTCTGTCGCCCGCTCGCTGCGCGTAGTCCACGAAACGTTTACATTAAAATAGGAAAGTCAATCTTTAATTTGCCACATGTTTTGTTTTGTTTTGTTTTGTTTTGATTTGATTTGATTTTTTGCCTGAAATCTCCCCTTTGCCGCCCTTGTGATGTGTTGGAGCAGACTGGTTCGATTTGCAAACGAACTGATTCTCCGTTTGTTGACATGGCAGGGAAATTACCCAGAAGCTCAGCCAGAATGCAATCTCTATTTATCATCCTGAGGACAACGAGGAAAGACAGGGGTCAGTGGGTCCAGAGGCACGAATGTCGACAGCGTGTCTTTATGAGTTTTAAATTTTCTCCCCAGACTTTTGAGGAAGGCTGGGAGGGGTTTCTGAGCTGCCTAGACCAGGCCTGCCCAACAGATAGACCGTGGGCTACCGGTAGCCCGTGAAGGGTTCAAAAGTAGCCCGCCGGGCATCAATAAAAAAGTGAGGGGATAAGTTCTCCACCCCTCCCTCCCCCATCCCAAGGACCACCACTGCCCCAGCAAAGTTTGGTGTCTGCCAGTCCACTGTCTCAGCTGAGTGGGGCAGTTCAAGGGCCATGGCGCGTTGAAATCTGTTCCTTCCAGAACAGATTAATTGGTTTTCAATGCATTCCTATGGGAAACCGCTGCTCTACTTACAAAAGTTTTTACTTATGAGCATGTGCTCAGAACGGATAAAATTCATAAGTAGAGGTTTTAGTGTAGTAGCCCTCGGGCACTTTGGGCCGAAAAAGTAGACCTCGGCCTGTTCAAAGTTGAACAACCCTGGCCTAGACTTTGTGTGGAAGGGAGTTTCCCCCCCCCCCGGTTTTTATACCTGTGAAAAGTTCACGTTCCTTTTTAGGATCCCCTCGGTGCGTTTATTAACACGCCTGGCTCGCGCAACTCGGTCCAACCACCTTGGTCGTCCCGTCTCCTCAGGACTGTCGGCAGTTCTTCGGAAATGAACGTTTTCCACCCGTGGCACCTCCCGTTTTGGTTTTATTGTTGTAAAATCCATCCTGACCCAGGGCAAATGCATCGTGGCTTGTTCATCTGAGGTTGCCTTTCCCTGAATTTCCAAACCTGGCGAAGGACCCCAAGGAAGCTTAGAATGTCCTGATAGGTAAAAACTGCAGAATTCACAGACGGGTGTGCTTTCTCTCACACACGACTGTACAGGCTGAAGCTGTTGTGGTATTTGATTTCCCCCAAAAGAGATGGGGACCTTTGATTTTCCCCTTGCCCAGAACTGGGAGCCATCTAAGGTGGTGGTGGTGGTGGTAGGGGGGGTCTACTTCTTTTTTGGGGAGGGCTAGTAGCCCCTTGAGAAAAAAACCACTGACATGGCCGCCCCACCTCTGACCCACTCAGCTCCTATCTATCCACCTCTGTGCCAGCGACCCCATCTAAAACAGAACTCAAGCCCCAGCTGCCTCTCGGGGTGCCCTGTGTGCGTGCACACGGTGGCGTTGAACCGGCGGTGTGGGAAGCTCGGGTCCCGCCTTGGGAGGACACCTTCAACCACCATCACCACCCCATTTCTCTGCCTCGGGTAGATTCAGCCAAAGACCCTTTTTGTTAAGTTTGCAGATTCGCGGCGGCACCCTCCCCTCCGAAATTTGCTTTGTTTATTTCTCCTTAGTAAAAAAAAGTTGAGGTGCGTGATGAGAAAAGCCATTTCAAAAAGAGGTTAGGTGGTGCCTTTCTGGGTCGCTACTAAAACAAAAAATGTGAGCTCAGTTTTCGACAGCAACTTGCTCTCTTTGTCAAAACCTTGTGCCAGAGATGCAGCCTTGGTCGACGTTGTGGTCTCTCGGGCGCTGAGAATCTTCTTTTATTTTTCACCTTGGAAAGTGCTGGTCAGAAACTTTTGGAGGCCCTCCCTCCCCACTCAAAGAAAGCGGTGCCCTGTGTTTTCCCTCCCCGTTCACCGCAGCCACGCGGTTCTCCTAACCGTGTCACCTTCGTTCTGTTCTTCTCAGTTGCCCCCCCCCGGAGGGGGCTGCCAAGCTCACAACATTCCCACGACCTTGTGTTGCTTCCTTTTCTTTCTTTTTTTCTTTCTTGCTGCCTCACGCTCTTCTCTCTCCTTTCTTCCCTTCCTTCCCTTCTGCTTCCCTTCCTTTGGGGCCAGTGGGAAACGGATGATACCGCGGAATACGTAAGTACCACCCTTTCGGGGACCGGATGTCCTCCCCTTCTGCATCCTCCCCTCTTGCCCTTGGTGACGATGCAGAGAAGCCCCCGTTGGATTCTTCTCCTTCCCTTTCCACGTGTTTTATTTGTTTCCCCTCGCCCTGCTTGGCTTGGTGGTGTGTGTGTGTGGTGGTTGTGGTTGTTGTTCTTTTTGGTTCCCCTGTATGGGCATGCTGTGAGGCTTGTGCACAGATCCGTTGATTCCCTTGGGAGACCGTTTTGGGGTCCCCCTCCAAGTGGTCTTTTATCCAGTTGGGTCCATCTCGGCTTGGCAGTGTCCTTCCGTGAAACCGGGAGGCTTTGAAAACCCTGCGTGGGGAAGGTCTCCCAAATTTGAGGCCGCTGGCATCCAGGTTTTTCCAAACTGCTCCAGAACAGATGCGATTGGCACCCAAGACCCAAATAGGTCCGTAAATCCACTCTGCTTTCCCCAGAACTGAATTGGGCCATTTTGGTTTTGCCCAGGGCCTCGTACGAATCGGTGCGAACCCTGCCAGCTCTGGTCAGCCGTTTTGGGACTTGTTCGTATCCGGTGCACAGCCCTCGCTAAAAGCGTCCGTCGAACCCCTTTAAACGTACGGTTGTGCCAGACGCAGCCCCCCGTAAGTTGAGACCTAGGGACATTTGACAACACACACGAGCGATTTTGATGCAAAAGCATTTTCATCAGAGATAGGAAGGGAACGCCGGAAAGCGGAAACGGAGGCTGCGCCGGGCGGCAATCCGCCCCCACGCTGGGCAGAGCGAGCAGCACCTCCGTACTGAGCTGCGTATGTCTTGTAGCGGAAAACATAACATGTCTTGAGGACCGGAGGTGAAAGAATCCCCGTAGCCGCGATTCCTTTCGTGACGAGCCACATGGGATTTCTTCCGTCGGGTAAAATTGCATGTAGAAGGGGCGTCCGTTGGCCTCGTGATGAAGCGGGGTTTCGGCCAGCCGTCGCCACAAAATGCCACCCTCCTAATGTTCACCCCAATTTTTTTTTTAAATATTTTTTTGGATTCTCGCCCACAGGACATGGTCATTTCCGGTCTGCAGCCCGAGACTACCTACTCCATCACTGTGGCAGCCTATACCATGAAAGGCGACGGTGCCCGTAGCAAACCCAAGCTGGTGGTGACCAAGGGGGCAGGTGGGTCTCCTTCGTTCTTGGTCCCGGTCCACTCCCTTTTTTTTCTAACAAGTTTCTCTCGGCCGACGTACGTACACACACCAGCCTCCGGATGCACTCCAGATGCCAGATGACAGCTATCAAAACATATACAGTAGGACCCTGGTATCCGCTGGGGGATCGGTTCCAGTTCTTCTTGTGGATGGTGAAAACTGTGGATAAGAGAGAATGCTAAAAAAAGTCCCAAAACTGCTGTTTTGTGACAGCAACTTGCTTTGCAGCTGCTGAATTATTTATTTAATTGTTTCTTCTGCCCTCCGTGGATAACTGAATTAGTGGATACGGGGGTCTGATTGTAATCCACTATGGAGAGCTCTCCCATGCAGGAACTACCCTGTTCCCTGCGATCCAGGCGCCGTCCACACGTCCACCCTTGGAAAAATGTGGGGCGGTTGCTTTTTTCGTTAGTTGCTAGTTCTGCCTTGTGGGAAACCCGCTCAGGAGAATCCCATTTGTGACCACCCCGGAAGAGCCACAAAACATCTCAAGAACTGTTGTGGCCACCTTCCCCACTGTTCAGGCCTTCGTGAAGCGCCTGTTAAGTTCGGATTAAAAGCCGGCACCTCAGCCGTTCTTGCAAGTCTCCCCAGGATGTCAGATTTCAGCTCCTTGGCCACTTCGGCTGTCCCCTCCGTATGCCCCGTGCAGAGGGAGGTGTGTGTGTGTATGGGGGGGGGGAGTTGGTGGGTCTCCAGATTCTAATCGGAACGCATGCCCCATCGTCCCCTTGGTGGCAGCATATAGGACCATGTTGGCGAACCTTCGGCACGCCAGATGTTTTGGACCACAACTCCCAGAATTCGAGCCTCGATTGCCAAGGACAAGGGACTATGGGAGTTGCGGTCCAAAACATCTGGAGTGTTGAAGGTTCACCATCACTTATAAGAGGTGCCACGTTGCCACTTTTGGAGTTCAGGGCATGACATTTCGCTTCCCCTCTGGGCACTGTCAGAGTTACAGGAGGTCCCCCAGCCAACAAAAACCCGGAGCGTGATAGGTTGGGTGTTTCTGTATTTGCCCCCGTGTGGTTCTGCTTCTTGTTTATGTCTCACCTTTTCTCCATAAGCCTGCTTAGTCCCAATCCCTAAATTAAGATTTCCTTCTATTTTTAGTTGCTTTCTCCAGTTTTCAGTTGTTGTTGGGTTTTTTTTTCTCACACTCCCCTTTCTTCCGGATGAGTGCCGTTTTTGCTGCGCGTATTATCAGGCACTCGAGGGGGGGGGGGAATCCTTCTGTGGTTCTGCAGGAAAAAATAAGAAGAAGAACGTTGCCATTTATATCGCTTGGCGATGTATAAATAGAGTCTTTTAAGAAAAGAAAAAGAAAATCGTATTCCGAAATGGGGATTTAAATAAACCATGAGCTGCCTGATCAAAATAGTGATTGCACTGGGGTTTAATTTCAAATACAAAAATGCAGAAAGAAAGAGCCTGATTTTTTGAGCGCTCTTATATCAACTGATTAAACCAACCAAGGGACAAAATTTCCCCGGATGCCATAAATTACCATGATTTAGTAGTTAGCCGAGGGACCAGCTAGAGGGGGAAGGGGGGGCTAATTCAAATCCTAAACACCACCCCGTATCCTATCAAAGTCCCATTAAACCAGCCATGAAAAGACAACCCAAGGGATGCCAGGTTCGTACGATGCAGCAGTGGAAACCTGACCCCCCCCCCGACTTCTCCTCTTGATTTGGAACGAGCGATCCCAACGAGTTTGCTAATTATTTGAAGGGGAGAGAAAAAAAAATCACATGGGAATTAGATCCTTCCCATAAGACTCTGAGAAATATTTGGTGAGCACAGTTGAATTCTCTCTCTCTCTCTCTCTCTCTCTCACACACACACAGACACACACACACACACACACACACACACACACACACACACACACACCTTCCCATTGATGTCTGGAACTCTGTCTGATGCATCAGCCATCTTTCATGTAAAAAACATCCTTGGTGATCGAGCAGATGTCGGAGGCTGAAATGGTGATGCCTCTTAGAATGCAAAGCCAGGAGGGTCCCTTGAGACCATCCGGTCCAGCCCCTGCCAAGGAGGCCCCGGCGGGAGGGTTCGAACTCCCGACCTTGGGTTCCGCAGCCAGAGATCTCAACCCCCATGGAGGCATCCAGCCGTTCTTAACAGTTGTTTGATTGTTTGTCTGTTTGTTTATATCCCGCCGGATTTTCCCAAAAGGAACTCAAGGCGGTTAACAGATATAAAAATTCCATAATACTGACAGCAAAAAAATAATAATCTTAGAAGGGCAGAACTGGGAGGGACTGCCTACGACTCCCATCATCCTTCACTGCCCCTGCTGTGAAGGAATGGTCGGAGCTACCTCCGGAAGGTTCTGGGTCAAAAAGAAAGAAAACCCAAGGGATGCCCTGAGGCAGTGGTTTATGGTGAAGACAAGTGAAATCCATTTGTAAATAATAGTGCAGTGTTTTAATATATTGTATTTATTGTTTTAATTTTATTGCCATTTGATGTTTTAATTGTCTAAATTGTTTACTTTGATTGTGAGCCGCCCAGAGACCTTTTGATAGTGGGCAGCATACAAGCTAAATAAATAAATAAATAAATCTTAGAGCAGGCATGTCCAAACTTCAGCCCTCCAGATGTATTTGGACCGCAACTCCCACAGTCCTTTGCCATGGGCAATCTAAGCTTAGAATTCTGGGAGTTGTGGTTCAAAACATCAGGAGGGCCGAAGTTTGGACATGCCTGTCTTAGAGGTTGAAGGGACCCGAGAGACCATCCGGTCTAACCCCTGTCATGGAGGCCCAGTGGGAGGCGGGAATCGAACCTCCAGCCTGTGGTTCCACAGCCAGACACTTGAACCACAGGGCTCAGGACTGATGAACGCGAGTGAGGCTTGTTTGATAGGCGAGACGAACCGAGGCTGAAATCTAACGTCAGGTGGTGTTTATCCTTCCCCGCGCAGTGCCCGGCAAACCCGTCCTTTCCGTCCACCCGACGACGCAAGAGAACGCCCTGCTGGTGAAGTGGGAGCCCCCTCCGGAGGCCGAGGGCCAGGTGCTGGGCTACCGCCTGCAGTTCGGCCGCAAGGACGTCTCCCCGCTGGCCACCTTGGAGTTTGCCTCCCAGGAGGATCAGTACACGGCCGCCAACGTCCACCGAGGGGCCACGTACGTCTTCAGGCTGTCCGTCAAGAGCCGGGCCGGCTTCGGGGCGGAAGCGGTGCAGGAGCTGTCCCTCCCGGAAGACGCCCCCAAGGGTTACCCGCAGATCCTCGACCCCAGCAACGTCACCTCCCGCTCGGTCCAGGTCAACTGGTTGCCCCCGGTCTTAGCCGAGCAGAACGGGGCCATCGTCAAGTACACGGTGGCCTGCCGGGAAGCCGGGGCGGCCGGCGCCCCGCTGGAGACGGAGGTGGCCCCGTCGGCTGAGAACTCGTACACTCTGAACGGCCTCAAGCCCAACACGGCTTACGATGTTAAAATCCGAGCCCATACCAGTAAAGGCCCCGGGCCGTACAGCCCGACTGTCCAATATCGGACGTTCCTTCTCGACCCAGGTAGGGACTGGGTGGTTTCTCCGCCGTGTGTGTGTGTGTCTCTCTCTCTCTCTCTCTCTCCTGTCCTCCTCCGGCGAGGTGGAGGATCCCCCCCCAAAAAAAATAGATAAATAAAGAGATAAATAAACACGGACAACGAGCTTGACGAAAACAAAAAACAAAAAACAAGCAAAGCCCCCAAACCACCTCTCTCTCTCTCTCCGTAAATACGCACAAGCTGATCGCCAGCTCGAAGACTGAGGCGTGTGAGTACACTAGAAAAAGCCGGCGCCGGAGAATCAGTGTCTTATTTGTCTGTGTAAAAAAAGCCGGGCAGCGCCACCCTGCCGCCCGCGGGCAGGTAAGTCCCGTTTTCCTCTTTCTTCCCGGAAAGTCGAGTCCCGGAGAAAGCCTTTCTTGATTGACAGCTGGGCGGAGCGGTGGCGATCCCAGGTGGGCGGAGTCTTTTCTTCACCTCTCTCTCGTTCTCTCTCTCGTTCTCTCTCTCTCTCTCTCTGTTCTTGTCCTCTCGCTCGCTCGCTTTGCGCCGTTCTTAATCCCGTAGTTGTGTTTTTCCATTTGCCGCCCGAGGACAGGAGACGACTTTAAAGCATCCCCCTCTCATTCCCACCAAACGGTGCTTTGTTCTCAGCAGCCAATCAGGAGCCTGGGGGGGGTTTCGTGGCGGGACGGGGCAATGGGGGGGGTTGAGATAAAACGCCCACCCTCACCAGGGGTGCAAAACAGGTTTCGGCAGGTCGCCCGGAGGAACCGCCAGCGGGAGCCGAACGGCCCGAAGGTCACCTTCCCAAATTGGTGGGATCCGCACGACGCGCACCGTGGTTCTCGCTCACCGCCCCTTGCTTTTCCCCCTACCCTCTGTTACGTTTCTCTCCCGACAGTTTTCCCGAAAAACTTCAAGGTGAAGATGGTCACCAAGACGTCGGTGCTGCTGGGCTGGGAATTCCCGGAAAACTACAATTCCCCGATTCAGTACAAGGTAAATGGTCACTTTTCTTTTTTATGGCTTTAGAAAATGGGTTCAAATGTATCTTATTTTATTTTATTTTATTTTATTTTTAAATTAAATTTGGAGGCCCAGTTTTCCTAAGGGCAGAAAGAAGTGTGGGACTGGAAGAAGAAGAAGAAGAAGAAGAAGAAGAAGAAGAAGAAGAAGAAGAAGAAGAAGAAGAAGAAGAAGAAGAAGAAGAAGAAAAGCAAAAGAAAAGCAAAAGCAAAAAAGCAAAGTTCTACTTATATACCACCCCATACCACTTCAAGTGGTCTCTGGGCAGTTTACAGGTTTAATTACTGTATGCAGGTTACACATTGCCCTGCCCCCCCCCCCGGCAGCTAGGTACTCATTTTAATAACCTCAGAAGGATGGAAGGCTGAGTGAACCCTGAGCGGGCTGCTACCTGGGATTGAACCCCCCAGATCGTGAGCACAATTTTAGCTGCAGGACAGACATTTAACCACTGTGACACTAAATGATGATGATGATGATGATGATTGATAATAATAATAATAATAATAATAATAATAATAATAATAATAATAATAATAATAATAATAATAATAATAATAATAATAATAAACAACTAATTTGTAATACATAATCCAGCGTAGTTATCTTGTCTGCTGTGTGATAATTTAATAGTAATTAGGAGCAGCATATAAAAATCTCCAGAGATAGCATTATTATCATTGTTAACAAGTAAAGATTATGATGTTACAACAAAGGAACTAATAGCAAATTTTATGATGATTGATGATGTCAAAATGATTCAAGATGGAATGTATAATGAACTTTGGGATATAGCTATAAACGATAAAGTCCTGCAGTTTAAAGGTCAAACGAGGAGAAATGAAAAAAGACATTTTCTACGATATCTGGGGTAAATTTTTAGATTATGTACTAGTCGAAGGAAAAGGGAAAGAGTCCACGAATATCTCATAACAATTCTGGAGAAGAGAACTTTAAGAAGACTACTAGAAGAATAGAAGATGGAGCAACGAATAAGAATGTATGGATGGCCCCGTGGGATGGGGGTGCACTTATATTGTTTGTTGTAGTTTTTTATTTTCATTTTCCTTATATCGTATGTAGTTTAAAATTTAATAAAAAACATTTTTTTAAAAAAGGCTCGTTGGAGAAGGCCAACTCCAGCTTAACACCTGGCAGCTGTGTTTTCCAAATAATAATAATAATAATAATAATAATAATAATAATAATAATAATAATAATAATAATAGCACTACTACTACTATTAATAATAAAAACATTAAAAAATAAAAATAGCAGTACTGATGATTGATGATGATGATGATGAAGGAAAATCCCCTTTTTCCCCACCCACCCCTTGTCTTTTTCTCGTCGGGACAGATCCGCGAGGAGAAGACGGGCCAGGAGATCGAGGTGGACGGACGGATGACCAAGAAGCTCATCACCAACCTGAAGCCCCAGACGGCCTACCGCTTCTCCTTGACCAGCCGGAAAAGCGACAAGGGCGACCTGCAGCAGAAGGTCGAGGTCTCGACGGCCGCCCACATGCTGGCCCGGAAGCCGGAGGTCTCTTACCGCCACGACATGGAAGGGAACTTGATCTTCAACCTGCCCGACACGAAGAGCTCAGATTTAATGGCCCAGTACGTCCCGAGGTGGTTTTTTTGGGGGGGGGAGGGATCTCGGGCGCCCTCGGAAAGGGGGGGATAAAATGTCGGACGAGGACTATAAAGGGCTCCCCCAACTCAGTATCGGCACGACAGCGCAGGGTTATTTGTGATTAAATATCTCCCCTGCCTTGAAAACTCTTTTAGGGTCCTTGTATCGCCAAAGTAACTGGATGGCAGATAATGTGCCCCTAACCACCTTCCATTTATCTTCAATCCCCTTTTCCCAAACTCATGCTTGGGTGTTTTTTTTTTCTCCCCCCTTTTTTTTCTCATCAGGGCGTATTACATTGTGGTCGTCCCCCTGAAAAAATTCAAAAACGGCCAGTTCCACAACGCGTACAACACTCCCGAAGACATGGACTTAGAAGAAGTGAGTCTTGACTCTTTCTTTGTAGTACCAGGAGGGGGGGATGTTTAAAAAAAACAAAACCCTTTAGGGTTTCCGGTCCCTCTCCAGGTAATCTGACTGTCTTTGTGAGTCTTTATTATTGGAAGAGTGAAATCAAACCTCCAGGAACAGGAGCAGTCTATATCAGAAGCCCTTCGTTGGCATGAAAATCAGACCAGCTTAAGCTGAGACACTTCACTCGGCCAGGGGAGGAAACTTCACATCACATCAGACGTCAGACCTGGTCCCGTTCATGTTGTAATTTTTCTTCTGGTCTCTGTGAGATCACACACAGTGCCCCAACGACATGAGCTACACCTTTGGACAGAAACCGGCAACGGACACAAACACTCTCCCCCCATGGTTTTCTTTTTGGCCCCTGGGCGGCTTCCGTGTCCCGAAATCGTTGTGTGTGCCGTAAATCCCTTTCAGTGTGCCCTCTCCGTTGGCGGTGCATCCTAATTCTCCCAGGTTGTTTTTAAATGTTCCTGGCCTTTCAGCCGCATGGCGGATGAGAATCTTAGGTTCCAACCCATCTTCCGCCACATGCAGGTCCGTTGCTGAGTTATTTTGGGGGGGCTGTCATTCGGTCCAGCCAGATGTCATGTTTACAAACATCTGCCCCCAAGTGGCCCCGATCTCACAGAGAGAGAGAGAGAGAGAGAGAGAGAGAGAGAGAGAGAGAGAGAGGAACGGCCTTCCCGATGTTGCCTGCGAAATGGATGACCAGTGGCTGTACGTAAGGCTCTCTCTTTTCTTGTGTTAAAAAAAAAAAAACCCGGATTGTTTGGAGATGCCTTCAGGAATACCCATACGCCTTTGCCATCCTCTTAGACCAGGCATGTCCACACTTTGGCCCTCCTGATGTTTTGGACCACAACTCCCAAGAATTCTAAGCTTAGTTTGCCAATGGCAAAGAACTGTGGGAGTTGCGGTCCGAAACATCTGGAGAGCCGAAGTTTGGACATGCCTGTCGTAGACCCAGGAGTTCTTGCTTGTGATTCCCACTCACCCCACTGGCTCCTTTCATTTTTAGATATCTGGGTGTTTTCCCACGCCCATCAGCTTGATTGATTTTTGATTATTTTTTTAAAACACAAGACAGGGCATATATTTTTCTGACAATCCGTGTAGCGCTTGGGCGCCAGACAGGTTGGGATCTCAGGGGACCGAATAAATAAAGAACACTTCTATAAACCCAGCCGAAGCAATGGTTTCCCTCTAGTTGGGGTGGCGGGACAGATTTCGGTCTCGGTGCCAGACCTGGAGGAGGGGGTGTGATCCCAAGGTTGTGTTTTTAGGATCGTTTACGTTTTGGCTTTTCTGGCAGAAAGAATGAGGACCCTGCTATCTGGCAGAATGGCTCCTGCCGCAAAATACTGCCCCACAACACCCGATCATCTCAGGCAGGGCATTTGAGGGTACCGTCACTGAAGGAAGCCCGTAAATCTTTGACGAGAAATCAGGCGTTCTCAGTGAGAACTGGAACCCACTTCAAACCAAAGATCTTCCAGTCTTTAAGACACAGCTAAAGACGTGGCTCTTTAAAAAGGCTTTCCCTGGATATATTAATCTGTTCTACTAAGGATTGCTATTACGTATTTTATTTTGTTTTAATCTGTAGCCCATCTGGCTCCTGTTCAGTGTTTTTGACATACAGTGGCACCTTATATAAAGGAATTAATGCGTTCCAAATGAAATTATGTTAATCAAATTTTCCTTTATACAGATTTCCCATAGGAATGCATTGAAAATGGAGTAATCCCATTTTTATGTTGTACAGATTCGTCCCATAGGCAATTATGTTAAGCAAATTTCCCTATCTCTGGAATTTTTATGTTGTACAGATTTTATGTTACATAAACTGTTTGTTATACAAGGGTCCACTGTATATTGTTTACTAGTTACTATGTTTTTACCTATTTGTGCTTATCTATTATATTGTATTGTATTATTTATGGCAGGCATGTCCAAACTTTGGCCCTCCTGATGTTTTGGACCACAACTCCCAGAATTCCAAACCTGTATTGCCAATGGCAAAGCACTATGGGAATTATGGTCCAAAACATCTGGAGGGCCGAAGTTTGGACATGCCTGCTTTATGGGTTTCATTTCTGTTCATTTTTGTAAACCGCCCAGAGCGGCCATGTAGCTAGATGGAGCGGTATAGAAATTGAGTATTCACCTCTTAACTTTTTGCTACACCACCCCCCTCGACACCCAGCTGATTCAAGAGATCTCCCGCCTGCAACGCCGCAGCCTCCGCCACTCCCGCCAGCTGGATCCGCAAAAGCCCTACATCGCCGCCCGCTTCCAGACCCTGCCTGCCACCTTCGCCCTCGGCGACATGAAACGCTACGACGGTTTTGAGAACAGGGCCCTGGAGACCGGGCAGAAATACGTCTTTTTCGTCCTGGCCGTCCTGCGAGGCAGCGAAGCCGTGAGTAGACGCCAGGCGTCCGGGCTCCTCGTGTCGTCCGAAGCCGCCGGTTCCCCCAACCGTGGGTTTCCCGGGGCTTCCTGGGTGGCCACTCCTGGGAATTCTGGCCAGCACAGCGGGTGGCAAAGGCTTCTGGGAGTTGTAGTCCAAGAGCATCTGGGGACTCAATGGTCAGGAACCCACCAACTTGGGCAGAAAATGTTTTTCTCCGAGGAACCGGACTCTCTTTCTCGTCCGTGCGGCAAAACGGAGATCTCGGTGTTTGCCCTGAATTGTTTTCGGAGGGGCCTTTAAAAAAAACCTTTCTGGTTTATGTCAGAGAGTTTTGGGGAACTGAAGCCTTGTCCTGAAGCGAAGCCAAATAAGATACACGATTAAACAAAACGGCAGCGCACGCTCAAGGAATGCTGTTCCACAGGCTGTCATTGAGCCTTGTCCTGAGCACTGGGAAACGTCAGGAGAACGATCTCAAAATCGACCCTCGTTGTGGATCGGTTTGGAAGATTTCTGGGCCTAGCGAAAGGGCGCCGTAATTCCGAGGTCTCAATCCATAGGCAGTTTTTCCTCTGCTCCCGTTTCATCAACTTAAGGCAAAACTGCTCAGGAGTTTTCTCCAGAAAAGGAAATATTTATTTATAAACAGACAGACAGACATATGGAAGATAGATAGATAGATAGATAGATAGATAGATAGATAGATAGATAGATAGATAGATAGATAGACAGACATATAGAAGAAATAGATAGAATAGATAGATAGATAGAAGATAATAGATAGATAGATAGACAGACATATGGAAGGAAGGGATAGATAGACAGACATATAGAAGAAATAGATAGAAAGAAAAGAAGGAAGGAATAGATAGATAGACAGACAGACATAAGAAGATAGAAGAAATAGATAGATAGATAGAAAATAAGGAAGGAATAGATAGATAGACAGACAGACATATGGAAGATAGATAGATAGATGATAGATAGATAGATAGATAGATAGAAAATAAGGAGATGATAGACAGACAGACATATAGAAGAAATAGATAGATAGAAAATAAGGAAGGAATAGATAGATAGACAGACATATGGAAGAGAGAGATATATATATAAAGAAAATAAGGAAGGAATAGATAGATAGACAGACAGACATATGGAAGAGATAGATAGATAGATAGATAGATAGATAGATAGATAGATAGATAGATAGATAGATAGATAGATAGATAGATCTGTCTGTGTGACAGACAGACAGACAGACATAGGAAGGAAGGAAGGAAGGGATAGATAGACAGACAGACATATAGAAGAAATAGATAGATAGATAGAAAATAAGGAAGGAATAGATAGACAGACAGACATATGGAAGAGAGAGAGAGAGAGAGAGAGATAAAGAAAATAAGGAAGGACTAGATAGAAAATATGGAAAGAATAGATAGATAGCACTTTTTTTTCTTTTCCCATTCTCGTTTCCCTGCTAAGGGTCTGTGACACGAAGCCAACAAAAGACTATATAGCTCACTCAGAGTAAGCGTGCCATTTCTCGAAAGCCTGGCCGGGGGAGGGGGGCTTTTGATTGAGGGAACACCCCCCCCCCGCCGCCCACCCGAGAGAGAGAGAGACACAGGCCTCCCCAGGTGGCTGGTTAACCCAGGTCTGCTTGCTTCTCCCAGGCCTACGCCGCCAGCCCGTTCTCGGACCCCGTTCAGCTGGACAACTCCGACCCGCAGCCGAAGATCGAAGGTGAGGAAGGGCTCATCTGGGTGATCGGTCCCGTGCTGGCCGTGGTCTTCATCATCTGCATCGTGATCGCCATCCTCCTTTACAAGAAGTAAGTCGGCGCCTCCACGCAGAGATAACAGACACAACCCACCCAAACTAAACCCCTCTCGTCAACAAAACAAAGAGAAGCTAAAAGCGATAACAACAAAATAATACGGCCGCAAAGAATCCGGCAAGAAGACGGGCAGGGACAAAATGATACAACCAACCAACGACTCACGGTTGTTGGCTAAGGCTGTTGGGAAACGGGAAAGCTACCTGCTGTGGACGTTAGTCAGTGAAAGAAGACGCTCTCGTGTTTGCTGTTTCTAACACATCCTCTGTTTGTTTCCCTTCCTTTCTTTTTTTTCCCTTCCTCTGTCACTCCCTCAATTAGCAAACCAGACAGGTAAGAGCTTCTAAAAAACAACCTACGGCTTTGCTCGCTAACCCGGGACCCTGGGGGGGACACCCGTCGGAACTGAGATACAGTGATCAGTGCTACGTTTTTACCTTTACATTTTATTCCTCAGAAAACCCGACAGAAGACAGAGCTATTTGATTGTAAGCCGCCCAGAGACCTTTGGGTAGTGGGCGGCATAGAAGTTGTAAAAATAAATTAAATAAATAAATAAATAAATAAATATAAAAGAGGTCAAACCTGTCGCAGGAATTAGAAACGGCCGTTTTCAACCAGCGACGCCCGACCTGGGTGTTCTCGGGCTGCAGCTCCCAGAAATCTCAGCCAACACGGTGAAGGCTTCTGGGAGTTGTAGTTCAAGAACACCTGGGTACCATGGGTTCGAGAACCACCGTTGAAAACATCCAAAAGCTTTAAAAACACACCAAGGCACTGCATCCCTTTGGCCAAAATAGTTATTTAAAACCTAGCTAAAAAGGCAAGCCCCACATTGTGCCACCTTTTGATTTCCCGGCCTCTGGTCCTCGGAAGTCCGTACATCGGAAGGGTGTTCCCATTTCCCGCTTTTAAGTTCTGTATTGATCAGATGTCCGGTGAAATACTCTTTCCTCTGCTACCCCAAATGTTCAGTTTGATTCACGCCCGCCCGGTGCTGCAAAATCCCCCGTTGTTTACGGGACTGCCCTTCATGACTTAAAATCCATTCTTTGGGCCCCTTAACGGGTCCGAAGTGGGCCAAGGTCGAAGAGTCTTGTTGCCTGGTCCCACACACACACCCCATGGACGTTTCCTCTCCTCCTCCCGCCAGCAAGCGGAAAGACTCCGAACCCCGGATCAAGTGCACACTGAACAACGCGGAGATCGCCCCTCACCACCCCAAGGACCCCGTGGAGATGCGGCGCATCAATTTCCAAACGCCAGGTAACGGGGCCGCGGGTCTACGTCGTCCGTGTTTCTTTCTAGCCCCTGGTCTGACTAGGCCTTGGCCTGTGGTTTGGTCCTTACTCGCCGCCTCCAAATGAAATTGCCCCCTCTTCCCCCCCTTTTTTGTGTTATTCGCCCGTATCTTGGTTTGAAGCCTGGGTTCCCAAGCGTTCCAAATATATATATATATATTTTAAAAATGACGCACAACATTTGGGAAGGGACTCGAAAGTCCAGGAGGAAGGCTGTGTTAAGGAATCGTCCCCTTTGTAATCCGTTCAGATTGGGGCATTGTGGGCAGAGGGGCGGCTTGACGCTCGGAAGGTTAAGAGGCTAGTCCTCATGGTTGCAAGGAGAGATTTGGAAGCCAGCTTTGTAGCCTTAGAATCTGATTCAACAGCACCAAACAGCCAGAAATGAAGAATAAATTGGGTGCCATTAAGGCTGTCCCTGACAGCATAAAATTTTTGCCAAAGTTGGTTCTGGTTGGTTATTCCAAGAGAAAACTGGGTTTTCCCCAAGATCCACACCCCGTTACCTGATAAATTCACATTTGCAAAGTCGATCTCACAAGTCCTCCTTTCAAATCCAAAGGACTGAAAACCTTTTGTAGGCGGGCAGGAGGAGAATAAGTAGGCAAACTTCTTTAATGCCAATTCAGGAAGGAATAATTCCTTCTCTTTTTTTTTGTCATTGTTTTGAACTGTGCACCTGTCTATGTTTCTATGTGAGAGGAAGTATGTTGTTATATTTGTGTGTAACAGTATTTTGTTTTGAGTTGTGTATTAGAAATGTAGACTACAGTGAAGACAAGAGCAGAAGCAGAATTGAATCCATTTGTTTCAAATATATATATATACAATGGTACTTCAGGTTACGAATTTAATCCGTTCCAAATGCATGCTCTTAAGTCGAACTACTCATAAGTCGGGGTACCTATCTAAAAAATTGAAAAAAAAGTTTAAAAAAAATAAAAAAAAATTAAAAAAATTTTTTAAAATCTATTTGTAAGTCAAGCAGACCGTATCTAAAATTTGTAAGGTGGCAGCTTGGTTTTCTAGCTTAACTTTGACATTGGCAGACGCATTGGTATATAAATCAAATAAATAAATAAATAAACTAACATATGTTAGTTATGAGGAATGGAATTTGCTGCTGGTGTTTTGAGGGTCAAGGAGTTAAAACTGGGGAGGAATAGCTAATTTCACACACACCCCTTTAAATATTGCCTTTCCCCCGATCACTTGCCCTTGCCTGCCCCTGGAACTTTAAATATCAGCCCAAAACAGAAAAAAAAACCCATCCCAACCCATTCTCCCCTTCCACCTCTGGGTGAGAAAAAAACAAAAAAATTCCCTTTTTCCGTTCCTCTTAAATTTTGTGTTCCTTTTTTCCGTTCCTTTCCTTCTTGGTTGCGTAGTTTTTTTAATATAAAAGTGTATATATACATTTTTTGTTTTGTTTTCGTTGTTTTGTTTTGTTTTGTTTTTTCCTGTTTCTCTACAGATTCTGGCCTCAGCAGTCCTGTCAGTGACCCTGAGTTTGACTTCGAAAGTTAGTTCCTCTGTGTTTATGTTCCCGTGTCCGTTTTTTGTTTTTGTTTTTCCGTTGGTCGTGCACCTTTCCCTTCCTACACCGCTAACCTTCGGGGACATTGATGGTTTCCCTCAGCGGTCCCCTCGTGCACATTTCCCTTCCTCCTCCTCCTTGTCTCTGCCTCTCTGCCGCTTGGTCTGGCCATCTCACCCCCTCCTCTTGTGCTGTTCATTATTTTTATTTTATTTTCTTCACCACCACCCCTGCGTCCGGTGCGTCCAGTTTTACAGTCCTTTGCAAAAGGCCCTTGGCAAAAATTCCAATTCGCGGCAACGAATTGAAGGACCCCCGTCGCCCTTAAAGCAAGGGTGAGCGCGCCCGGTCTGACTAAAATTTCACGACCGTAGCATGGATTCTGACTCATTCCAGAGTGGAATTTTTGTGGTTCTTTAAATCCAGGTGACGTTTTCCAAGGGAAGACCGCCCCAGGTCTTGCTTAAGCACCCCGGTGTTCCCGATAACCGGTGCAGAGGTCCTAACGAATTTCTTTCTCTAGATAATTTTTAGCATGTAGGGTTGTTCTTGTGGGGAAGAGGGGGGTTGGTGGACAGGAAGGGAGGCAGGCAGACCCGTTGCTGAGAAATTGGTGCGAGAAGGACCAAGGAGGGACAGGGGGTGCAATGGATGCCTTTTGTAGCGTTGGAACTGGGTTTGAGGAATTTTGCCGCGAATAGATTCCAGACGGGAAGTTTGCATTCGTGTGTTAGGACAGTGTTGGCGAAACAATGGCGCGGGTGCCAAAGGTGGCCCTCAGAGCCCTTTCTGTGGGCACCCGCCATCGCCCCTTCAAAGCCGCCTGGATTCTGGTTAAATTGCTCTATTGGCACTTTGCGAAAAAAATTAGTGGGTTTTGAATTGCAGTTTGGGCACTCGGCCTCTACAAGGTTCGCCACCACTGCTTTAGGAGATGGGCTGGTGATACAGCGGGGGAAGAATTCAGAAGGAAAAGGCAAAAGTCTTGGGGCCAAAGTTTCAGGGGCTCGGGACGTCCCCGTAGAATGGGGGGCTGCGTCTTCCTATCCCTCCTCTGCGGACACTCCACTCCTCCTTGGCCTATCCCACCGGGGGGCTGGGGAGAACCGCGTGAGATGTTTGGAGGATCCAAGCATTGTCACCAGCGCCCTGTTGGATTTGACTCCTTTGGTGAGGACATCGGGCGAACCAAACGAGGACGCCTAGATCCCCAAATTTTGAAGCAGATGGAGGAAAGGGACAGATTCCATCTTTTCCAGTGGCTCGACATTTACCAGCCGGGCATGTTTTGTTGAGAGGTTTACAGCGTCGTGGGATCCGGGGCAATGGAGAAGGAGGCGGACTGAAGTCAGAGACAACCCAGAGTTTGTGCCAGAAGCCAAAAGACGGAGCAAGGAGAGAAATCAAGAATTCAAAAATACGTCTGGTAGAGGTCCCCAGTTCTTCATCCCTGCCTGGGTACCCGCTCCGCGGACACCAGGGTGCAGAATCCCCGAGGGAGGTTCAGTTCTTTCCAAACCAGCCTTGTGTTCTACGTCTTGGTTTCATCAAGGGACACTTCGCTTATGAGGAAAGGCTAAAACATTTGGGGCTCTTTAGTCTGGAAAAAAGGCGCCTGAGGGGGGAATAGGATTGAGACGTACAAAATAATGCAGGGCATGAGTCATGTGGATAGAGGGATGCTCTTCTCCCTCGCACAAAATATCAAAACTAAGGGGCATCCATTCAAACTGTGGGTTGGGAGAGTGAGAACAGACAAAAAAAATAATATTTTTTTACCCAGCGTGTGGTTAGTCTGTGGAACTCCCTGCCACAGGATGTGGTGATGGCATCTGGCCTGGAGGCCTTCCAAAGGGGATTGGACCGATTCCTGAAGGAAAAGTCCATCCCAGGGGACAACCCACGATGGAGATGCGTCATCTCCAGGCTTAAAACCGGGGTCCTTCAAGGGCCAGAGGCAGGGGAGTGGACTATCAGGAGACAGAGATCGAGTCTCGTGCACTCCCGGATGCATCTGGTGGGGCCACTGTGAGATATACAGGAAGCTGGACTAGAGGGGCCCTTCTTGGCCTGATCCAGCAGCAGGGCTCTTCTTAGGTTCTGATGTTCTTATGTTCTAAGAGCCCAGGCCCTGGGAAAGGAGGGGGGAGGACATGGATGGATTCCACCACCACCCCCGGCAACTCCTGGCAAAGATTCTAGCATTTCTTTGGCGGTGCCAACGGAAGCCTGGGCGCTTTGGTTCAGCACGTCGCAGGCAGCGATGGAAGGGTTTCGCGGCGGGGAGGGGAGAGAGAGAGAAAGACAGAGTCCTTTGCGGTAACGAGATCAAGGAGATTTCCAGGGATTTGAAATCTGAGATGAAAGTCACTCCTGCTAAGATCGCTCGGTTCCAAAACCCGCCAACGCCACCCGGGTAAACGGCTGGCGCGCTCAGGAAGGTGTTTTGATTTCAGGAGGCAAGGGAGGCAGGGGGATATTTTGAGAGGGGGAGGGATGAGAGAGAAAGGGAGATGGAGAAAGCACGCGCGCCCACCTCCCTCTCAGGAACAAAACTCTCAGACAGCAGCTTGCAAAAACTGGCTGCCCGGAATCTCGCGCTAATCTTGCCCGGAGAGATGGCCGCGATGATCTGTGTCGGATTAAGCGCCGCTCTCCCTCCCAAGCTGAGGATTTGAGGTGGAGGGCCAACGGGGCGGTTGTTCTTCTGCTGTGTGGAAGATCCATCATCACCACCACAACCACCCTAGATCAGTATCCCCTGGAAGGAACACGTTAGCACAAAAGTTGTTGGTGTGTATGTGGGCGTGGGTGTGCATTAAATCGGAGGGGCCAGCCGGCTGGTGCATATTGTTGGGGGAGAAAACATGTTAAGGCTTTAGCATCGATAGCTGTTGTGAGTTTTTTTCAGCCTAATTTGGCTGTGTTCTAGAAGTTTTGTCTTCCTGACGTTTCGCCAGACTCTGTGGCCAGCATCTTCAGAGGACAAGGAGCTCAGGGAGATGGGAGTTCTCTCTGTCCTTTGGGGTATAGAGTGAGTGAGACTGCATGGTTTTAAAGTTGTGGGAAAGAGGAAACTTGTCCTATGCACTGTTAATCAGTGTTCAATGGGCCTTCATGAGTAAGACACCTATTCTTTGATTCTCTATGCTATGTGCTGATCGTGTATGCCGTGTATGATGAAATGATGTTTATGCTAGTTGCTTTGAGTTTTTTGGGCTGTTCGGTCGTGTTCTGGAAGTTTTGTCTTCCTGACGTTTCGCCAGACTCTGTGGCCAGCATCTTCAGAAGGCAAAGGAGCTCAGGGAACTAGGAGTTTCTCTCTGTGTGCTCTGGAGTATAGAGTGGGTGAGACTGTGTGGCTTTAAAGCCTTAATCCCTCCATCACAATACAATGACTAACACCTATTATCCTGCATAGGATAAAGTTTCCTCTTTCCCACAACTTTAAAACCCCACAGTCTCGTTCACTCGGTTAACAACTTTTTTTTTATTTTTCTAGTAGCCTAAAGTTATCACCTGTTCTACTTTTGTATCTGGTTTTTGTAATGGCTGTACGGCTCCTCAATTGGTTTTGCTTCAACTGGAGGACTAGAGTCTGGACTTGATTCTTGCAGTTGGAATCACGGCGTCGTGACAAAGCAAACAACTTACTTTCCATAATACCTAGCACTTCGGGGGTGGGGGGGACGCCACCCTAGAAGTAGACCAGTTTCTGACCCCAAGAAGCATGGTTGAACCTCTTCTCAAAGGGTTAATTCACAAAGGATTTAATTCTGTTGCCAGTCCACATGGCGTGGAGTTCTCTTGTTAGTCTGTGGAACTCCCTGCCCCAGGAGGTGGGGATGGCATCTGGCCTGGATGCCTTCAAAAGGGGATTGGACAGATTCCTGGAGGAAAAGTCCATCCCAGGTGACAAACCATGACGGGGAGATGTGTCATCTCCAGGCTTAAAACTGGGGTCCTTCAAGGGCCAGATGCAGGGGAGTGGTATCAGGAGACAGAGATCGAGTCTCGGGCTCTCCCAGAGGCATCTGGTGGGCCCACTGAGAGATCCGGGAAGCTGGACTAGATGGGCCTTTGGCCTGATCCAGCAGGGCTCTTCTTAGGTTCTTATGTTCTTAAGCCCAGTGGAAGGATTAAGTTTAGGACTGGGATTCATCCTGAGACATAATGGTTACCCTCCTTTGCGCATTTCCTGGCATCTTCCAGGCCTCTTGTAAATTCTACCCCCCCCCAAAAAAAATTTTTTTTTCCTTTTTTTCTCCCCCTGGGTTGGTGTTGTTGTCAAAAGCTGTGATCTCCCCACCTCCACGGAACGGCCGTAGAAAAGTTTGGGTTATGTGCAGTCAATTAACGGGACAGTAGTGACAAAGAGTAGGCGGAGGTGGAGACTTCGGAATCTAGGGTAATTCTTTCTCGGGGCCACTTTTCGAACCATGGCCAAGGCTCGGATCTGGTTGGTTGTCATCCGAAGCAGAGAAAATTCACATTACTCAGATGGCTCGAAACCTCTCCGGTGTGACCAGCCAGCTCCTCCGGATCCTTCCAGGGGGTTTCGTCGGGTTGTCATCTGAAGCTTGGCGTTCCCCAACGCCTCTCCCCCTTTCTGTCGTTCTTAATTTGGGTGTGAAAAGCACGCTGTAAAACTGGGACATGCGGCACTAGCTTTGGCCATCTCTGTTCCGAGTCCTCAGGTTATTTTGCGTCCCGCTCCGCCCGCCACCGCCGCTGCTTCGCCACCGCTTTTTAATCACGCCATTATTCCCAATAGGGCTCGAAATTCTCCGTGGCTCCCCGTCATCTCCCCACCGCTACCTTTTCCCCCCTTCCCCTCCCTAAGACACTGTGGTGGCTCGTCAGAAGGCTAGCTTGAGGGGAAATGGGCTCCCTTGGCTCTCGACATGCGTCCCAGGACTCTCGACTCACTTCCCATAATGCCCAACTCAATTCCCAGGGCTCCTGACACGCTTCCCGGGGCTCCCGACACGCTTCCCAGGGCTCCTGACTAGAGATGGGCACGAAACGAGCGATTTTTCGTTTTCGTTTTCATTTTTCGTTTTGTTACGCAACGAAAACGAAACAAATTTTTTAAAAAGAAAATGAAAACGAAACGACCAAATTTGCCGTGTTTTTTGTTTTCGTTGCAGCAGATGCATTGAACTAAAAGAATGCTAATGAAACAGCAATTTTTCATTTTCGTTTTTTCGTTTCGTTGCCTAACGAAACGAAAACGAACTTTTTTGCAAAACAAAAGTCACGAAAACGAACCGAAACGGACCCCTAAACGACAAACGAAACACCATTTTTTTGAGTCGTGCCCATCTCTACTCCTGGCGCACTTCCCAGGGCCTCCAGGGCATATCCCATGTGTCTCTTCTCAGACCGGACCACTGAGAAAAGTACAGAGAGCGCACATCACGAGAAACGTGTTTGGTCCTGGGTATATATTTATAAGAGGAACTTTGAACGGGCAACGAGGGTGGGCACCGGGGGTCTGAGCCAGGGTTCCTAGGAAAAGAACCCGTTAACGACATAATTGCAAGGAGCAGCAGGCTGGCGTGTATCCAGAAGATCTGTGTGTTGTCCTCCGTTGGGGGGGACGGGCTGTGTCGGGGGCGAGGAGCGCACATCTGTCAGCCTAAGCCACCGATCCTTTACTCTCTTACCCGAGATGACGGCCCACCAATGCTTGCAGAGTAAGGACGTGTCCAAATGTGGTCGACAGGACACCGTTTCATGCAGGGAGGAATTTATTTCTTCAAATGATCAGAAAACAGGTCCACAGTCAGTCAACTTGATTTTTCCAACTGGGACTTCTCTCCCCCCATTTGCCCGGTGACGCCAATTCCCTTCCGACCCCTTCTTGACATTCACCGATGTGAACTGTGTGCAGGAGTGGATTTTATTTTATTTTCCAATTCCCGCGTTTGCTAGTTCTCGCTGGCCCCCTCCGCCCTCTAATCTGACCTTGCCGGTCCCAGGCATCAATCTTGTGTGCCGACTGCCGACCACCGAGCAGTCTCCTTCGTAATATTGGAATTTCAATTTGCCAAGGTTGGCTTGGAGCGCGGCTTCTCTGCGCACGGACGCCCTCCCCCCCCCGCACGTCCCGTGTGAAACCCAGCCAGAGAAAAGAGAGGGGGAGCCCTCCGGGGTGCTCAGGACCCTTCGAAAAAATAAAATAAAAAATAAAAAGTATGAAATATTCTCCCAGTGATAAGGGACCGGGATTTTTGGAAGAGGAGAGCCATAGCTTAATTGAACCCAAATTACAAGCATCTGAGTGCAGATCGTAAAACCCTAGAAGATCAGAGTTGGAAGTCCAAGCAGATCAGAGAGATGGGGGTTCCAGTTTCCTCTTCAGTGCCACCACAGCGCTGCAGCGTTCAACCCCTCCCGAGGTCATAGTTCCATCATGGCACTGCTCTAACAGTTGAGACATTATTTCCTGATACCCAGCCTAAGATCCCCCATTTGAGTCACAAAAGTGGCAATGAATTCTGAAAAGATTCCCCTAAAAAACGAACCAAAGCTGACCTCGGTCGTGATGAGGAAAGATTGGGCCTACGAATATTTTAACTCCATCAGTTCTGAAGTGGAAAAGCACAGTTGGTTAGGGGAGGACTTACAGTAGGACCCTTGTATCCACTGATTCATTAACCACTGATTCAGTCATCCATGGTTGACAGGAAAAAAATCAAATAAATAATTCAGCAGTCGCAAAGCAAGCTACTGTCACAAACAGCAGACGTAAAGCAAGCTACTGTCACAAAACAGCAGTTTTTCGGGAGGGGGGTTGGAGTTCTCTCTTATCCACCGTTTTTGTTATCCACGGGAAGGCCTAGAATTAATTCCCAGCGGATACTGGGGTCTGGCTGTATTTCATTCTGCTTTGTCTGTCTTGTGACACTCAATACGATAACATTGAGTATAACTCTTTCCCTCAAAGGGTTCCCTAGTAGAGATGGGCACGACTCAAAAAAATGGTGTTTCGTTTGTCATTTAGGGGGTCCGTTTCGGTTTGTTTTCGTTTTTCGTGAATTTTTTTGCAAAAAAAATCGTTTTCGTTTCGTTACGTAACGAAACGAAAAAACAAAAATAAAAATTGCTGTTTCGTTAGCATTCATTACAGTTCAATGTATTTGCCGCAACGAAAACGAAATGCACGGCAAAAATTCTGTTGTTTCGTTCATTTCGTTTCATTTTGGAGACAAAATTCGTTTTTTCGTTTTGTTACGTAACGAAACGAAAAAACGTAAGGGAAAATTGCTCGTTTCGTGCCCATCTCTACTCCCTAGCAGATTTTGTGGCTACGAGGCCTCCTGCTGTTAGCAGAGGCAAGGCAAGTCTTTCCTGATGCCACCGTTAAGAAGAGGAGGCCACAAATAATTTAGAAACAACTGCAGGAAACGGGTGCCCCCAAAGAAAAATCGATGCCGTAGGTTCCAGTGGTGTTGAGCACCTTTTCTGTAGTGGGCGGGGGGGGACGACCCCATATATTATATTTAATTTATATTTGTTTATTTATTTATTTTTATACCGCCCATCTTCCCAGGGGAACTCCAGACGGTTGACAAAGAAGAATGAGACAAAACAATATAAAATCAATAGAACAATCGAGACACACACTCACACACACAGACAAAAAAAACCCCAACAAAATAGTCAAAACATCGGCAAAAGTTATTTAAAATATTTTAACCCACCTTTCTCCTTTAAAAGGACCTGGGAAAAAAACAGCATTTAAACGTAGGCCCTTTCCCCGTTATCCGACTGACATCACGGGAGGGCAGTGGCCCCTCTCTCTTTTCCACGGGGGCCGACTCCGTGGCCACATTTGACAAGCCGCCACAGTGTCCCCCTCCTCTTCCGTGCCCACGCACATCACCCTCATTCAACCTCCCACGGCCCCAACCCGGCCGCGTTCCTTCTTGGGTGTGCGTCCATGTGCATCTCGTCTCCTTTTTCAGAGGGGGGGGTTGAGTCATTTCCCCACCATTAAATCTCACCCACTCTCGACCCCTGTCATATTTCCTCCCCCCCCCTAAAAATATGTGTTCCTTCTGAGTTTTTATTTTATTTTATTTTCTTTTTTTTTTTTCTTTTTTCTCTTCTCTTCTTTTCTTTTCCCCAGCTGCCATTCTCGCTCAGTTAACTCCGCTGTCCAGAATCCACCACCCAGTGCCCCTTCTCTTCCTCCTTTTCTTTGTTAGTCTATCTTTTCCAGTGTTTCTGTTCCTCCCAAACCCCGCACCCCCCAGAGAGAACCCACATTTTTCTTTTTAATCCATGCCAACAACAGCGGGGTCATCACTGTGGAGAGAACTCGTTCATTCCCTTCGCCACCGCCACCGTCCCCCCCCCAAGCCCCCTTTTTGGGGAGTTCTTCAGTCAAAATTTCGAGCCCTCGGTCTCTCTGTGCCACCTTGCTAACAACCCTCCTTCCATTGCAGTTCTTGACACACGCACCAAACGAATTGTGTAAAGTGCTTTTTTGACTGGCCGGCTGCTTTTTTAATTGACCGCGATTAATTTCCCTCCCCACGCCTCTTCTCTCTTTTTAAACCCCCACCCCCACCCCCCACCCCACAGGTATGCTCAACCACCCTCCGATTCCGATCTCGGAACTGGCGGACCACACCGAACACCTTAAAGCCAACGACAATCTGAAGCTGTCTCAGGAATACGAGGTACGGGGGGGGGGAATGGGGTGGGTAGGTGTGTGTGTGTGTGTGTGTGTGTGTGTGTGTGTGTGTGTGTGTGTGTGTGTAAATTCCAGGGAACGGAGGGTGAGAAGCAGGAGGGACGTTGGGAAAAGAGAGGCAATCTTTGTGGAGTATGGGAGACAGGGATCGGATAACGGAAGGAAACTCTGTCATGTATCTCAGATAGAAGAGAGCCGGGTGGGGCCAGATGGGTGGGGTATTAATATAAATAAATAAAAATAAATAAAATGTGGTAGCAGAAGGATAGATAGATAAGGAAGGGAGAGAGAGATAAGGATAGATAGATAGATAGATAGATAGATAGATAGATAGATAGATAGATAGATAGATAGATAGATAGATACATACATACATACATACATACATACATACATACATACATACATACATGCATACATACATACATACATACATACAAGGAAGGAAGGAAGGAAGGAAGGAAGGAATAGATAGAGACAGACAGAGAGGAAATAAGGAAGGAATAGATAGATAGATAGATAGAAAGATAGATAGATAGATAGATAGATAGATAGATAGATAGATGGATAGATGGATAGATTTGGATTGAAAACACAGAGAGCAAAGGGAATTGGATGTTTTTATTGAATTATCGACAGCCGTGCATGTTCGTCTTAGGGTGTTTCCTTTCCCCCCCCACTTCCCTCCCTGGCAGTCCATCGATCCAGGTCAGCAGTTTACATGGGAACACTCCAACCTCGAAGTGAACAAGCCGAAAAACCGGTACGCCAACGTCATCGCCTACGACCATTCCCGGGTGATCTTGCTGCCGATTGAAGGTAACGTAAACCCTGGAAAATCCCAACTCAGCTTGTTGTCATCGGGTCCCGAAGGGCGTCTCCGCCAAGGGCGACATCATTCTCCTATTCCACCACCACCACCACCGGGTTGGAAAGGCAGGTTAAAATTTGGACTTAGGGGGAGCCTCTTCTGTTGGTGTCTCAGCACCTCGATTACTCCCACGGCCCCGGTAGGAAAGGAAGGTGGAGAAACTTCAAATGTCTGGACATCGCTAGACAGCCAGCGTCCCGGAGCCTTGGCCAGGCCTGGTGACAGCAAGGCCCCATGGGAGTTGTAGTCCCACGTCTGAGCTTAAAAGAGGTCGCTGTTTGGGGGCGCTTTTTCAAGTTGCCTCTAATAAATTAAGTAGCCTTTTGGACGTGGATCTGATAGAATCTGCGATCCCTGGATGGACACTACCAATTTGGATACAGATATAACAACAACAGCACCCCCTTTATCCCTCTTTATCTTAATCCCCTCTTTAAATAAAAACCCTCTTCAGTTTGTAAGAACAGGTGGGAGGGCCAAAGAGAGCCGGGGGGGGGGACCTCGGCGTGACGAATCCCCGTCGGAGGCGCGGGCGGGCAGGAACGAAGCGCCTTTGAAATTAGAGAGCGTGACGTCCCTTTAATTAGACGGCCCAATTACGGGGAATCTGTGCCGGGTGCGTCCGCCCTCCCCGCTCCCTGCCGCCTGCCGTCTCCCCCCCCCCCCACTTCGCTTCTGCAATTGAAAAGTGTGTCAGGTCACCCCGCCTCCCATCGGCCTCGGTGGGTTGGAAGGCGAGGGAAGGGGGGAGATGACACGTACGTGGAATAGGAGACAGAAGAGTTGCTTTTTGTAGTCCGGGAAGGGTCAAAAATGTAGGGACATGGATAAAAGAACTGCCCTTTAGGGAGACTTGCTTTGGTTCCAGTTAAAATGTGACATCTCAGTGGGGTTTTTTTTGGGGGGGGGGTGTCTTGACGATGACTGAGTTCAACTTGAGGTTGCAGTCGTCCCACCTTGAGATCTCTGAAGGTGGTTTTTGGTTTTGTGACGGCCGTCCGAAGGAGACCCTGGTCACAAAACCAACGTTATAAGAACCTCAGAAGAGCCATCATGCTGGATCAGGCCAAAGGCCCATCTAGTCCAGCTTCCTGAATCTCACAGTGGCCCCACCAGATGCGTCCGGGAGCGCCCGAGACTAGATCTCTGTCTCCTGATCCCATTACCTTGAAGGACCCCGGTTTTAAGCCTGGAGGTGACACATCTCCATCATGGCTTGTAACCTGTGATGGACTTTTCTTCCAGGAATCGGTCCAATCGCCATTTGAAGGCATCCAGGCCAGGTGCCATCCCCACCTCTCCTGTGGCAGGGAGTTCCACAGACTAACCACACCACACGCTGGGTGAAAAAAATATTTTCTTTTGTCTGTTCTTACTCTCCCAGCCCTCAATTTGAGTGGATGTCCCTTAGTTCTGGTATTTTGTGAGAGGGAGAAGAGCGTCCCTCTCTCTGCTTGGCCCCGGTGCAGAGTGGCGAGACCCGTTTGCCTGAAGCCACCGATTGCCATGCCCGGCCAAGGTCGCGAAATATACCTTCCTCCCCACTTCCTTTATGGATCCAGGTTTCGACTCGGTGCCGGGCTGGTTTCGGAGCTCTCTGGATTAATTCCGTCTCTTCCCGGAGCCAGATTCTGAGTCTCCAAACAGCCTGATTTTTTGATCCGGAAAAGAAGATGAAGGGCAGGAGAGAATTGGAGGCCTTTTCAAGTCTTGGTCACGTCATTGTGGCCATTGTGGGGAGGGAAGGGGGTGGGATTGCAAAGGGGCCTACAGCTTTGTGCACAGCAGCACCAGGTTCGAATCCTCAGGGTTTCCAACCTGGACTTTAATCTGACCAAAAAAAGGCTGTGAGGGGGGGATAGGATAGCTATGTTTAAATATTTGAAATTGAAGAGGGAGCAGGTTTGATTTCCATGGTTTCAGAGACTAGGACTTGGGGCATTGGTTTCAAACAAAAGGAAAAGAGATTCCATTTGAACATCAGGAAGAATTTCATGACAGTCAGAGCTGTTCGGCAGTGGAAGATGCTGCCCCAAAGGAGGGTGTTGGAGTCTCCTTCTTTGGAGGTTGTTAAGCAGAGGCTGGATGGCCATCTGTCGGAAATATTGTGATGGGGGGTTCCTGCATGGCAGGGGTTTGGACTGGATGGCCCTGGAGGTCTCTTCCAACTCTAGGATTGTATGACTGGGCAAAGCTAATTCAGGATTGGCGACTCCAGATCGGGTGGGGGCCTGCAGGGACCCAGGGATAATGGGGTCTCAGAGGCGAGCCATCTGCTTGACCCGTTTGCCACTCGTGGACATCTGAAAAGCTACGCTTCAGGCCAAGCAGGCCACGTACCTTCTTTTTTTTGGGGGTCAACAAAATACACCCTGCATATTTTATTTTATTTATGCAAAAGTCGGGAATAGAATAATCAACCAAACTGAGAGGAGGCCTGTCTCTCTCTCTCTCCCTCCCCAATTTCAGGAATTGTTGGGAGCGATTACATTAACGCCAACTACATCGACGGCTACCGGAAGCAGAACGCCTACATCGCCACCCAAGGGCCCCTGCCGGAGACGTTCGGGGACTTCTGGCGGATGGTGTGGGAGCAGCGTTCAGCCACCGTGGTCATGATGACGAAACTGGAGGAAAAATCCCGGGTGAGTGCGTTTAAAAATAAATAAATAAATGTATGAATGAATGAATGAAAAAGCTGGGACCGTGAGTAGGAAAACACACACACACACAACCCATCTTTTTTCTTTTTTCTTTTTTTTGAAGCAAAGACTTTCCTGTGTGATGCTTCTCTGGTGGTCGCTGCGTCCGCTGGACTACAGAACCCATCGCCCTTGGTCGTGAGCTGCCACTGGCGGCCTCCCACGTCGAACTTAAGTGTTTAGCTTCCGTTTATATTTTCCCCAACATGGCCCAGCGACCCAGCTTTGGCACAGAGAGGGAACCGTAATCTGTAGAACCACCGAGATGGAGGGGATCCCGCCACGTCCCTGTCAAGGAAGCACCATGGGGGAATTGAACTGCCAGCCTCAGGGGCCCCACAGCCACAGACCGAAGCCACTGAGCTCTTTGGCAGAAATCTGCTTGTGTGGATTGCTGGATTCGTTTGCTTTTTTAAATTCTATCTAATGTGTTCTCATTTTGGAAAGCTTCCGACTTCAGGGTGGCCCTATGAATGGGTGGCCTCTAAAAAAAGCCCTCTCACAAGCAGCCTGGGCCCGGTTATCCAGCCTCTACGTTGTGGTTTCCTTGAAAGGGTCCGTCCATCTTACATGTGTTCCTCCTCTCCTCCTGCTGCCTCCCACTTTTCCCTGTGTTGACTTTTTTTTCACCCACCCACCCCTCTAGCAAGTCTTGGCCTTTCTCGTGATGTTCCCCCAACACGACCTCATCTTATTAATGCATTAATTTCTGCTAGGCGAATTTGAGCTTGATCGCCCATTGCTTATTTGCCCTTCTGGTGATCTGGAGTATCCATGAATGAAGTTTGGGTTATTTTTTTCCCCCACCCTAAAAAGGAAAGCCATTCTGTTTCCCCCACTTGGGCACCTCGGACCTCATCGTTAAAGGATAAACGTTCTCCCGTTTCAGATAAAGTGTGACCCGTATTGGCCCGGCCGGGGCACAGAGACCTACGGCATGATCCAGGTGACCCTGCTGGATACCATTGAACTGGCCACATTCTGCGTCCGGACCTTCTCTCTCCACAAGGTAAGAAGAATTGCCTGCAAAGGCTGTAAATAGTCTCGTTCACGCCTTTTTCTCCCCATGGAACGGAAAACAGGATTGCCCGGAAGAGAAGAGAACAGAATAAACTTTGGTACGGTCAAGAACCAGTGCCAACAGTGCAAAATTTAAAAGAGAAGATCTATATAAACACACCTGGAAACATGCTAAAATTTTACTAAACTGCAATTACTAAACAGAACTAGTTGGGACTAGTTAAACATTAGTTAAGTAAGAGCGTTTCTTCGCGATTTTTTTAGCTGCAGCTGTGCAGAATTTAGCAATATGGACCAACCTATTTGACCGGTTCCTTGAGTGTCCAAAATGGGATTTTTTTTTTTAATTTTTATGTTTTGGCCAGTGAAGAGCCAGGAAACTAACAAAAGCCCTGTTCCCCTTGGAAACAAATGTCGGTGATCCTTAGGACCATTTCCATGGGGGCATGACAGGCCGTTTGGACTTCCATCAGGAACAGGTCTTTTGTCGAGTCAGTGGCTCTTGATGGCACGTTCTGGATGCCACTTTTAGCGTCGCAGCAGAAAGTGGTGTTGCCATACTGTGTGTGCCGAAATCTGGCAGGGCGCAGACGAACCTTCTCCCAGCACCGAGAGCAAATGAGTAGCCTTTCGGAGTGAGTTTTTTTTTTTTTTGTAGGGTTTAGAAGCCTAACAACAGCTTGGCGTTGTTCCGGAAGCTCACGGATGGGCTTTCTAGTTCCTCAGAAGATGCAGCGTATTTGGGGAGCCCAAAATTAAAATTGACTTATTCAGGGAGGATCCCACATCTGTGGGATTTGCGGATACATTTTGTACCCCTGTTTTAATACAGGAAACATGCTTGGGGTCTCCCTACCCTCAAAATCTCTCTTTTTTTCCCCTCTGGACAGTTCTTGAGGTCAGGCTTTTGTAGCATCTAAATGTCGTTTTCAGTTTCTATAACTAAATAAATAAATCAAACAAGAAGCTGGTTGAAAAACCCTTGCACAGAATCCCAGTCCAGCAGAAATCCATCAGGACAATTCCACCACCCACCCACACACACCCTGGTTTCCCACGCAGCTTGGCTCACTTGCAGCAAGCTCTTCATCGGGCAAGATCTCTCCCCTCCCGAGTTTTCTCCCCCTTTTTCAGGGGGTCTGCTTCATTCTGTGACGTCGTGTCCCCCCCTCCCTTCCACCTCAGAACGGCTCCAGCGAGAAACGGGAGGTGCGCCAGTTCCAGTTCACGGCCTGGCCGGACCATGGCGTCCCCGAATACCCGACCCCCTTCCTCGCGTTCCTCAGGAGAGTGAAGACCTGCAACCCGCCCGACGCCGGCCCCATCGTGGTTCACTGCAGGTAAGACTCACCCCGGACCCTTAGTGATTCAGTGGGGGCTCAGAAGGGACCGCTTCCACGGTGGATTGAAAAGAAAGAGGGGGATGAAAACCTGCTTTGGAAAACAGGAAACAGAACCTCAGGGGTCGATTGTATTTTTATTACAGCTCCATTAAACGTTCCAGTCCTCCTCATGTCCCTTCTTTGGAAGAAAAGCCTAAAATTAGAATAAAATAAGTTGGGTCTGGTTGGTCAGATCCCACCTTATTGATAATTCTATCTAGTTACTTTGTCTGTCTGTCGAATCAAGCAATCCGTTCATCTTCCTTCTTTCCTGTCTAGCTCTCTATCTTTATCATCGTCATCATCATCTAATCCAGCCCCAGCATCCGTCCACCCACCCAACCATCCATCCATCCATCCATCCACCCATCCATCCATCCATCCATCCATCCATCCATCCTCACACCCCTCACTATCTCAAATTGTGCAAATCTGGAAAAATATAAGTCTGCACTAAATGCAAAAGGAACGCCAGGCTTCCAATTTGGCCATAAGAATAAAAAGAGAAACAGAATTGTGTGAAAAGGATAATTCAGGTGCACAACATCCATCCATCCATCTATCTATCTATCTATCTATCTATCTATCTATCTATCTATCTATCTATCTATCTATCTATCTATCTATCTATCTATCTATCTATCTATCTAATCTATCATCAGTTCCTTTTTATCTGTCTGTCTATCAGCAGTTCCTTCTTGGCCTGTCTGTCTGTCTGTCCCTTCCTTCTCCCTCCTCCCTCTCTCTGCGCATCTTAAATTCCCGTCCACACATACACACACATACTTTTCTCCTTAAAAAGGACCCAAGGTGGGTTTACATCATTTAAAAGGCCATTATTCAAAGCAGAAAACAAATGAGTAAAGGTGGCACTTTGTATCCTATCTTGGGGGCAATGGGGGGGCAGGTTTTGTAGCCAGCACACCTGGTGGAAAGTACCAGACTTGTGGAAGCTCCGTCCTGGGTGTCAGTGGTTTCAATCCCATCGTGGACGGTAAACCTGACGGGAGAGTCCACCTTGAAAGGCGAGAACCAGGCAGGCTGCAGAGCAAAAGCGGGCATTTGAACCAGGGAGGTGTGTGTGTGTGTGTGTGTGTGTGTGTTGTTGTTGTTGTTGTTGTTGTTGTCGAGGAGTCCCATTTGCCTCCAGGAAAGGGCGAAAGGTCCGCTTTGTATCAAAACTGGCAGCTGCTATGAGCCTCTTCAGGATGCTAGTCCCTGCTGAGGCCCCTGCGCCGTGAGAGAGAGGGGGGAGGTTGCCTCTTGAGGAGTTCATGGGGTCTTGCAGGCTTTTTTTTAAAAAGGCTCACTCCAGGAGGGGCTCTTTCTTGCACCCCAGCGACCTAGAGGCAAATTCCAGGCAAAACATCTTGGCGGTTTTGGCCACCTTGCTGGCTATCTGCCTTCATAAGAACCTAAGAAGAGGCCCTGCTGCTGGATCAGGGCAAAGGCCCATCTAGTCCAGCTTCCTGGATCTCACAGGGGCCCCACCAATAATGCCTCTGGGAGCGCACGAGAGACTAGACCTCTTGTCTCCTGATACACCACTCCCCCTGCCTCTGGCTCTTGAAGGACCCTGTGTTTTTAAACCAGGAGATTATACACATCTCCATCATGGTTTGTCACTTGGGATGGACTTTTCCTCCAGGAATCTGTCCAATCCCCTTTTGAAGGCATCCAGGCCAGATGCCATCACCACCTCCTGTGGCAGGGAGTTCCACAGACTAACCACGTGGTGGGTCAAAAAAACATTTTCTTTTGTCTGTTCTCACTCTCCCAGCCCTCAATTTGAGTGGATGTCCCCTCGTTCTGGTATTTTGGGAGACACCGTTTCTGAATGAGAAGCGAAGCGTCTTCGAAGACCGGGGGGGAGGGGGAGCCCAGGGTTTGCAGAAGGATTTGGAGGAGAGGAAAACCCCCTAAAGAAGGAACCCTAGAGAGCATCCAGTCCAGCCCGTGTCAAGGAGACGCAGCAGGGGTTCGAACTCTCAGCCTCTCGTTCTACAGCCGGATACTTTAGCTGTCCAGCAGTTCTGCATTTATCTTTTGTGTTTCCGCCACAAAGTCGCTCTTGGCGTGGCTTGGAGCCGTCATAAAAGCGATCGGAAGAATGAGAAACGGCACCGTTTCTATTATATTATTTTATTATTAGATTTATAGGCGATAATAATCAAACTGAAGCAACCGAGAGGCTTTTAAAATGCCCCGTGGGTTTGCTTTGTTCAGAGTAGGTGCTATTTGATCAGCCAGCGGAAGCAATACTTATTGAATAAATAGTTGGCCAGAGACAAAGTTTTCTGCTGTATTACAGAATGTACAAAAATATATCACAGCATCATGGAACTTATACAAAGTTCAACAAAGCATAGAGCATAACAGCATACATTACATTGACAAAATATATGGTAGAGAAAAAAAGTGGGTGCCTTACTCACGGAAGGCCCAATGAACGGTGATTTACAGAACATTTTTATACATGTGTCTGCCCAATCATAAATGACCTTACCTCATAGCTATTGCAACCCCTTGCATCAGGCAGAGTGGGAGTATGGATGCCGACTCTAGCGTTTCAGCCTGGTTCCCTATGTATGCCATAAAACCCGCTGCTTTCTTCACCACGTCTTCCGCTCGGTTGTTTAGTAATCTAAGCTGCCTTGCTTCCAATTTTAAAGGAAACCAAAGCTTTTCTAAATAAAGGAAAAGAAATGAATTTACAGTAGGACCCCCGTATCCACTGATTCATTATCCACTGATTCAGTTATCCACGGTTGGCAGAGGGAAAAAATAATATATAATTCAGCAGCCACAAAGCAAGCTATTGTCACAAACAGCAGCCGTAAAGCATATTTATATTTACATTGTCACCAGCATCATCTGTAAAGCAAGCTACTGTCTCAAAACAGCAGTCATAAAGCAAGCTACTGTCAGGAAACAGCAGTTTGGAGGTGGGTGGACAGGCGTTCTTTCTTACCCACGGTTTTCATTATCCATGGGAAGGCCTGGAACAAATCCCCAGCGGATACCAGGGTCCTACTGTATAGCAAATGGAGGTGGCTACCCATCAGACTCCGTTTCTTCTTTTGTTTTATTTGTAACCTCTCTTTCCCTCCCTCTTTTCTACTTTGATTGATTGATTGATTGATTGATTGAAGTGCCGGGGTCGGCCGGACCGGCTGCTTCATCGTGATCGACGCCATGCTGGAGCGGATCAAGCACGAGAAGACGGTGGACATTTACGGTCACGTCACCCTCATGCGGTCGCAGCGGAATTACATGGTGCAGACGGAAGACCAGTACAGCTTCATCCACGACTCCTTGCTGGAGGCCGTCGCCTGCGGCAACACGGAAGTCCCCGCCCGGAACCTCTACACCTACATCCAGAAGTTGGCCCAGATCGAAGTGGGCGAACACGTCACGGGCATGGAGCTGGAATTCAAGGTGGGCAGCTCGAGACCTTTGGGGGGGCGGCGGCAGGCTGTTCCTATTTGTCTTATTTGACATACAAAATAATGCAAGGCATGAGTCGAGTGGAGAGAGGGACGCTCTTCTCCCTCTCACAAAATACCAGAACTAGGGGACATCCACTCAAATTGAGGGCTGGGAGGTAAGAACAGACAAAAGATAATATTTTTTTCACCCAGCGTGTGGTTAGTCTGTGGAACTCCCTGCCACAGGATATGGGGATGGCATCTGGCTTGGATGCCTTCAAAAGGGGATTGGACAGATTCCTGGAGGAAAAGTCCTTCATCCCAGGGTGACAAACCATGATGGAGATGTGTGTCATCGCCAGGCTTAAAACCAGGGTCCTTCAAGGGCCAGAGGCAGGGGAGTGGACTATCAGGAGACAGAGATCTAGTCTCATGCGCTCCCAGAGGCATCTGGTGGGGCCACAATGTGAGATCCAGGAAGCTGGACTAGATGGGCCTTTGGCCTGATCCAGCATGATGGCTCTCCTTAGGTTCTTATGGTCTTAGATCGGCAAAGCTGGAAGGGGGAACTCTTGAGATCACCCTGGTCAAGGAGGCCTCAAGAGGCGGAACCGGAACTCCCACCCTCTGGTTCTGCAAGGCCGAAACCTAAACTTTTGGGTGATCTGGTCATTGCCAATCAATCAAAAACCTTTAATGGCATCAATAAAACACCTATACAAAAATGCATTCAGCAGCCACCTAATTGGGGTGTCCTAGCAATCACTAGTGCAATAGTTGCAACCGGCAGTCAGACATAGCTCAGAGTGGGAGTATGGATACCGACTCTAGCGTTTCAGCCTGGTTCCCTATGTATGCCATAAAACCCGCTGCTTTCTTCACCACGTCTTCCGCTCGGTTGTTTAACATATATCACATTATTTCTGCACTGGGCCATCTTCTCACCTTACGACAATATTTGGGCCCCAGATATTGCCTGTGGGGTAGAAAATACCAAGGGCAAAACAGACACATGTGTGCAAGAGATTTAATGCCTCCCAGATCACACACGAGCAGTTCCTCTCATTGTACGGAATACCTTGGATCCTGCCGGCTAATAGCGCTGAAGGCATTACGTTAAATCTGGCCAGTGAATAATAAGCGCTGCGTTTCGGTGGTGATTGTAATAAATGAAGCTCTCTAGCCCTCTGGCCTTGTCTAATCGGAATTAAGTGGTTTGGGGGGGAGCAAGTCTTATTGGCGGCACTCAGGAGGTCCTAGTAGTAGTTAAATCTTAATTCAGTTTAATTCACCACCACCACCACCACCACCACCACCACCACCACTACTACTACTACTACTACTACTACTACTACTACTACTACTACTAATAATAATAATAATAATAATAATAATAATAATAATAATAATAATAATAATAATAATAATAAATAGACAAAATTACTTTGGGACTTTCGAATACAGACAGACAGGGTTTTGGAGCATAATACCCCGGTTATTGTGATTGTGGAGAAGAAAAAAGTGTAGATCATTGATGTTGCTATACCAGGTGATAGTAGAGTCACCGAGAAACAACTGGAAAAAAATTACCCAATATCAGCATCTGAAAATTGAACTTCAGGGACTCTGGCATAAACCGGGACAGGTGGTCCCGGTGGTCATCGGCACGCTAAGCAAGTATTTAGAAGAAATTGAAATGGACAAAAGTCACCCTCAGTCAGTCGTCAGCTGCAGAAAGCCGCCTTACTGGGATCTGCTCACATAATTCGCCCATACATCACATAGTCCTAAACACTTGGGAAGCGTTCAACTAGGGATTTGTATTACAAAATCCAGCAGAGTTAGCTGTGTGGTTAATAATAATAATAATAATAATAATTCCTTCTGATCTCTGAGCAGCCTTCCAGCGGCAGCTGAGGGGACCTTCAAGCCTTCCTCTGTGCCAGCTGCTTCTAAACTCCAGTGACCCCTCCCCATCCCCCCCCATTCCGCCATAGAGGGCAAGGAGGGGCAGCTGGACAGTGGGGCCGGACACGGTTTGAAGGGACGCAAGTTGCCAACCTGGTCTTTCTAATCTTGCTCCCCCTAACCTCTGAGAAAGCTAGGCGCAACAGCTGTGGTTCCAGACCTTGGACTCCAATGCCCAGAAATCCTGGTCAGCTGAGCGGGTGGCGAAGGCTCCTGGGAGTTGGAGTCCAAGAATATCTGGAGAGACACCCCCCCAAAAAAAAAGGGGTTGGGGACCCCCAGAGCAGACCCTCTTGGCCCGATCGGAGGGAACCCTTCTAAGTGTTGGCCATTGCTTTGAGCTCTTCATCATTGGGGGAACTGCCTCCGTGACCTTAACCCGCCTTCTTCCCCCACCCACCCACCCCACCCCACTCCCTCTGCCTTTACCCCTCCAGAGGCTCGCCAACTCCAAAGCCCATACCTCCCGGTTCATCAGTGCCAACCTGCCTTGCAACAAGTTCAAGAACCGCCTGGTCAACATCATGCCCTACGAGAGCACCCGGGTCTGCCTGCAGCCCATCCGAGGCATGGAAGGGTCGGACTACATCAACGCCAGCTTCATCGACGGATACAGGTCAGGAAGGAGGAGGAGGAGGAGCAGCGGCCACCACCGAGAAGACACCCCCCCACCGGGAATTCATAGTCCCCCCCTGGGTGCTGCTCCGCTTTTCCCTCCGAACTGGGTTTTTGCCTCCCTGCCTGTGTTGGCCTGCGCTTTGCCAGTTGCAACCCATTTCAGCAGGCTTTTAAAACGAAAATGTGGAGTTTTCTTAGCATTCCCCACCCCCTCCACAAAGCCTGTTTTTTTGAATCCTGTGAGTCATCCCTACCATTAGGAATGGGATTTGGGGTTTCTTTCACTACAAATCCCATAACTCTTTATTCTGGGAGGGTTCCGCCCGACAGAGAGAAGGTGGGGGAGGCACCTGAGTGTGGCTTGCCTAGGAGACGGGTCTAAACTGGGAGGCTTTTATTTATTTATTTTATTTTGAATATTTCTACCCCACCTCTCTCCTTGGAAAAGGACCTTGCCTCCCCCTCGCTTCCGGTTCAGAAAGGAATCTCCCGGCCCTTGCGCCGGGGCACAAAGTGGACGCTGGGGCAGGACCTAGGCTTTGACGTGACAGGAAAAAGCGGAGGGGTGGGGGGGGGGGGGGGGGGGTGATCCCAACTTCTTAATGTTGCAAAAGGGAGCCAGCCAACAGGGCTGTCTTCTCCCCCGCATTCAAAGCTCGGTTTGAAAACCAGTCCACTTGTGGATTTTGGCTTTGTGTTTCTCCAGCCAGTCGAAAACGTTTTTAAAAAAGATCACCAGGAAAGGTGGCCCCCGAGGGAATCTCGCCAAAGGTTTTTGTGTTCTTTTATTGAAGTCAGTGCAGGATGTATTCTTCCCAGCAAGGCAAGCCAGGAAGAATACGGCCAAGCAAAGATGAGGTGCTGCACAGCAAAACAATTAGAGTTTTTTTGGGGGGGATTGTCTTTGCTTTTGTTGAGGGCCCCCCTTGCTGAGGGCTGGCCAGGATGAATTTCACAACCCACCTAAGATTTTCCCTGCTCCATCTTATTCTGCAAGACCCCTAAACTGAAAGTGATCCCTTCTCGCTCATAAACTCACCCCTCCATCCATCCATCCATTCTTGCATTCATTAATCTGTCCATCCATCCATCCATTCCTTCCTTCCTTCATCCATCCATCTATCCATTCCTTCCTTCATCCATCCATCCACCTGTCCCTCCCTCCCTGCCTGCCTCCCTGCATACGTACATACATACATTCTTTCATCCATCTATCTGTCCATTCATCTATTACTTCCTTCATCTGTCCGTCCATCCATCCTTCCTTCATCTATCTATCTATCTATCTATCTATCTATCCACCCATCCATCCTTTCCTTCCTTCATCCATCCATCTGCCCTTCCCTCACTGCCTGCCTTCCTACATACATACATTGTTTCATCTATCTGTCCGTCCGTCCGTCCAACCGTCCATTCCTTCCTTCCTTCCTTCATCCATCCATTCCTTCCTTCCTTCCTTCCTTCCTTCCTTCATCCATCCATCTTCCCTTCCCTCCCTGTCTGCCTCCCTAGATACACACATTCCTTCATCCATCTCTCTTTCCATCTCTCCCAGGAGACTTGCAGCCCAACCTGGGTTATTGTGGTTCTGCTGTTGTTTGTTTCAAAAGGGACTTCTTCCCTTCCTTCCTTCCTTCCTTCTGGCAGGCAACAAAAAGCCTACATTGCCACCCAGGGGCCGTTGGCGGAGACCACAGAAGACTTCTGGCGGATGCTGTGGGAGAACAACTCCACCATTGTCGTGATGCTGACCAAGCTGCGAGAGATGGGCCGGGTAAGTATTCCGCTCTGGTCAGAACCCACCTGGAGTCCTGTGTCCAGTTCTGTGCGCCACAATTTAAAAAGGACGTTGACACCCTCGAGCGGGTGCAGAGGAGGGCGACCAGGATGGTTGAGGGTCTGGAAAAAATGTCTTACGAGGAACGGCTTAGGGAACTGGGAATGTTTTTAGCCTCTCTAAAAGAAGGCTGAGGGGGGATATGATAGTTATGTTTAAATATTTGAAAGGATGTCACATTGAAGAAGGAACAGGTTTGTTTTCCATGGCTTCAGAGACTAGGACACGGGGAAATGGTCTCAAACGACAGGAAAGGAGATTCCATTTGAACCTTAGGAAGAACTTCATGACAGTTAGAGCTGTTCGGCAGTGGAAGATGCTGCCACAAAGGAGGGTGGTGGAGTCTCCTTCTTTGGAGGTTTTTAAGCAGAACCTGTCGGAAATACTGTGATGGGGGTTCCTCATGGCAGGGGGTTGGACCGGATGGCCTTTGGAGGTCTCTTCCAACTCTAGGATTCTATGGAGAAGCGCTAGCACTAAGGGACAAGGCAGACTGGAGGTCTCTAACCGGTGCTGCGGGGAGGGGGGGGAGATGGGTTCAAGGGTCCCACCTGCTCAAGGGCCACACAATTGACCTATGTAAAAAATTGCTTCCTTTTCACTATGCCCCTGCACGGTGGAGTCTACTGCAGACGTTCCCCCCCCCCTTACCAGCTGTGTGTCCATCTTTGGACATGGCTCAAAACTGTCCGGGCCGGCAGAGGGAGGGTAAGACCCAATCCAACTTGGATTTAAGAGGCCAAGTGTGTGTGTCAAATCTGTCCGTAGGCTCAGGAACCCCTCCACCCCCACCCCGAGTCCAAAGATCTTAAAACATGGCCTAGATCTGAAAGCCTTTTTGAAAGGTAGCAAGGGAGGAAGATAATCCAAGCAAAAGTTTGCCTTAATCAAATTGCGGAGTTGGAAGGGGTACCTGTGAGGCCATCCAGTCTCACCCTGTGTTCAAGGCCAAACGCATCTGGTGGGGCCACAATGTGAGATCCAGGAAGCTGGACTAGATGGGCCTTTGGCCTGATCCAGCAGGGCCCTTCTTAGGTTCTGAGTAAACCTAGAGCTTTGGAAAGGACTCCACAACCTGTTTACTCCACGCCTTGGCTTGGAGCACCTGGCAATGTAACCGTTTCCGTCGTCTAACTGCTCTAACAGTTCAGAACTTTTTCCTGACCTTCAGCTGGAAAGATGCCTCTCCTGGTGCCTGAGCTCCTGTGGACGCCCCCCCCCCGGGGTGATCGAGGTCTGACCTTTCTCCTTTTCTCCTCCAGGAAAAGTGCCATCAGTACTGGCCGGCCGAGAGATCCGCCCGGTACCAATACTTCGTGGTCGACCCCATGGCCGAATACAACATGCCTCAGTATATCCTGCGTGAATTCAAGGTCACAGACGCCAGGGTGAGTCCCACGCAGGTGGCTTCTTACTGCACTTCCGTATTTTGGCCTCGGGAGGGAAGTGAACTGTCGGCTGGCTTACAGCCACCAGCTCACAGGATTAGTCTGTCTGAACCTGGATTCAATCCAATGGGCCGGCAGGGGTTCAAAGTTTCAAAGTCTGGTTTATTCTAGTGTTAGAATCTACATTCTACTGTTAGAACTAGGAGTCTGGTGTACTCTTGTATGTGTCAAAGTCTGGCGTCTGGTGTATTCTAGTATGTATAGAGGCCCCCAAAAGGTGTCACGGCCGGACATGCCGGCTTTACAGAGAAGGGAGGAGGACTTTTTAAAGCAGGCTTGATGCCGAGGTGGGCTTTACCGCTGTGAGAAGCTAGATAGCACCCTCCCACTTAAAACACACACACACACTCTCATGTAACATTTTAAAATGGGAACTCGGACGTGTCCAACCTTAGAACCACACTCGGTGAGAATGTAGAAGTGGGAAGGGAGAAATGCAACAAGTTATTGTTTTGCTTTTAAAGCAGGGGTGTAAGCAAAGTCAGAGGGTGGGGGCTCTCTCTTGGGATTGATGGGCTTTGTAGTTAGGGATGCTTAGATGATCACGGATTTCCACCTCCCAGCTTGACAGAGAGGAATCACCAAAGGAGATGCGTTCCGGCCAACAGCATCTTGGGTGCCGGAGTCCTTCATTCTCAGCTGCAGGGACCGGGGTTTCTGTTTGGTTCCATCGCTCTCCGTCCTGACGTCTATCTTCCTTTCTCTTTCCCCCCACCCCCTGCCCCTTTCCGCCTGCCCTTGTCCAGGACGGCCAGTCCCGAACGGTGCGGCAGTTCCAGTTCACCGACTGGCCCGAGCAGGGCGTGCCAAAATCCGGAGAGGGGTTCATCGATTTCATCGGGCAGGTGCACAAAACCAAGGAGCAGTTCGGACAAGACGGGCCGATCTCCGTCCACTGCAGGTAAGGTCCGTCCGTCGGTTAGCGGGCACAGGGACCGGGAAGTTGCAGCCACTTGCCTGAGTCCCAGGATGATCCGGTTTGGCGGTTCTTTCATTACTCCCACAAAGAAGACCAGAGTGTCGCGAGGGTTTTAATTCATCCTCGTATTTATTTGCAATCTACAGCATATTGCATCATAATGAAAGCACAGAGCAGTTGCATGGGGAACCAGACACATGCTGGTTGCAGAAAACAGAAGCGAAAAATTAAGATTTGTAGCAAGTGAAATAATTGCAGACGGCATAGGGGAGAAAGGCCACGTTAAAAATATTTTCCACTTCTTTGGGATCGTGGTGTGCTAAGGCACAGACAAGCCACCGTAACGTATCCGATTGTACAATATATGCTTGTATGATATATAATTGTCTTATTATATTAGGATGTATTTATTGCTCCAAAGAACACTGCCTCAGGGTTTTGTCGTGTCTGGTAACTTGGAAATGCAACTTTAAACTTTGCCAAAGAAGGTGATAGGGAAAAAAGTGGTAGAATCTGTATTCTAGTGTTAGAATACAGATGTCGGGGACTTTTAAAAATTAAAAAAAAAATTAAAAAGAAAAAGCTGGCCAGCCCATGGGCCAGCTGGTTGGCTTAATAATAATAATAATAATAATAATAATAATAATAATAATAATAATAATAATAATAATAATAATAAACTAAAACACACACACACACACACACCATGGGCAGGTCAGTGTTTGTGCCTGGTGGGTAGGCGGTTTTTTGGGTTTTTTGTCCACCAGCTGGCCCTTGGGGTTTTTTTGGGGGTATTGTTTATTTGGGGGGTTTCCTTTGTTTTCCCCAGCACCCCTGGCTGCAGCCTTCTGTAGCAGAGAGAGAAAGACCTCCATTGGAGCCCCGTGGTGTGCAGCGAAGGAAGGCTCGCCCACAGTTCATCCACTTCTCTCCACCTGCAAAGGACAAAGGGACGGGGTTAGTTTTTGTTGTCGGGTCTAGAAAGGCAATCGTGGGGCCTGGATTTCCCCTGGTGGCACAGATAACAGCAAGTCATCAGACCAAAACAGAGAGAGGATAAACTATTACTATATAAACAGATTTCAGGAATACCAAAATACTTAAAAGAAAATGATAGATAGATAAGATGAGGAAGGGACAGATTCTAACACTGGAATATACTCTACCAGGATACAGATTCTAACAGTAGAAGATTCTTACACTATAATACACCCGGTGACAGATTCTAACACTAGAACACAGATTGTAACACTAGAATACAGATTCAAACACTAGAATACACCAGACTCCAGACTCTAACACATACAAGAGTACAACAGACTCTAGATTATAACACTAGAATTTACCAGGATACAGATTGTAACACTAGAATAAACCCGACGGCAGCCTCGATACCAACTAGACTCCAGACTCTAACACGTACAAGAATACAGATTCTAACACTATAATACACCAGGATGCAGATTCTAACCCTAGAATACAGTCTCTAACGCTAGAAGATTCTACACACTAGAATACAGATTCTAACACTAGAATAAACCAAGAATACAGACTCCAGACTCTAACACTATAGATACACCAGGATGCAGGAGTAAGATTTCTAGAATAAACCAGACTCCAGTCTCTATTTACACTAGAATACAGTCTCTAACAGACTCCAGAAGAATTCAGATTACACACTAGAATACAGATTCTAACACTAGAATAAACCAGACTGTATACACACTAGAACACACCAGACTCCAGACTGGCACTAAAAGCACAGACTACGAGAAAGAGTCAGATTCTAACACAGAATAAACAGACTCCAGATTTCACTAGAATACACCAGAATGTACACCAGACTCCAGATTCTAACACGAGAATGCACCAGGAGTCAGATTCTAACACTAGAATAAATTCTAGCACTAGAATAAACCAGAGACTCCAGAGTACACCAGACTCTAGATTCTAACACGAGAATGCACCAGGAGTAAGATTCTAACACTAGAATAAACCAGACTCCAGTCTCTATTTACACTAGAATACACCAGTCTCTAACACATACAAGAGTACACCAGACTCCAGATTCTAACACGAGAATGCACCAGGAGTCAGATTCTAACACTAGAATACAGATTCTAGCACTAGAATAAACCAGATTGTATACACACTAGCATACACCAGACTGCACACTCTAACACATACAAGAGTATACCAGATTCCACATTCTAACACTAGAATACAGAGTCTAACACTAAAATAAAGCAGCCTCCAGCCTCTATACACACTAGAATACACCAGACTCTGATATATACAAGAGCACACCAGATTCCAGATCCAAACCCTAGAATACATACTCTAAGACTAGGATAAACCAGACTGCAGCCACAATAGAAACTAGAATACAGCAGACTCCAGACTCTAACACATACAAGAGTACAACAGACTCTAGATTCTAACACTAGAATACAGATTCTAACCCTAAAATACACCAGGATACAGATTCTAACACTATAATACACCAGATTCCAGACTCTGGCACATACAAGAGTACACCAGACTCCAGATTCTAACACTAGAATACACAAGGATACAGATTCTAACACTAGAAGATTCTAACAGTATAATGCACCAGAATACAGATTCTAAGAGTAGAATAAACCACACTCCAGCCTCTATAAAAACTAGAATAAACCACACTCCTGACTCTAACATATACAAGAGTACACCAGACTCCAGATTCTAACACGAGAATACTCCAGACTCCAGCATCCACTAGAATGCACCAGACTCTTAACGCACACTAAAATACATCAGATTCCACACTCTAACACACTCAGGAGTATCCCTGACTCCAGACTCTACACACGCTAGACTACTCCAGACTCCAGTCTCTAACACACACAAGAGTACATCAGAATCTACACACACTAGACTATACCAGACTCTGACACAGTGGCTCCCAACCTGTGGATCCCCAGATCCACAACTCCCAGAAATTCCTTATAGCACAGCAAGTGGTGGAGGCTTCTGGGAGTTGCAGTCCAGGAACATCTGGGGACCCACAGGTTGAGTACCACCACAACACATACTAGACTATACCAGACTCCAACACACAGTAGAATACACCAGACTCTAACACACACTGGAAGAAACCAAATTATAACACAAACAAGACTATACCAGACTCTAGGCTCTAACACACTCAAGAGTAAACCAGACTCTAACACACTAGAATACACCAGACTACAACACACACTAGAATACAGATCCTAACACTAGAATATACCAGAATAGATTCTAAAACCAGAATGTACCAGAATACAGATTTTAACAATAGAATACAACATAATACTGATGCCAACACTAGAATACACATTTAGGGAGCCTAAAACCAGCGAGCTGATTCTAAAATGAATGTGTCCTGTGTCAGATACTGGACGGCAGAGGCCTTGGGGGGGGGGGCTGGCCTGGTGCCTGGGCGGAGGGCTTGAGAGGCTGGCCCTTGTCCCAGTGTTTGCAGCTGGGGCCTGGCGGGGCGGACCCATGCGTGTGGTGCCAGAGGCTGGGGCCTTGTGTCTTGTGAACACACAAACCCTGGCTGCTATTGCATCCAATGAGATGGGCATCCAACCTCCGCGTGCATCCCACACAGCATCCCTGACCCCGTAGCCTTAAATCCCACACCGTGAGTGAATGACTCTCTGCTCAGCTTGGCTCTTACCAGACAAGTCTGGCAGCTGATCCAGGAGGCAGAGAGGTTCTCGTGGGTGCTTTCCCACATGGCTTTGAGCTGGCGAAGGACGTACTTGGAAGGCCCGGATTCACAGTTCAGTGAAAAGAGAGTTGATCCGTATGAAGCAACCTTCCTTGCAGAGGTCTTCGAAAGCAGTGTCGCGCCGTTCGTCTGTCTCGCCGGAGGGACCTGAAAGACAAGACCACGAAGGTCAAAAGAGCCATCCAGCCAGCGTGACTGCATAGCCCTGGTGCGCTGTAGCTGTTGCATTAAACGGCGAGGGGAATTTCAAAATGCCAAAACCCATCGTGATAGGAGCTTGTAAGAGATAAGGGTAAAGCTACCACTACCACTAACACTAGAATACAGATTCTACCACTAGAATAAACCAGACTCCAGACTCTGACACACACTAGAATAGATTCCAGAAACATATAGTAAAGACTTCCAGACTCTGACACACACAAGACTACACTCAAAGATACAGACAGACTCCAGCTTCACTAGATCAGCCAGACTCTGACAAAACACAGATTCCAGAATACAGTAAAGAGACTCCAGACTCTAACACACACAAAAGTACACCAGACTCTGCACACACTAGACTATACCAGACTCCAACACACACTAGAATGCACCAGATTATAAAATACACAAGAGTACACCAGACTCCAGGCTCTAACACACTCAAGAGTTAACCAGACTCCAACATACACTAGAATACAGATCCTAACACTAGAATATACAGATTCTAATACCAGAAAGTACCAGAATACAGACAGTAGAATACAACAGAATACAGATTTTTACATTTATTAATACCAGAATATACTGGAATAGAAATTTTAACCATAGAATACAAAAGAATACAGATGCCAACATTAGAATACAAATTTAGGGAGCCTACCACCAGCGAGCTGACTGGACGGCAGGGGCCTGGGGGGGGGTTTCAACCCCCTTGTCCTGGTGTTTGCAGCTGGGGCCTGGTGAGGCATCCGGATCTATGCCTATCGGACATTAAGGAACAAGTCTTTTGTAAAGTTAACGGCACTTGGGAATGTGATAAGGAAGTCAGTGCTTTTTTCATTTGTGGTGGGAATGTAAAACAATTGGAAATCCAGGCATGAACAATATTTAGATGAATGGTATATTGAAATATGGAATATTGCTGTAAACAATACATGTACTTTAAAGATTAAAAAAGGAAAGTTCAAAAGAGATATTGTTTATGATATTTGGGGTAAGTTTATTGAATAGGAGCTTATAAGAGATAAGGGTAAAGCTACCGCACAATAATCCATTCTGTTCTGGAGGGGTTCTCCATCGATGAGAGGTAACAATTCTGCCATTCCCTCTAGTTCAGGGTTCTAGTGTTACTTAGATAGTTTTGTTATTTTTCTTGGATTGTATATTCTCAGACTATGCCACTGACATCTTTGGCTTTGCATTTACTTTTCTCTGAGGTTTTAAACAAAACTGGACGTTTTACTTTTTTTTAACTTCTCTAATTTTAATAAAAATAATACCAAAGTGTTTTTGCCCAAGAGTGAGTGTGGCTAAAGCCCCGGTGTCTTGGCCAGAGAAGTCATTTTGGAACTTGGGGCGTTTTTGTCTTTGATGCCCTACCTCGAAGGGTTGGCGTATCTTTTAAAGTCAGTCTCTGGAGTCTAGTAACCTGAGAGGCCTCAGAGCACCCTGACAATGCACTCTCCAAAGCAGGGAGAGCTCAGCGTTCCAGATAATAAGTGGAATTTCAGGCGAAATTGGCTAGATCCAGAAAGCAGAGGCCATCTTCAGAGCCTGGCTTTTCCTTTGCAATTCCTCAAGAGGCAAAAAATAAACAGATCAGAGCGGGATGAGGTGGCGGCGGTGGTGGTGGAAGAGAGCAGGGAGAGAAGGGGAAATTTCTTTACACCTTAAGAGTCTTGGTGGGAGATAAACTTCCATGAGGCCCTTTTCCGCAGACTACAACTCAAAAGAATTTTTCCACAACAATGACAACAAGCAGAATGAAAACACTGCAGCTGTACCCCAAGACACACAACCAGATGTGGCAATATCTCAACAACATGAGGAGTCTACTACATCTCCACCTGCACCACAATAAAACAAAAAGAATTCCATTTGGACTCCCCCAGAAGGCTGCAACCAAGGACTTGGCCTCTATATGTTTTAACTTTGTTTTTATCAAAAAGGGGATTGAAAATAAAACAGCCAACAACCAGAACTAGGGGACATCCACTCAAATTGAGGGCTCGGAGATTCAGAACAGACAAAAGAAAATATTTGTTCACCCAGCGTGTGGTTAGTCTGTGGAACTCCCTGCCACAGGAGGTGGGGATGGCATCTGGCCTGGATGCCTTCAAAAGGGGATTGGACAGATTCCTGGAGGAAAAGTCCATCCCAGGTACTTACAAGCCATGATGGAGATGTGTGTCATCTCCAGGCTTAAAACGGGGGTCCTTCAAGGGCCAGATGCAGGGGAGTGGACTATCAGGAGTCAGAGATCTAGTCTTGTGAGCTCCCAGAGGCATCTGGTGGGGCCACAATGTGAGATCCAGGAAGCTGGACTAGATGGGCCCTTTTTGGCCTGATCCAGCAGCAGGGCTCTTCTTATGTTCTTAGGTTCATTCTCTCTTTAACTGTGTGCGTTTTCTTGCAGTTTGAATGTAATGTCTATTAATGCTGTAAGATGTCCCTCATTCCCTGTTCTCAAATACCTGAACATGTCTTAATTGGACTGGACTCTATATTATCCCTCATTACTGTAAGCCCCCTTGGGTCCTTTTCCAAAGAGAAAGGCGGGGTAAAATATGCTCTAAAATAAATACAGTAGAGCCTTGTATAACAAATGCTTTGTATAACATAAAATTTGTACAATATAACAAATTCCAGAGATAGGGGAAATTTGCTTAACAGAATCGCCTATGAGGCGAATCTGTACAACATAAAATGGAATCATTCCATTTTCAATGCATTCCTATATGAAATTTCTATAAAGGATAAAGGAAAATTTGCTTAACATAATTTCATTTGGAACGAATTAATTCCTTTATACAAGACTACTGTAAATAAAATAAATTTTGGCCAGTCATTGCCATTGAGGAACCGAAATGTCACTGTGACATTTGACTGAGGGAAGTTTTAAGTAATTATTTTAAGATGTTTCCCTGTCCTGCCTTTCTCCCCCAAAAGGTCCCGAAGTGGTTAAATGCACGTACTGTGCCCAGTGCTGCCACCACCACTGAGATGCTGCTCTCCTGTGCACACACAAATCTAGCATTAAAAATTGTGTTTATTTGGGAAAAACAGGACCTTACCAGAGATCGCAGGCAAGGTTCTCTGCAACTCCTCCTCTCCTTCCTCTTTTGCAGCGCCGGGGTGGGCCGGACCGGCGTCTTCATCACGCTAAGCATCGTCCTGGAGAGGATGCGCTACGAAGGGGTGGTGGATATCTTCCAGACGGTCAAGATGCTACGGACACAGAGACCCGCCATGGTGCAGACGGAGGTGAGGAGGAGGAGGATGGATGGAGGGTGACGCCGCGGGCGTGCAAGGCGGGTGTGCAAGGCGAATGCTCAAGTCGGCCGGAATTGTCCCGGGAGGGCAGGCGCGCACCTACGATCAGCCTCCGTTTCCTCTGTTCTTCCCTGCGAGCTTAAGCCGCGTTCCGTCTTTTGAGGCTAAAATCCAAATCAAATTCAAACTTCAAAATCTAAAATTCCTCACAGGGTCGTGGCAGGAGTTATAAAGGGTTAGTGAAGAAGCACCACGAGTTATACATGAGTAAATCAATGAATAGATAAATAACACCCCCAAGGAGGGAGACCAAATTTTAATCTGCACATTTCCCTCCCCTCACTCTTTCCAGGACGAATATCAGTTCTGTTACCAAGCCGCGCTGGAATACCTGGGCAGTTTTGATCACTATGCAACATAAGAACAAAAAAGAGACAGAACAACCGCTCAAACAAAAGCAGAAACAGAACAGAAGAAAAGAAAAGAAAAATACAGAAGAAGACGAAGAAGAAAAGCCATCCGTCGTGCGGGCTTGTAACCACTCCCAAGTCCTGGAAGGCCCCCCACCCCTTTTATTTTTCGAGCTACGAGCGGCTTACAGCGTCAATCTTTTTTTTTTTTTTTTACAAAATAAAAATTTAAAAAGAAAAAGAGAACAGAAACTTTGGACTCAACCAGAAGGAAAGAAGTTACCTGGGTCTGGAGGCTACTATGGGAAAGGGGTGTGTGTGTGTGTGCAAAGAGACGGATCAGGCCCACCCCCGCTTTGAGCTGCCCCACGCCTCCGGAAAGGACTTAACCGCCCCAGATAAACGGTACCCCCTGGATCCCGCCTGTGTTTGCAAAACCTAAAGTGCGCAGCGTCCAGAAGGAGGTCCCGAAAGATGATTTTTATTCTTTTATTCTTTTAAATTTCTTCTCTCTTCCCCCGCCCCCTTCATTTTAAGTTGTGAACTTGGCCTTAACGTGTCTGGCGTCGGGGGCGCAGGCAGCGAGGAACTCACTCCGGCCCCGGCGTGGAACTTTTAAACAACCGGACGCGTCAACAGACCCTCGCAGAAAGCCGCAAAAACCACACACGGGAGCGCCACGTAGACACCCCTTGGCAAACAGCAGCGCCCGGCGACAAGGGAGGGCGACGGAAGGGGGGCTTCGGAATTTTTACGGGAACTGAAACGGCAGAATTTGGACCGAGGCGGTCACGTTGTCGTAGGGTTTGATTTACAAACTGGCCAATTTGACGTTGCTTTAAAAGGGGTGCCAGTTTACGGGTTTGCTTAATATTTTTTTGTGGGGGTGGGTAGGCAGAAAGAAAAACATCCTTTCACACACTCACCAGGGCATCTTCCACGCAGCGTTGCAACCCTGCGATTGCAACACGGGGGCCTCTCTGTCCCTCTGCGCGAAACCCTCTTTATTTTTTAATTTTCCCAGGAAAAACACTTAGCACATTCCTTAGAGCCAATGATTCCAAGAATTTCTCTGTCATTAAAAAGAAGCAAACAGAGTGGCAATAAAGAGCCCAGACGTCTCTCAAATGTAGAGCTGGGGAGGAATCCCTCTCTTTTCTGCGTCCCAAAACGCTCTCCCAAACCTGCACCAACAGAGGTGTTGACGTCCGGTGATTATTCGCTCCTAATATAAATTTGTGTCAGTTCAATAGTCCTCATCGGGGGTGGGGTGTCTGACCGCCTGCCCCTCCAATTCCATCATCAAAGCGCGCCTCATTTGGTCAGGTATTTCTCTGGGTATTTTATTGCCTTCCCCTCCCCCCCAACGCCAAAGAAAAAGAAAGAAAGAAAAGAGTCCGTTTCTAAGAGGCCACTATTCTAAGGTGGATTCGTAGGGTTTAGAAGGGGTGGTCCGGCGTTAAACTCCCAGAAGAGCGAGCGTTAACGGCGCTGCGGTGGAGTTGACGGAAGGATAGCTTCCCTTTGTAATAATAATATAAAAAAGCAAGATACGGGGTACGGGAGGGAAGGGGTTGGCCACAACAACCCACAAGTTTCTTTGAAAAGGTATCGATGTAATTCTTTGAAGCAAGTGACATTAATTTTTACTTTTTATTTTTTAATTTTTCTGGGTCTCTTCTCTATCTCTTTTTTTTAAGTGTAATTTTTTTTCCTTTTTACAAAAATATGTAAAAAATACAAAATAATATCAAGCGATGACTTTAAAAATAATAATAATAATAATAATTCCTTATTTGTTCATATTCTGTTCAAAGACAAGTCTATTTTTTCACTGTTGGGAGCGTTAATGTGGAATGGCTGTGTGAACCTAAAAAGGGAGAAACGCTGTGTGAAATATTACTACTTTTCCATATTGCTTTTTTTCTACCCGCAAAAACAGGGGTATTTTAAAAAAAAGAGGAAGGAATCCCCTTTAAAAGAAAATTAACCTGCTCATCTATGAACAAACAAACATATAATTTTTGAATAGGAGGGTCATTTTATTTCTGTCTTTCATATGGTGTACAAGAGGAGGTTTGGAGGGGAAAATGTACAGGGTTTAGAGGAGTTAGCCGTTGGCCGGATGAGGAGTGTAAGTGCATTGCCCTAGACCAGCCTTACGCGGTCGCTTTTGGGGGGAACCAAACCACCCATGGGACCACGGAAAAGCTCCCTATGGGGTGGGAAAGAACCACCGAGACCAAGGCTCGGACCCCCCCCAGACCCACCCAACCAGCCATGCAGAGAGGGGAGGGGGATCTAGAGGCAGAGACACCTCCCCTTTGGAACCGACCGGAAATTGTTCAAACCCCGGGCGCGGAAACCTCTCTGCTCAGCCTTAAGATTTCTCGGGGGCGGGGGGGGGGAGCCACCTTCTGCAGCGGCTCAAGTTTCACCTACCTCGCAGGGTCGCTGTATTGGATACCTGTGCTTTTTAAACATTGACCATCTTTCTCTCCCCACCGGTGGCCGAACGTTGCTTTTTGTTTTTGGAAAAGGTGGTGGGGAATTTTAAAAAGGAGAATTTATACTGTGGCAGGTCGGGGTGATGGTGAGGGGGGGTATAAGCGGAAGGGACGGGCAGCAGGGCGAGGCAACTTTTTAAATTTTATTTTAATTTCCGTTGGGTTTTTCCTCTGTTTCATTCCTTGACTCCCCCCCCCAAAAAAAAAATCCTTTCTGCAAAAATCAAGGTCCTGTTACATGCCACACTGTTACTTCAAACCCAAACTGCTTAAATAAAAGTGGCCCTCAGCGCCACTGTGTATGTAGATATATATATTGACTTTGTATTAAAGGAAGATTGTCTGGAAAAAAAGAGGAAAAAAAGATAAAAAACCAAGTGTGTTTGTTAAAATTGGACGCATCTTTTCTGGGGAGGGTGGCCGGCGGGAGGGGATGAATTTTCCCTCTTTTGGGGTCATTCTTTCTTTCTTTCTTGGACTTTTATACCGCCCACCAGACAGCCCCAGCCACTTGGGGGTGGGGGTGGGTCGGTTTAGAACGAATTCCCAAAAGACACACTAATAATGCAGTTGTACCTCGGTTTACAAATGCCTCTGTTCACATAATTTTCATAATCAGTTGAAAGGAATGTCTCAGTTTACAAAATCTTTTTGAAGCTGGTTCCCCCAAGATGCATCGTGCCCCTGTGCGTTTCCTTTTACGAATTTTTCCCAATACAAAAAATTCTTTGTATTTCCCAACACAATTTTGTATTTCCCAATACAACCAATACAAAAAATTCTCCGGGATGGAGAATGCATTAAATTCGTAAACTGAGGTACCACTGCAATAATAATAATCATAATCATAATAATAATAATAATAATAATAATAATAATAATAATAATAATAATAATAATAATAATAATAATAATAATAATAATAATAATAATTACAAAAGTAGTCTAAAGAAACAGATGCAAAAATGCAGGAGCCCCTCAAGGTCCCAAAATCTTGGACATTAAAAGGGCACAAAATCCGGATCTTGTAGAAAATGAGATTTTTTAAAAATGTGTTAATTGGAAGGGGGATCATTGCTACTAGGGAGTGGCTTGGATTTATTCATTTATTTGATTTAATCCTGTCATACTCTGGGCCTTCCCTCCCTCTACTTTTAATTTTAAAAAGGCAAGATGTGCCAGGAAGCAGCGGGAGGGGCAAAGGACGGAGGCAACCGGAGGGGGGGACAATGGGTGGCCAAGAGCCCCCGTGGGGTCTGAAAGACGGTCACACAAGGGCCAAACCCCTGGAAAAAAAACAACCACCCTTGCCTTGAAAAAGTTTGGTCACTTCAAACCGCCGAAACTTTGTTCTCGAGTTGGAAATCATAGAATCATAGAATCAGCACCTTTCAACGCTGGTCCAGGATGATGGGAGGTGTTGTCCAGCTATCTCCAAATATGCACAAGTCCACACGTCACGCGCCTATGCTCTCCCCACAGGGAGCCCCGGGAAACATACCCGGTCGTCCTGACAAACGGGTGGGGAGTGACGTCCTTGGTGGATCGGGCCCAGCCGCTTCAGCCGCCCCACTCCCAGCTGTTGCTTCGCCTGAGGGCGAGAAAATTAACATGTAAGGTTCTGCCATACTGTTCAACTATGGACTATCAATTCTTTAGAAGGGGAATATTAAGATTAAAAATATATAATGGGCTGCTTTAAAATCTAAATATTCCCAGTTTTTCCCATGTCCGTGGAAAAGATTGACCTTCTGCTTAGAGGAAACCACCACCACTTTTGGCCTTTTCCGGATTCCTCATTTGGCTTCTCCCGAGGAAAGAACCAGGATAAAATTCTTAGTGGGTTGTTGGGCCAGGTTTGATTTCGAGCGGTCCCAATTCCTCAGCATGCACGGAGGCCAGCACAGGAGAAACGCAAGGAGCTAGTCCTCATTGTTAAGACTGGAAACACAGCTAAAACGACCGGGAAGGGGTCCTCCTTTCTAGCTTGCTAAGAGGCCAAGTTTCCCCAGATTTACAAGAATAACGTCACCCATTTGTACGCTACAAAACCATCTTGAAGGGATTCTAAAAAGTCCATTGAATTCCCATCTCATGTGCCTTGGGGTGAGGTGTTCAATCGACACAGCCAGAAAGTGCATTAAAATTAGTGTTGGACATAATTCAATACATTGCTTTCCTCCAAAAACCCTGCCCCCCCCCCAAAAAAAAGGATTTGCCAGAGTCAGCACATCCGAACCCGTCCTCCCTGGCATGGAGCAACCAGGTTGGCATATGCTAGCCGTTGGCGCAGGTGCCATGGCAGCTGGTGTGACACCTGGGGCCTGGCAGGGAGGCTTAAAAACCTGGGTGTGTGGGTGTGTGCGAGGGTTGCGGAACAACGGAGCCGTAGATGTACCCACCGAGCATTGTACAAATCCGAGGTTCTTCTTCGAGACGTCTGTGTGTTCACACTGAGGGTTTTACTGCGCCTGCGCAGTGGTCAAGGCATGTATCACAGTTTGTAAAACATGCATTAGGAAAATTATTCTCTCTGCGCATGCTCCTCCTTTTAATTGAGAATCAGAACCACTGAATCAGTTCCACTTTTTTGTTTCGCTGTGGTCGGTCACCGATTCTTAGCTTTTGGGGAACCAAAAGGAAAAATTAGACCTTCAAAATAGGGGGTCTGGACACCCGATTCCCTAGAGGGAATCACTCCCAACCCCTTTGGCAGGGGATTTTGCATTTTATTTTCTAGACCTCCTCTTCTGTCTTCATAGAACGGTTGGTGAGTCTCCGCCCACCCCCTCGACCCGGGCGCCATTTATGGCCTCCGGAGCCCCTTTCAAGAGGTGCTCCAACTGCACAAACAAAATTATTTTAAAGACGGCCACAGTTTGTGCCTCTACTGCCTTGGCGAGGGACATCAACCCAACCAGTGTGCCCACTGTAAGAAACTGACTAGGCAGCACTAAAACACCCTCCAGGGACGCCTGAATGGCTCTTAAAACCTCTGGGAACAATCCCTTGCTCCCATGGAATCCCAGCCGGAAAAAACTAACACCTCTCCAGGCACAAGCCGTCCCTTGAAAACAAAGGCCTCGGCAAAGGCCCTTCCATTATCGCCCTGACTCCGGCTCCTTTAAAAGACTAAAACAAAGAGGAAAAGGCGACAGCCCCATCCTCTAAATCTACGGCTATCCCCACCAGCCCAGCCATTCAACCTCCATTCTTCCTTCATCCCTTCCATTGGGGCACCATGCAGAGGAAGATCTTCCTCTGCTCAAATCCATCAGCTTCATTCATCCTTAGGTCCATCCATCATCCCTAACTGGGGAGAGGACCATCATGACCGGTCAAATACATCGGAATCCATTCGGTAGCTCTGAGCCTCCCTCCCGCGCCTGACCTATCCACCAGGTGGACCATTGACTCATCAACCCAAATCTTCTAAGTCTGCCTTCACGCATCCGGAACATCCATTCATCACGGCCAATCTGTCCTCCATCGCCATCAAACTGCCTACTAAGGACACCTTAGAGTCCGCCCTCAACATGTCGAGGACCACAGATCCCCGACGCTTCATTCAATTCCGCCGACGACCCGCACCACCCGCTTCAACATCGCCAGCATCTCCACCACGACGCCGGCAACGAACTGATGAGGACTCTTATCAAGGAAGGGCACATGAACACCACCATGCCCCTGATCCTCCCCAGATCAGGCTCAGAGGGATGAACTCTCTCCATCCCCTCGACGCCGAGGCGACACGAATATTCCACCAAACCTCGAGGTGCTCATGACGCGACGATGCCCAGACCATCTCCGATGTTGCCACCATGTTAGTCGCTCTCCAACTCCCCGCGACTACGCTCGATTCGTCGCCTCCTCCACGACGCCGATCGCCATCTCTTTCTCCACGACGCCGAGACTCTCCACCTCGACGCCAAGACTTTTTACCTCGACGCCAAGACTCTCCGCACCGACCGACGCCGAGACTCTCCACCTCGACGCCGCGATCCCCGACCCGACGCCGAGAGTCCCCTCAAAGGCAAGAAGACTTGCCCCATCGACGCCGAGACTCTCCCCAACATGGAGACCCTCCTCGACGCCGAGAATCACCTAGGCGCCGAGAATCACCCGCTTCGCGCCGTAGCCCACCAGTGCCCAGGCGTGACCCGGACGTTCACCACACCGGACTTTCGAAGGACCGGGGTCATGAGCCGACGTCGACTGCCCCACGGCATGTTGACTTTTCCAATACTGATTCTTTGCCCCCTCCTCGACGGGGATACAAATACATCCAAGTTCCCGTCTCCCCTACGAGGGAAGAGGAGCCATCTCACGCCCCCCGGCGTCGCTCACCTGCACCTCATTCTCCACGTAAGAGGCAGCGCACTATGCAAGACGCTGAACAGGCTCCCGCCGTCGACCACAGGGGACGCCACTCTAACTCCCCACCTCGATGGACGAAGCATTGCCAGACCCTCTGATTATGAGGACGACGAATGCTCTTGCTGCTCGGACTCCTCCCAGGCTGACTTACCCACTCCAAAATCTGATGTGGCTGACACGCAGCCACCCTCACCAGCAGAGGATATGAAACTCTACTCTCAGGCAATCCATAAGATTGCAAAGGTCATGGACCTCCAACTTCAGCAGGACGAGGAAGCTGAATCTTGTAGGTTCTTTGGACACCTGAACAAAAACCAGACGCCTCCTCTCCGACTGGCATTTATACCTTCCTCCTCAAACGCATCAAAGAGCCGTGGGCGACCCCCTCTTCCATCCCTCTTATGTCACGGAGAGTCGACAACATGTATAGAACACACGGCGAGGGCACCGCATTCCTTGACAAACATCCTCTTCCCAACTCCGTAATCGTTGATGCAGTCCAAAACAGAGCAAAAGGGAAGTCTGCCGCTGCCCCCAGTAACAAGGAAGGGCGAAAACTCGACCTTATAGGCCGACGCCATTATTCCCTCGCCTCCTTTTCCCTTCGCACTTCCAACTACCTCTGCGTGATGGAGGCTTACACTAGGCACCTGCTCTCAGAGATTCTGCCTGTGATAAACACTGTACCAGAAGACCAGAAGGCCAAACTACTCGCCTTCCACTCGGAAATTATGTCCCTTGTGGACTATGAGACTATCGCGGCTAGAAACATCGCAGACGCTGCTTCCAAACAGCTAGTTACTTCTATCCACCTTCGCAGACATGCTTGGCTGAGGACCACCAATATCACGGATGACGCCCGTAACAGAATAGAAGACTCCCCTTTCGATGGGGAAGGGCTATTTGCTTCCACCACTGACCAGGGATAGACAACCTTATCAAGATGAGACGAAACGCCAAATCTATTTCTAACCCTCAATATCATTCTCATCAGCCTTACCGGAGACAGCAATCGTCCTGGCAACGCACTACCCAGGGCTCAGCACAGAGACAACATCCTAAACCGCGCTCATCCTACAACTCCTCATCCTTCAAACCCCAACCTCAGAAGCAACGCCCTCAACAACCAAGTAGGCGTTTGAACGCAAGGGCAAACAGAACCTTTGACAGCCCACTCCCGCCTTGCCCGCATCCCCCAGACGTCAGACTGCAACCCTTCCTTCACAGGTGGCGTCAGATCACTTCGGATTCCTGGGTCCTCACCATCGCCGATCGGGTACGCGATAGAGTTCCACTCTATGCCTCCTTTGGGACAAGTAATAACCACCGCACCAGCACCACCCCTACAGGAGGAAGTCAACACTCTCCTCAACAAACAAGCCATCGAATTTGTTGCCGCCACGGACACCTTCGGCTTCTATTCCACATATTTTACTGTCCCAAAAAAGGACGGTGGATTGCGTCCCATTCTGGACCTAAGGGATCTCAACACGTTCATCACTCATACCAAATTCAGAATGACCACCTTAGAAAACATTCTTCCACTCCTCCACCTCGGAGACTGGTTTGCAGTCGTCGACCTCCAGGATGCGTACTTCCATCTCACTATCCGCAAGGCGTACAGAAAGTACCTCAGATTCAAAATCGGACATCACACTTATCAGTTCAAGGCCCTCCCATTCGGGCTTTCAACAGCCCCGAGAGTGTTTACGAAATGTCTCGCTCCCGTCGCTGCTTTCCTACGTCTACAAGGAGTGAAAGTATTTCCTTACCTAGACGACTGGCTGGTGGTCTCCCCTCCAGAGAGCAAGCCACTCGAGACATTGCGTTCACCGTACACACTCTCATCTCCTTGGGCTTCAACATCAACAACAGCAAATCTTCGCTCCACCCGCAACAAGTAGTCAGCTATATCGGAGCAGTGTTGGACTCCGTCCAAGGGAGAGCCTTCCTCCCGGAGGAACGCAAACTCAAGATCCAACGGACGATTCAGTCCTTTCAATCCAAACTTGCAATCCCGGCCAGGCGGATTCAACACCTACTCGGCCTCATGGCCTCCACAACGTCCATACTGACTCATGCCCGTCTCCGACTCCGTCCACTCCAGTCGTGCTTCCTCCGCCACCCGATCCTCTGCACGACCCCCACCAAAAACATCACTATCCCTCCCGAGATTCACCGCAGTCTTCGTTGGTGGCAGGCTACGACCCACCTAAACGAGGGCCGGCTCTTCACACCACGTCCAGTCTCCAAGACGATAACAACGGATGCGAGCCTGACGGGATGGGGAGCCCACTGCGATCATCTCCACGCTCATGGCACCTGGAACAACAAAGAAAGAACAATGCACATAAATTTCCTAGAACTCTTGGGGATCTTCAAAGCACTGCGATCTTTCGAACCCCTGCTACTCCACCAGACTGTCCAAATAACAACGGACAACACCACGGCGCTGTGGTACATCAACAAACAAGGAGGAACTCACTCCAGAAGCCTCCTCCTCCTAACCATTCGCCTCTGGAACTGGTGTGCCAAACGAAATATATTCCCGGTGGCAATCCACATTTCATCGGAAAACAACCAACAAGCGGACCGGCTCAGCCGACTCACCACAAACACTCACGAATGGAACCTCCTCGACGAAATCTACGAGAGGCTGTGTGCCCTGTGGGGCAGACCCTGCATCGACCTGTTCGCCACACCGGACAATGCCAAATGCCCTCTCTATTGCACCAGAGCCGGACAGGGACAGAGTTCCCTAGGGGACGCCTTTTGCGATCAAGTGGCATCCACCTCTCCTATACGCCTACCCGCCGATTCCACTAATTCAGAAGACCGTGGTCAAAGCTCACATGGATTCAGCCAACATGATCCTCATAACACCATTTTGGCCCCGACAACCATGGTTTGCCACACTCTCAGTGATGGCAACCGACTTTCGCCACCTACCGGAACGCCCAGACCTCATCTCTCAGGGCAACGGGTCTATTCTCCATCCAGACCTCCATTCTCTCCACCTCACGGCTTGGAGAATCCTCTTACACTAGAACATATCATGACCAATGTACGGAGGCCGTCCACGACAGCCCTCTACTCCTACAAGTGGAAAGCCTTTCTCCACTTCTCAAGAACCAACGACTTACCCTCCTCGCCCACCGACATTGACACCGTTCTCCGATTCTTGCTCCACCTCTCCAATAGAGGACTCTCGATTTCTACTCTGAGAGTCTACGTTGCTGCTATCGTCGCACATCAACCACCGCTCTCTGATGCAGCTAAATTGTTCCGACATCAGGACCTTAAACGCTTCCTCAGAGGCCTTCGGAATGTCCGTCCCTCCTTCAAGCCGCTTGTCCCTCAATGGTCCCTCACACTTGTCCTACGGACCCTCACTAAGCCACCCTTCGAGCCTCTAGCCTCAGTACCACTATATATCCTTTCACTGAAGACATCCTTCTTGGTGGCTATTACTTCAGCGAGGCGCGCATCAGAACTCGCCGCCCTCAGAATTGACCCACCATTCCTTCAATTCCACCCTATGAAGGTTACCCTCTTCCCAGACATCTCCTTCCTACCGAAGGTTGCTTCAGATTTCCACCTCAGCCAACCCCTGATTCTACCCACCTTCTTCCCCGCACCATCCTCGGACATTGAGACATCTCTCCACACCCTAGATGTCAGGAGAGCTCTTCTGTACTACCTGTCCAGAACTAAGGACATCAGAAAATCTAAACGACTTTTCATCCGACCATCTAATCCCCGAGCGGGTATCCCTGTGTGCTCCCAAACCATCTCTAAGTGGATCTCCTCCACCATTCGCCTGGCGTATGAATCGCCTCGATACCATTACCGTCTGTGCCGAGGGGACACTCTGCTAGGGCCGTTGCCTCCTCAACGGCCTTTTTGAGGGGAGTAGCCATAGGCGACATATGTAAGGCGGCTACCTGGTCCAACCCGTCCACGTTTATCTCCCACTATCGTTTGGACACCAGGGCCAGGTCTGATGCCGTCTTCGGACGGGCCATTCTTTCTGCTTCTCTATAGTGACGGCCCTCCACCGGTAAGTGAGCTGGCTACTCACCCTCAGTGTGAACACACAGACGTCTCGAAGAAGAAATGGAAGTTACCTACCTGTAACTTTAGTTCTTCGAGATCACGTCTGTGTATTCACACGTCCCACCCTCCTCCCCTCTATCCGTCACTCTCTCTTTTTGTTTTTCAGCGGCGGATAGCTGGGGAACTGAGCACGCTAGCGCGGGAAAGGAGGAGCATGCGCAGAGAGAAGGGGAGGTCCTAACGGCCACAAGCTTGATACATGCCGGTGACCACTGCGCAGGCGCAGTAAAACCCTCAGTGTGAATACACAGACGTGATCTCGAAGAACTAAAGTTACAGGTAGGTAACTTCCATTTTTAGACTGCTGAGCCGAGAGGCTAACGTCCTCAGAGAGTGTTGGTGAACATGCCGTGAAGCCAACGGTTGAAGAAGAAAAAACAACACCACAGTTAGTAAAACATGCATCGCTGTGAAAATAATACCAATACGGTTTCCCACCTTTTAATTGAGAATCAGAACCACTGAATCTTTGAACTTGCTTGTTTCTAAGGCGAATTTCCTGAATTTAGATTTTGGGGAACCACTTGTTAAAAAATGGGGACAACCGTCTGAAAAAGGGGGGGTCTGGACTACCCCAAATTGCTAGAGGGGCTTTTCTCCCAGCAAGCTGGTGGCAGGCACTTGGATATTGCATTTTATTTTATGTTTATAGAATCATAGAATCATAGAATAATAGAGTTGGAAGAGACCTCAAGGGCCATCTAGTCCAACCCCCTGCCATGCAGGAACCCCTTCACAATATTTCACAATATTATGTAAAGTTTTCTCTCTCTTCCTTTTTGCACAACTCAAACAATGCCTCTGAAATTAAGACAGGGGGAAAAAGAAACAGAAAATAAACCTTTCCGTACTTGAATGAATGGCTCTTAAAAGCTCCTCTAAATCCCTAATTCCTCTCTAATAATAACGATAATAAGAATGTTCTACAGTATTTAAGTGCCTTGCAAAAGGTCAAGCCTCCCTTGTTCTTTCTCAGCTCAAAAGCCCTGAATCCCTCTTTAAAAGATAAAAAAGGATATGGGGAGGGCACCATCCTAAGGAGAGGTTTGCTCCTGGCACCCCAAAGGTAAGTCCGGTAAACCATTAGCTCCATTCTTCCTTCATCCCTTCCATCCATTGATCCTTCCTTGCATCCATCCATCCATCAGCTTCATTCATCCTTCCATCCATCCATCATCCATTGATCCATCCATCCATACATAAATACATCAGCTCCATTCTTCCCTCCTCCCTCCCTCCCTTCCTTCCTATCTATCCATCAATCCATCCATTGAACCTTCCTTCCTTCCTTCCTTCCTTGCATGCATCCATCCATCCATTCATCACCACTGGCTTCCCTCCATCATCATCCTGAGGCACTGAGAAATGATCCACCTTCCAGGGTGTGGTCAACCATGGTTTGCAACCAGGCAGAAACGCAACCAGCTTCATTCTATTGCCGTGTTTCCTGACCATGCCCCCTCCCCAATGTTCTTGGACTACAGCTCCCAGAAGCCTTCACCGTGAGCTGTGCTGGCCAGGATTTCTGGGAGTTGTAGTCCAAGGACATCTGGGGGACCCTTGATTAGGATAATAACCACTGGCTTAACACCCCGCCAGATCTGGAGGGGGAAAGGAGCCCCCCTTTTTTCAAGGGTGCCAATTGGGACACCAAAAAGCTCCCCCAGGGAAATCCCGGTTGACTTAAACAGAGCAACCGTTGTCCAGACCATCTCTTGGATGGGGGGGGAGGGTTCCTGCATGTCGGGGGGGGGGTTGGACTGGATGGCCCTTGAGATCCCTTCAAACTCTGGGATTCTACGATTCTGCTCCTAAGATTTCTCTCTTGATCTCAAAATCCTTCCACGCACCGTTCCTACTTCCGTCCGTATTTTGCGACTTCCGTCTCCTCCTCGGACACCCAGGGGTGAAAGGCCAGCTCTTTGGCCAATCTTTTTCTCCAGCGTTCTTCCTGTCTTAAAACCACCACCACCAGCATCTTACAATGGCAGAGCTGGGAGGGACCCTGCCGGTCATCTAGTCCAGCCCATTTTGAGGAAGCCCCCGGGGGAGGGGGATTCGAACTCCCAACCGGCACAGCCAGAGACCTCAACCCCTGAGCTATCCAAGAGTTCTTACTTTAATTTAATTTATTTTTTAATTAACAAATAAGTGCGGAAGCGGAAAATGCATCCCGTCCCTCTATCCCACCAGGGAAACGAACGAACCTGAGATGGTGGTACTTTTCTAATCTAAATAAAGTTTAAATTTCTTTTTTGAATGAGTTGTGGAGGGGAAGGAGAACGAGGGGGAGGGGGGAGGCAAAAATATAACTAATTACATTCCGGGTGTGTTAGATCATAAATCACATAATTACGGAGGGAAGCAGCCCCGCTCACCAAACAGACAAAGAGCAGACTACACAAATTTTTATCTCATTACTGTTTAATTAAGAATTATGTTGGAGCATCATCTTTTTAATTATCTACGAACCCCCCCCCCCATGAGTTTTAATCTCTAGAGGGCTTCCCCGCTGCCCCCACCCCCACCTTCCTCTCCAATTTGATTTAATTTTTATTTTATTTCAGGGAAAGGCACAGAAAAGGCCAAGGAGTGTTTCTCCCTCCTTGAGACGGCCAGCTTAAACGAATTTGGGGGAGGGCGAAAGGGGGGGGGAGGAAGGAAAGATAATGAAATTAGCCAAGAATTTAATGCTGACTGTGAAAATATTTGCAGAAGCAAACATCTTGTGTCGTTTGGGGAATCCCTAGGTTCCAGATGGAGGTTTGGAAGTGACCGATTCAGTGTTCGGGGTCCTTGAGGACTGGGAGGGGGGGTTCTCAGATATTATGGGATGCAAAGAACTGTTGGAATCTCTCCGGAAGTCCCCAGAAAGCCATGAGTTGCAACAGTCCAGCAACTTGGTATTGGCTTGAATATTGCCAGGATTTTTATTTTATTTTATTTTATTTATTTTGGAGCACATAACAACACTGGGCCAGGTTTGGAAGGAGCAGATAAAGTTACTTCTTAAAAAGAATTGCTTATTTATTAACTTATAAATAACCACTTTGGGGAGGGGGTTCTTTTCCTCCGGAACAGGCAGTGATGCTGGGAAAGGCAGAGAGCAGCAGGAGGAGAGGAAGACTTGAATGGGAGATGGACAGACTCCCGCATGCAAACCACGACTTCTGCGTTTGCAAGAGCTGAGCAGGCCTGGGGAGGATGGGACCTTTTGGATCCTGCCCACTCCGTAGGGCTGCCGTAAGCCAAAGAATGAACCAAGAACGGATGCACTTTCTTATTTATTAATTTTTAAAAAAACTCATTCCGTTACTAGTGTATTAATGGCCGGATTTTAGTTTTAAAGCCAGGAGAGACGAGAGAGGCTTAGGAGATTCAGCACCACGGAGGTCGGTGGAAGGGCCCTGCTTCGGGCGGCAGAACAGCTTGGGCTGCAGGATGCTCCCACCTACCTCTGTCGCCTTTGCTGCCTGCTAGGGAAGGAAGACAGGGCGGCAAGAGGAGAGCTGGGGAGCCAGAGAGAGCTATGAAAAAAGGTTCAAGGGTCTACCTCAGGCAGCAAGAAAGCTTGGTCTACCCTGAAGTCTGGAGAAGGGGTCTCTTGAGCTACCATTAAAGAATTTATCAACAAGCTTTTTAACTCTGCTTTTGTCTTTTTATGATTTGCCCCTTTTGGGGATTCCAATATTGTTTAATTCCCCCCCCCCTTAGCAAACAAAGAGTTCAGCGGGACACGGGCACTCCGGGCAAAGGAAGGGCGATCGGGGCGGTTCCCTCGTTTTCATCCTTTTATAACGGCTGGTCCACTTAGGACTCAGTGCTTTCTCCACCGGTGGGTCCCCCGACGTTCCTGCACCGCCACTCCCAGAAACCCCATCCCAGCACAGCAAGCGGTGGAGGCTTCCGGGAGTGGCAGTCCGGGAAGATCGGGGGGGGGGACCCACCTCAATTGGGGTTGGACTGGATGACCTCTCGGGTGCCCCCTCCCAGGCTCTGCCGCCGTTCTATATTTTTCTTTCCTGGCAAGTGGGAAGTCCTTCTCTGCCTGCCCTTCTCCACCTCGGCTCCTCCGTTTTCACGGCCACAATTCTCTACGCTGTTAGCACTTCTCTCACAAGGAGCTCAAGGAGGGTGCAGCAATCCCTCCTCACCGATTTAGCCCTACAAAGAACCTTGCGAGGTAGGACTAATCAGGGACAACTGGCTGCTCCTACTCCACGCACCAAACCCGCAAACGTTATCTGAGGATCGCACGCCCTCCACAGTGCTTCAACACCCCACCCCCTCCAGTTGACTTCCGAGGTGCAAATGGACACTGGGGGGGTGGGGTGAAGGACGCATCCTTTGGCCTCAGGCCGCAACATACCTTGGGACGGCCACAATCGGATCTCAAGGCAGAGAGAGACGCAGAGTATCAGTAGGACAGAAAACCACACCCCCTTCTAGGGAGGATGTCACCAAAGAGCAGAGGAAATCCAATACTGAGCAAAGAAAATTAGCAAACATCCTATAATGTATCAATTAGGGGAGGGGAGACCCTAACCCTAACCCTAACAAACCCAAACCCAAACCCTAAGTCTAAGCCTAAGCCTAAACCTAAACCTAAGCCTAACACGAACCACGAACCCTAACCCGGATCTACCAAGACGTATAAAGAACCGAGCCGTTCTTAAATCTGCAACGGGCAGATCTCCTAAATATATTTGGGGCATGTGCGAAGGTGTCCCTGGAAAGTGTGCGGGCAGATGTGCATATTAATTTGCTGAAACATTTTGCATCGCCTCAATTTCCATTTCGCATTCTAGCAGGTCTGGCTTCGACTTGGACATCGCTGCTGCACAATCTATTAATACGGGGGTCTTTTTCGAGTCAGACTGTGTTAAAAAGACAAAACAGAACGAAAGAACTAAGCAAAATAAGGGGGTGGGGTGGGGAGAAAGGAAAACTAAAACTAAAATATTTTCAGGGTCTCAGCTTGGACCGATATTTATCATCACAGGAAGAAAATCTCTTCCTCAGAATGTCTGGTCGCCAGCTAGACATCCGGCCTTCTCCGAAATTTCACAGTAGTCTTGGATTCAAATATATATAGTTTCAGAGAGAAGAGCCAAGGTGACGAGGGAATATTATTTTAGGCACTCCTTCATTTATTTGTCTTATTTATAAGCTGCCTGCAACCTAGGAAGGGCACTGGAGGAAGCCGATAACTTCACCAAGAACGGAATAAAATTAAAATGTGTGTTAAAAGAAACACAAGATAAAACCAAAGGGAAGTGCAATTGAATGATTAAAAGCATGTAAAATAGTCAGGAACTCTGTAACTATTGTTTAAAAAGAGTTAAAAGTTCCCTTTCAGTCACTTGCATACATCAATGAATATGAAGCCACATTGGGCCTGATTTAATTTAAAGTGTGGGGTAAAAATATTATACACAAATACATAAAAATATAGGTAGAAGTAAAAGAAAAAATAGAGATGAGGCAGAGAAGTGCAGTGGTTATGGGGCAGGACTGAGGCTTAGAAAATTCTGATTTAAGCCCTCCAAATATCTTTCCTTCCTTCCTTCCTTCCATCATCAGCTCCTTCCTTCCTTCTATTCATCATCAATTTCCTTATTTCCTTCTATCCATTGTCACCTTTCTTCCTTCCACCATCATTGTTACTTTCCGTCCGTCCTTCTATCCATCAGCAGCTGCTTCCTTCCGTCATCACATTCCTTCCTTCCTTCCATCCATCAGCTCCTTCCTTCTTTTAATCCATCTATCCATCCATCACCTTATTTCCATGCATCAGCTCCTTTCTTCCTTCCTATCTTCTTCCTTCATTCCTTCCTTCTATCCATCATCACCTTCCTTCCCTCCTTCCTTCCTTCCTTCCTTCCCTCCCTCCATCAGCTAATTCCTTCCTTCCTTCCTTCCTTCCTTCCTTCTATCCATCATCACCTTCCTTCCTTCCATCCATCCATCCATCCATCCATCAGCTCCTTCCTTCCTCCCATCCATCATCAGCTCCTTCCTTCCTTCCTTCCATCCATAATCACCTACCTTCCCTCCCTCCATCAGCTAATTCCTTCCTTCCTTCCTTCCTTCCTTCCTTCCTTCCTTCCTTCCTTCCTTCCTTCCTTCCTTCCTTCCTTCCTTCCTTCCTTCCCTCCCTCCATCAGCTGATTCCTTCCTTCCTTCCTTCCCTCCCTCCCTCCATTAGCTAATTCCTTCCTTCCTTCCTTCCCTTTCCTTCTATCCATCATCACCTTCCTTCCCTCCCTCCATCAGCTAATTCCTTCCTTCCTTCCTTCTATCCATCACCTTCCTTCCCTTCCATCCATCCATCCATCAGCTCCTTCCTTCCTCCCATCCATCATCAGCTCCTTCCTTCCTTCCTTCCTTCCTTCCTTCCTTTCCTTCCTCACCCCTCTCACCCATCCATCATCAGCTCCTTCTATCCATCCATCCATTTCCTTCCTTCCTTCCTTCCTTCCTTCCTTCCTTCCTTCCCTTCCATCCATCCATCAGCTCCTTCCTTCCTCCCATCCATCATCAGCTCCTTCCTTCCTTCCTTTCCTTCCTCACCCCTCTCACCCATCCATCGTCAGCTCCTTCTATCCATCCATCCATTCATCGCCAGCTCCTTCCTTCCTTCCTTCCTTCCTTCCTTCCTGCCTTCTATCCATCACCTTCCTTCCTTCCATCCATCCATCAGCTCCTTCCTTCCTCCCATCCATCATCAGCTCCTTCCTTCCTTCCTTCCCTCCTTCCTTCCTTCCTTTCCTTCCTCACCCCTCTCACCCATCCATCATCAGCTCCTTCTATCCATCCATCCATTCATCGCCAGCTCCTTCCTTCCTTCCTTCCTTCCTTCCTTCTATCCATCATCACCTTCCATCCTTCCATCCATCCATCAGCTCCTGATGATGGATAGATGAGGGTGGATGATTGATTGCCCACAACGGATGATGGGAGAGGTTTCCCAGACCTAGACCGCAGGATCTTCTGAAACACAAGGGATTCTCTGCAAGACTTTGGGGTTCCCCTTCACAAATCTGAGAGATCTTGGGGTTCTCCTCTTCTCCATCTTGACAGCTCTCCCCCAAAGGACGAGCCGCCCTAAGAACTTGCTGGAACTTTTGAGGTGTGTGTTTCTCTTTCCTGAAATCGCCAAGACCCCACGGAGGTTGGGTGCGAAGAAAGGGGTTTGCTTAAAAGGGGGTGGGGTGGGAATAACATTAAAATAAAATCACCCTTCCTGCCAACACGCCTTTTTAAAAATCCAAGTGTCTAAACCAATACGGGGAGATTAGGAGGCTTCCGGTAGGATCGTGGCTCCCGTTAATTACTCTGCGAAATATCAGCACCGCCAGACGAGCAAAGCGAAAACAGATAAATCCCTGCCACCCTCGCCCTGCGCCTGCTCCATCTTTTTTCTTTTAAAGGCAATTAACTCTTAGTGATTAGCTTTTAATTAGGGAATAATAATGACACCATTAATACAGTTTATGAGACTTGTCACCCGGCAGCTGTTCCAAACAGATTCAGTTATCCGATTGTGGCAGATTTTTTTTTGGGGGGGGGGGTATATGCAAGAGCCGAGATGCTTCAGCACACCAGCCGGATGTGGGGTGTCCCCCAAAAAAACCCCACCTAATATTTCAACCGTGGGCCAAGGGTTCGAGGAAATGAAATCAATGGCCGATTTATTGATTTGGTTGTTTCCCCCTGAACAGCCCATCTGGGGAAAGGGCCATCCTGCGTGACTGCTGCAAAGGGTGGGATGTGGGGCTGCCCCTGGAGGCTGTTCAGAAACGACATCCAGGACTTAGTGCGCACCCAGACGGGTGGCTTTCCCCAGGAGGCGGGAACGCCGCTCCTTGGTCTGCATGTCACAGATCACAATTGTCTAAGCATGGAGACATGTATGTGTGCTTGCATTTTAAGGGGGACCTGCCATTTTTTGGGGGGTGCGCACTTCCATAAGCAACCCACCTCTGCGTCTTCAGGTTGGATTCCCGACACAGGCAGCAGGCAGCTCCTATCTCAGGAGGCGGAGGGTCCGTTCCGTGTTTTATCCCAAACTGTGTCCAAGATTCTGAGCTCTATCCTTCCAAAAAAAAAAAATAAAAAATCCAGTGCTTTGGGAACGGCCTCTTTTCCACTTCAGACTAAAACCCAGCACAGATTCGCCCCACTAGCAAGGAAGATGGAACAGTTACTGTTTCCTTTCCTCTTTCACTCACCTCGTCTTGGCGTACCTAGATGGTCTCCTTTTACCAAAATCCTCTCCAAGATGTTCAATAAATAACCTCTGCTGTTTTGACCTGATCTATCTCCCTCAGGAGCATAAATGCAATCAATCAATCAATCAATCTATCTATCTATCTATCTATCTATCTATCTATCTATCTATCTATCTATCTATCTATCTATCTATCCATCCATCCATCCATCCATCCCTTTGTTCCTGTTCTCTCTCTCTCTCTCTCTCTCTCTCTCTGTGTGTGTGTGTGTGTGTGTGTGTGTGTGTGTGTTGGTCTATCAATACCTTATTGTTTTACCATTTTATTAACTTGATTTATCCTTCTTGGCTTTTGTCCCACTTGGTGGTGGGGTCCGCTCTTTAACCTGATCTAAAGTCCAGTTGTGCCTCAGTTTAAGTAATTAATTCGTTCTCCAGGCCGTTTCGTAGTAAGCCGAAAAGTGGTTTCCCATAGGAATGCACTGAAAACCAACCAATCCGTTCCGGAGGTCAGAAAAAAAAATGTAAACCATGGGGAAAAAAATCCTTAAACTGAGGCATCCCCATTTCCAATAATTTATTTTATTAAACCATTTTTTTTTGTTAACTGAGGCATTCTTAAACCGTGGTACCATTGTATTTCATATGTGTCCTGGCTCCCTTTTTCCCAAAGTGATGCCTGGAGTTAAGTGCAGAGTGCGAGAAGAACCAGTTACTTACCTGTAAAGGTGGTTCTTCGAGCGGACAGATGGGTTTCCCGGTGGGTATGCGCAGAGGTTGGACTTCCCTAGCAATACAAACATTCATTCGTCTTCTCCCCTTCTAGCCCCGCGCATGAGCGATAGACTTCCTGCCCAAACGCCTCAGTTACCAAACAGAACAGATTTCTCTTTTACATTTTCTCCCCCTTGTGGAGTGCTGTAGCCAGGGATCCATCCTGGGGGTCCCGAAGTAGATGTGTGGGTTGGCCGAATGGGGAACCGAGCGTCACCAAATTGAGGGTAATTTGGTGATCTCTCAGGGGTTGGTAAGGGGAGTCCGATGTCTCTTTCTCTCCCGTACTCCCTCCTTACTTCCATTCCCCTCGCTCGTCCCTCTGTAACTGTCCTATCCATCCTTCTTTCATGCTCTCCCCTCAACGAACTTCTCTCCCCCTCCCTCGGCGCGTGCTCTCGTTTGTATCCCTATTTCCTTAAACAGAGTCCAACGTGCCTGTCCTTCTACTTGCATTCCTATATCTTTCCCTAACTTTTCTTTATACATTCGAACTTGGACTCCAATATGCCATCTCTTACCTACAGCATATTTATTCTCTATATCCTGTGTCTGCATTCCAGTGTGTCTGATCTCTTTTTGATCCTTAATATTGACTTGAATACCCATCTCTCTTTCTTTACATTTCCAAACCACTGTCTGAGCTCCTTCACTGATCATTACCTTTTTTATCTCGTTATTAGACTCAGTTTGAGTGGCTTTATTCCTAAAATCTTTTACTATCTCATTTAACTCTTCAGTTACTAAGTTCCAAGTTATAACTTCTTTGACTATAGCCATATAACCTTCTTTTATCATATATTGCTTTTCATCCTCTCTCTTTCCTTGTATTTCCTTTATATTTATCTCTTCCTTGTCTTGCTTCATGTCTTTATCCTCGAAGAATAACTTCCCTGGTATTTCTTTTCTCTCGTTCTTTTCCTTCCTGTGGTCACGGACAGACCCACTACTACATCATCCTTCCTGTCTGTCTCACAAGGTGCAGCCTTACTATCGCCTTGTACAATGGTATTATAATGTTGGCTGTTTTATTTTCAATCCCCTTTTTGATAATCCCTAGCATGGAATTGGCCTTCTTCACCGCTACCACACATTGGGGAGACACCTTTATTGAGCTGTCCATCAGCACACCAAGATCTGTTTCCTGATCCGTCACAGATAGCTCAGAGTCCATGAGTTGATAGGTAAAAGTTTTGATTTTTTTGCTCCAATATGCATTACTTTACATTTGGCTCCATTGACACACATTTGCCATTTGGCAGCCCATTCCCCAGTTTGGAGAGCTCCTTCTGGAGCTCTTCACAATCTTCTCTGGTTTTTACCACACAGAAAAGATGTTGATGGCTTGGACTGATGCTGTATCTGGGATGATGATTGGATGGACCATTGTTTTCCATCAAAGCGCGAGAAGAAAGCAGGGATCGGTGGAATCAGTACCAATCAATGGGATTCCAACGGAATCGAGGTCCTGCGCTTCTTTTTAGGTGGAACATGCAGTGAGGACGGATCCGGACACATCGAAACTGAGTTGGTCTTCATTGGGATCGACGGAGATGTTGTTATTACCAAGAGCCTGGAGGACTTAGACCAAGGATGGTCCCAACATATTGTGTAGGGTTGGTACCGAAGCCCCAAGAAAGCTTGGAGCCAAAGAGGTCTTCAATACCGAAGGGTGGATCGACGCATTCAAAGATGGTATTGAGACTACGGTTAGAGTTGAAGTCAGATCCATGGCAAGGTGCGCCTTTTTATGGTGCTTCGTCGACTTATGACACCGCTTGGTATCCCGGGCAAAAGCAACTGGGTTCGACGGCAAAGAAGTGGAGGAATCCACAATTGTCACGGTGGCAACCGGTGAAAGCGCAGGTGTCAAAGGCACAGACACAGCCGGAGAACGAGCTGGAAGCAGAGACGATGGAGACGTCAGGTGTGCGGAACTGGGTGCCTGGAGTGAAGAGGTCCTTCATCAAACTGGTATCAGGAGGTGGCCCCAAAACCGAAGCCTCATCAGCCGAAGACAAATCCGTTGGAGGAGGTGGACAGAGATGGTGGAATCCTGGCCGATCTGATAACGCAGGGGCCGAACCTGAAAATTCGGTTTCGACAACGACCATTTTGAGAGACTTAGAAGATGAAGTCTTGGGTGATTTCGATGTCGAAGCAGACTTTGTCGGTTTCGAGGGCGCAGGCAGCTTCCGAGACTGCGATTTGTGGGACGCCTTAGAGACCAAAGACGACACTGAAGAGGCAGAAGGTGAAGATTTTCTGCTTTTCCATCACTTGAGGTCAAAGGGACTTCTCAAGCAAGAAGGTGGGAAGGCAGTTCTGATGGTTCTTCCATGCCTGGGCGCTAAGGACCTTACAGATGGAGCACAGCTCAGGATGGTGTGACTCACCAAGGCAGTAGAGGCACCGAAGGTGACCATCGGAGTGCGGGATTTTAGCCCCACACGACACACACTTTTTGAAGGGAGCCAAGAAGAGCAGAAGAAAGTCTTGAAGATCGCAGGCGAGAAGGGAAAAAAAACTATTTTCGCGGGAGACCAACGGAAACATGACCTCTAACCGTGGCGACCGTGGCGGTTAAGAGGAACTGAGGTGTTTGGGTGGGAAGTCTACCGCTCATGCACGGGACTAGGGGGGGGGAGGAGATTAACGAACTTTCCTATTGTTAGGGAAGTCCAACCGTTATGCGCGCGTGCACCGGGAAACCCATCTGAGTGGCTTCACGAAGGCCAGGAAGGAGAACCTTCTCTTGCTTGGGGGTTTAATTTCTGATTTTGACCGCCGACCTTTCATCACCCCGAGGGCTCTGAAAGGTTCCGATTTGCTCCACCCCACAAGGAGACTTAATAGGGCTGTGGCTTCATCCTTCCGACCGACTTGTCTTTCCGAGGGAGTGTGGGTCACAGAAAAAAAAGAAAAAACCCAAACCCGACCCGGGTTGGAGAAGGTCGCAGACAGAGAAGAGTCCCGCAGGCGCTACGGTCTCTGCCTCCAAATTCCCGGGCTGGAAGTTCAAATCCTACGCGTAGATGATCTCAAGGGGGAACCTTTCCAGCCCTCGGGCCTTCTGGGATGACACCCCCCAAGGTCCTTTTTGGCATCGGTGTCGGAGGAAACCCATTGGCTTGGTCACAGGGGTGAGGGTGGAATAAGGTGGCCAGGCTTTTGTGCCCATCGGCTTCCCAAAAATGCATCAGAATTTCAGATTATGGGCCGCTTGTGGGGTGGTAGAAATTAAAGTTAAACTGAACATTATTAAGTCTTAAATCTATGCACTCTTAGTAGGAAACTTACAGCTCCATCCTCTCCTTGACTTGAAGGCTGGGTTAGGATGTTGGGCTCCTCCAGTCCTGGAAAAAACAAAACCCAACACTAATGTGTGCAAAAATAAATAAATAAATAAACCATTTCCCCGAATGATGTGCAGGCAACATCCCAGGTGCCCACTTTCGGATCCATCACCTCTTATTCCCAATTTTCCTCAATTTTTTTTCTCCTCCCAGAAGAACGATTTGGATCCCCCAAAACGGTTTTAAGAAATGAGCGTGGAAATTTGCTTTTTAAGGGGGTGCAAACACACACACACACACACACACCAAGTGACTTAAAAGAAAGCCAGAGTGAAAGAGAAGGACCTGTGAAGTGCCACCTCTGCTCTTTTTCCCGTCGGAGCCTTCAGGGAACGGTAACCTACCTTGAAGGGTGGGCGTGCGGTTGGCTTAAGATGGGGTGGAGACATGGTTCGTATCAAAATTCGGAGCGGCGTCCCCTGCTCACCGGGACTGAAAGGATATTCAACACCCACTCTCTTGTTCCCCGAAGGAAGGAGGAGGGTTTGGTGGATCTCAAATTCATCGGCTTCATCAAACTTTTTTTCACCCGTCCACCCTGGACACATTCAACGGCCATGTCTATTTCTTGTATAGTTTTTAGAACACACCCATTGCGCACCTAGGTTTGCAGTCACCTCTTGTGGTTGTTCTGCTCGCAAAAGTAGCATGTGTTGTGTGTACTATTTAACAAATTGGGTTTCTATTACCAGCACCATCCAAGGGAAATAACTGGAAACAATCTTTGGTTCCACCTAGTGGCCAGTTTTGATATACCACCTTGACAATGATAAAAATGGAAGAAGAGACAAAACAGCATCTCCTTTGCCACTTAGGTTTGGTAAGAATATGGAATAAGACCTGAGAAATCCACCTCAAAGCATTTGTTAAGACGATGTATCATGTCCTCCAAAAGGAACTTCCAAAAGCAACTCCATATTGCTCATCCTTAGATCCTAAAGCTATGCTATCACCAGGTGGGTCATCTGACATGCAACATAGCTCAACACATAGTATGGGCATATCAGGTATCTCTGTTACTTTGACCCTTGTTATTTCCAGAAGTAACTAGTTACAAAAGAGGCTGCCGCATGTAACTAGTTACTTCCAAGCTCCCAGTTGCAGAAACTGTCTAGGACAGAGCCGTTCAACAGCGCTGGATCTTAACCTAGATTTTTGCTGAAGCTACCTAGTGACAGGTTTCCCGGTCCTAATATTCAAGGGACCCCCCCAGACCAGCATCTTGTGATATTTCAAGTCCCGCACACCCCTGCAAGGTTTTCCTTAGTATTTTTAAAGGTTTCCAGATGGATTAATTGGGGTCCATTTGGTGAGGACGTCAGGCAAAGTCTCGAGAAAAGAAAACCCAAATCGCATTTGTGGTGAGAGGAAAACAGGGCCCCTCCCTTTATATACATATTTATATATTTATACGCATTTATCGCACAGAGCACTTACAAATATAAAATCAGTCGGAAGGAGTGAAAAGACGGAGATCTGTGGGGGGGGGTGAGGGAGAAAGAAAGGGAGGTGGCTCAATTCCTCCCCCCCCCAAATATTACAAAATCGGTCCCAAATGGCGAAAGGTGTTAGAAAAAAAAGAGGCAGCCCCAGAGGGCTGGAGGGGGGGTAGTTTGGTTTGGCGCATCGAAAGGGTGAAAGCAAGTGAGTACTCGGGTTCGAGGAACAGCCCCGAGCGCGGCCACGGTCGGAACGAAATTCCAAGAACAGGGTCTGAGGGAGGAGGGGGAGGGGATACATTTTTTTTTATCCTTTACAATAAAAAAATATACACAAGAGTTACAACGATGGGGGACACACACGCACACCCCACCAGCATTTTCCCGATGCAGAACCTGTCACCGCGAACCCAAATCGAGACCGTGACAATACGGCCCGGGTCTCCAGTTGCCCTGATATTTTTTTTTTACTCCCAACATACTTCCAAACGACGACAGTCCAGTAACAAAACTGAGGTGGGTTTGGGGTGTTTCTGTCCGATCAAGTATACATATGTATATATATATTATACAAGCCATTCTGCATCCCCGGATGAGAACTTTGTGGTGCCAGGGAGTCCGGAGGGTACCAATTTACTGGGAGGTTGGAAGGTTAAAGGACTTTGGAAAAAGATCATCCAAGTTTTGAGACTCCGCTTGTCTTGGGCGAATTCCTTGACTCTATTTTAATGTTTTAAAAATTAAATTAAAAATTTAATTTAAAAAATTTACAAAAAAGGATTGCCAAATATTGGCACCGGGCGAACGCCGCCCGGCTAAGTTGTGGTGGCGAACCACGATTTTTCGGGTTTCCTTGCTGAAGGCTCGCGGTCAAGTCGACCACGCCTCTGCTTTTGGGGACTGCGTCGCTGGGGGAAAAACCTTGAGTAGGGACGAGAGCTGATCCACCTGGCGCCAAGGTGGCTGTGCGGGGAAATCTGTCCCTATTCCCCAGTTCTCCTGGCCGTGCGGAAATTTCAAGCACGGTGGGGAGAGAAAGTAGAGACCTGTTATCCTTTTACAGGGAAATACGGGGTTGCATACGTAATGCGGGGCCTCCGAGATGGGTTTTCCGACGCTGCGGGCCTCACCCCTGATGCCCACAACGTTACATAAGAAGAGCCCCTGCTGGATCAGACCAAGAAGGGCCCATCTAGTCCAGCTTCCTGTATATCTCCCAGTGGCCCCACCAGATGCTTTTGGGAGCGCAGGAGACTAGATCTCTGTCTCCTGATACCACTCCCCTGCCTCTGGCCCTTGAAGGACCCCGATTTTAAGCCTGGAGATGACACACATCTCCATCATGGTTTGTCACCTGGGATGGACTTTTCCTCCAGGAATCTGTCCCATCCCCTTTTGAAGGCATCCAGGCCAGATGCCATCCCCACCTCCTGTGGCAGGGAGTTCCACAGACTAACAACACGCTGGTTCTGGTATTTTGTGAGAGAGAGAAGAGAGAACTATCGTCTTGTACAATGGCATTATAATGTTGGCTGTTTTATTTTCAATCCCCTTTTGGATGGAATCCCTTGCATGGAATCGGTCTGTTCTTTTGCCTAAAGAGAAATCTTCTTAGTTCAGCGCAAATATTTTACCCACTAAAAATAAGCTTTTTTTGTGGGGGGGGGGGAGATAAACACCAAATAAACCATGAACCGGGGTCTCTTCTGTTCCCTGTCACAGCAAGGGCTCCCTACTTTGGGGTCGCTCTCTCTCCCCCCCCAAAAAAAAAATCATCTCCAAGTCACAGGCTAGCCTGATGGGAATCGGAGTGGAATATTTGGAGTGTCAAAGTGATGTTTATCTCAAGGAGGGCCTTTTGTCCCATGTTTTAAAGCCATTTTCCAGGAGGGAGGGAAGCACAAGAATTGGGGGAGGGGGGTTCACCGTTTTTTTTTTAAATTTTTGCTTGTTTCTTTAAATAAATAAAAAACCACCACCACCACACGGTCTTTCTTTTTATCTTAATAGAAAATGCCGCAAGAAAGGACATTTATACACCACGTGTGTGCACGCACACACACATACATATGCATATACATATACATATATATGTATGTGTGTGTTGTGTGTGTGTATATATATTTACAAACAAATCATTAGCTCAAAAAGGTGGCTTCAGTAGTCAGGGAAATAGCACCTTTTTTCCAAAAGATAACGAGCATAATAACGAAGTCTACTTTGGGAGAGAAAAAGCGCTGGGTCACGGGGCAGAAGGAAGGGGCTGCCGTTTTGGGGAGAGGGTGGGGGAGCAGGAGTCCTCGGTTGTGTCAGATTTGAAAACACGAGAATGTTTCGCCGACCGAAATCGGAACCGGCCAAAGGCGGCAAAGTCCAGCCGGTCGTTCGTCTCCCCCCCCCCCGCGCACGAGTTTCTTCACCCATTTTACACGGAAGTGCACCCACCCCTTACGTGGCCATTTGCTGGACAACGACAACAACCACCAGAAAGGGAAAAAAACTTTCCGCGGGGGAGGAACAGAGGTAGCCAAGCTGGTGCAAAAAAAAAAAAACCTTCTGCAAAGGTCCAAACCGGGAAAGGGAGGAGGGGAGAAAAAAGAAAAAGAAAAAAAGGAGTTGGTTTTGCAAATTATATTATTGCACCGAAGCCGGGAATCTCTCGCTCCATAGTATTCTTCTTAAATTATACGTTCTGCAGGGCTCTGAACAAGGATGCTTCTGCTTTTTTTAATAAAAGGGGGGAGAGAGAGTTCTTTTTGTTTTTTTAAATTAAACCATAGTTCATCTGGCCTGTTTTTTAGTTTTTGTTTCTGTTTTACAGCACGGGTCCACTGCTCTGAGCTCCGGGCTGAAAGGAAGGGGGCGGCGGCGGTGGTGGCGGCAGCGTCTCCATGACGGGAAAGTAGTCAGAGCTGGGCCTGCTGCTCTCCTTGGGGATCTTGGTGGGGGCGCCCGCCACCCGTGGCCGCTTGGCCGCTTTGGAGTCGTCTCCTGAGAACATCTCGTCCGGACGGGTCGCGGTGCTGAGGGACTGAAGGGGAAAGGGACAGGCGTGAGGCGGCGGGACGGGAGGTGGTATACGCCGGTGAGTGGGAAAACAATAGAGGGACCAGGGGGAATCAGAGGCCCACCCCCACCCCTTGAATGTCCCTTGTGGAGGGTCAACCTTTGGATGCAAACACTTTCCCCTTCCACGGAGGGAATGTTTGTGAACATTCTGAGGGCTCCCCTTCCCCGCTTTGCACACCCTTATCCCAAAATCCTAACGCTAACGCTAACCCTAACCCTAACCCTAACCCCAACCCCAACTTTAACCCCAATGCTAACCCTAAATTTAACCCAACCCTAACACCAACACCAACCCCACCTTTAACCCCAAACTTAACCCTAACTTTAACCCAACCAAACCCCAATTTTATCCCCAACCCTAACCCTAAACCCAACCCCAAACAACCCCAACGTTAACCCCAACCTTAACCCAAAATTGAACCCCAACCCTAACCCTAACCCCAACCCCAACCCCAACTTTAACCCCAACCTTAACCCTAACATTAACCCCAACCCTAACCCAACCCTAACCCTAACCCTAACCCTAACCCCAACCCTAACTAATCTCAACCCCAACCCCAACCCCAACTTAAACCCTAACCCTAACCCTGACCCCGACCCCTAACCCTGACACTAACCCTAACCTTACCCCTAACTTTAACCCTAACCCCAACCCTAACCCTAACCCCAACCCTAACCCTAACTTTAACCCTAACCCCAACCCTAACCCTAACCCTGACCCTAACCCCAACCCCACCCCTACCCCTACCCCTAAATTTAACCCTAACCCTAACCCTAACCCCAACCCTAACCCTAACCCCAACCCCAACCCCAACCCTAACTTTAACCCTAACCCCAACCCTACCCCTAACCCCAACCCTACCCCTACCCCTAACTTTAACCCTAACCCCAACCCTAACCCTAACCCCAACCCCAACCCCAACCCTACCCCTACCCCTAACTTTAACCCTAACCCCAACCCTACCCCTAACCCCAACCCTAACCCTAACCCCAACCCTAACCCCAACCCTAACCCCAACCCTACCCCTACCCCTAACTTTAACCCTAACCCCAACCCTAACCCTAACCCCAACCCTAACCCTAACCCCAACCCTAGCCCCAACCCCCCACCACCAGCTCCTGCCAAAGACCTACCAGGCGGGACTTGACTCTCCTGGGCAGCTCCTCCTCCAGGGTGTAGATCTCGCCTCGCTTGACCATCAGCTGCCCACCGTCTTCAAACTCGACCTGTGGGGAGGAGGAGGGGGCAAGGGGGGGGACAGGGCATCAGGAAAGCCACCCCCCTGCTTTGCAACCGGCGCTGTGGCTTCCCGGATCCGTCCCAGGCTGCGAGAGCAGTGGTCCTCTCCCCGTCCCGGAGGCCGGGTGGTTGGGTAGCTCTCCTCGAGTGGGTTTTTTTTCCCGGGGGGAGGGGGGAGTGTACGGGGGACAGCTACCACCCTGCAGCGAAAGCCAGCCAGACCCCGTCAAATTGCACGTCCTCGGTCCCAACCTCTTATGCGACACAAAGTGTGATCTAACAGTCATAATACAATCCCAGCCTGGGATTAATATAATCTTAATCCCCTTGTGAGATATGAAATGGACTGGGTGCTCTTGGGTTAGATATCTGTCCTTCGTGCGCTGAACTACCCAGCAGGGTTGTTGGGACATTAACGAAAGGGCAGAAGGGGGGGGAGAGACACGCAGCCCATGCTAAATTCTTCCAAGGAAAGGTGGGAGAAAATTAACCCCTAATCATTGGGGGAGAGGGAAAGCAGGGGCTGCTCAGATTTTGTTTTTCTGCTAGCGGCCGGGCAAAGGGGCATCTCCCAGGCCCGAGGGAGCCCTCGTCGCTCGGCAGAGTCCAGGTGTCGAGAGGGGCCGAGGGGCCGTGGCTCTCGGGAGGCTTACCTGGAAGATCTGGCTGACGTGGGCGGTGACAAACTTGGCCTGGTAGACGGCCTCGTCGGTCAGGCGCAACCGGAGCAGCTCCCCCTCGGCGGGCGGCCCCATCTTGAGGCAGTCTCTGCTCTGGAAGGAGACCGGGGGGGGAGAGAGAAGGTGAGGCGGAGGGGCAGGGAAGCACAGGACGGGAGAGCCCTGAGGGGTAGGGTGTGTGTGTGTGGGGGGGTCATCTCGCCTAACTTGCAGGGAAACCCACAGCCGCTCGTTCAGGTGAGCAACGCCTTTTGTCTCGGCTCACGGCAGGGAGAGAGAAGCGTCGGCGCCTCCGTTCGGCCTCTGCTTATGTGTATCAAAGTTCGAAACCGACCCTCCCCCCCCCCCACAGGGCACCTCCTCGATTCTAGGGTTCCCTCCAGCTCTGCAGCATCAAGACAAGTATTGAACTACAGTAGGGTTCCCCTGTATCTGCTGATTCATTAACCACGGATTCAGTTATCCACGGTGGGCAGAGGCAAAAAAATAAATAAATAAACAATTCAGCAGCTGCAAAGCAAGCTACTGTCGCAAAACAGCAGCCGTAAAGCAAGCTACGCTCATAAAGCATCCGCCGGAAAGCAAGCTACTGTCGTAAAACGTTGGCTGTAAAGCAAGCTATGGCCACAAAACAGCAGTTTTGGGGAATTTTTTTTGGTGTTCTCTCTTATCCACAGTTTTCGCTATCCATGGGAAGGCCTGAAATTGATCCCCAGCGGATACTGGGGTCCTACTGTACTGGAAAGCTCGGGGCTGTTCGTCTGTGGCTGCGGAGTCCGAGGTCAGAATCACAGAATCCCAGAGTTGGAAGAGACCTCCAAGGGCCATCTAGTCCAACCCCCCCTGCCATTGCAGGTCGGGAGCCCCCAGCAACTTACGACAACGTTCTCCGGGTAAATGTTGTCGATGTACGAGCCGTCCTCGAAGTTGACTTCGTAGAAGGTCTGCGTGGTGACGCCGATCACTTTGCACTGGTAGTAGAGGCCGTTCCGGTTCTTGGTGATCACCGTTTGGCCCAGGGACACCTCCCGGGAAAACGGGGGCTACGAAAAGACCAAGGAGGGTGGTGGGGAAATAGGCATATTAAGAAGAGATCCGAAGGGTTTGAGGGAGGGGGACAGAAAGCGAAGGGAAACGGAGAGAGGGCTGGGGAGGAAGGGAGGGAAGCTTACGGCGTGCCTGGCGGCTCGGTGCCTCAAGCAGGTGACCGACACCATGTAGGGCCAATCGTCCGGCTCGACGGGGATGCCGGCCGCGTGGGCGCAGGTGACGTGGAAGGAGGTGGCGCAGTGTTCGTAGGAGCACTGGATGCAAGCGCCGGAGATCTTCTTCATCCGTTGCCGGCAGTACACGCACTTCTAAGACCGGGGGGGGGGGGGAGAGCAAAGAAAGACAGGTCAGAGGCAGCACAGGGCGTACGGGTGGGTGCATATATAAGACTGCCAAACTGGGAGGTAGGAGGTGTGGACCTCAAGAGCTGAAACTAAGCCCCTCCACGGCCCTCTTCGGGCGCGCGGCCCTCGGGTGCGCTGCATGTCAGTGCTCGCCTTCCCCAGGATCGACAACCTGAGAATAGGATCTCACTGGCGCTGGCCAGCTGCCCTGGTTGAACAGTTTGTGGCTTCTCTTCTTCACATGGTCTTTCTTGGTGTCTATCTATTTATTTTCCAAGCGAAACCCCAGGGAGGGAAACATGCCTTTTCTCATTTCGCGGCAATGGTCATCTCTGGAAATTAAAAACAGAACAAGGCGGCTTGTTCCATTCTGAGGTATCTCCATCAGTGGTTCTCCACCGGTGGGTCCCCCAGATGTTCCTGGACTGCAACTCCCAGAAATCCCTTCCAGCACAGCCAGTGGTGGAGGCCTCTGGGAGTTGCAGTCCAGGAATATCTGGGTGGGGACCCACCGGTGGAGAAACCACTGATCTACGTGAACGTGGGTGTTGTTTTGGTGATGAAAACTTTCTCCCTTTTGGGGTGGGCGTGTACGCATGCACACACACACACACACACACACACACACACACACACACACACACACACACACACACACACACACACACACAGTAAGTTCTCTGGTGATGTTATAAAACATGGGGGGGGACGACAATAGTGTTTTTGTTTTTACAGTATTCCACTCAAAAATAATGTTTCCTAAAGGACTCATCTATCTATCTATCTATCTATCTATCTATCTATCATCTATCTATCTATCTATCTATCTATCTATCTATCTATCTATCTATCTATCTATTTATCTGTCTCCTGATGCCACTCCCCTGCATCTGTCCCTTGAAGGACCCTGGTTTTAAGCCTGGAGATGACACATCTCCATCATGGTTTGTCACCTGTGATAGACTTTTCCTCCAGGAATCTGTCCAATCCCCTTTTGAAGGCATCCAGGGCAGAAACCATCCCCACCTCCTGTGGCAGGGAGTTCCACAGACTAACAACACGCTGGGTAAAAAAAAAATATTTTCTTTTGTTTGTTCTCACTCTCCCAACCCTCCCGGGTCTCCACTCCCTGATCAGAGTTTGCGCTGGGATACGTTGTCCCACACGCAATCTTCTGGGGAGCCCCAGAGAGAGAGCCAGGAACCCGGCGGATGGGGACCCACCCACCCCCACCTCGAGGCCAGTCCTGTGGGAAAGAAAAAAAAAGGGGGGTGCCCCATTCCTGGCCTTTGGAGTCCTTTCAGCTCAAGTACGTAGATCTGGACCCTTCTCTCTCCAGGAGGGGAGAGGCTGGCTCAAGCAAAACCTTGGTGACCCCTGATAATTAGTCTGTGATCCCTGATAACCCCAACCCTAACCCTAACCCTAACCCTAACCCTAACCCTAACCCTAACCCTAACCCTAACCCAGGTGGGAAGGGTTCACAATCCGGAACCCTCCCCCCTCCGCCTCTCCAGATCTTAGGTTCCCATGGAAGAAACCAGCCGGCATCTTTTAACGCCTCTCTGATTTCAAGTTGCTTTGCTGTTCGTGGGAAGAGGCATCAGATCTCTGATATTTTTTTTTCAATTTAACCGGGGGTTTGGGGTGGGGGGAAGAGTTCTGGTTCCACATCCATCACAGAAACAAGCCAATGTGGGGAAATTGGGGGGGGGAGGGAATTCATATCATCCTCGATGCCATCATCATTGCCATCATTGCCAAGATTAAAGCATAGTCAGCCTGCTGTAGTTCATAGGCTCCAGTGGAAGGGACGACAGGCCATCGTTCTTGAATACCCCTTGGAGGGTGGATCGATCGGCCAGCACGGGCTTTGAGCGAGCCCCATTCATCAGGATCCACAGCACACACACACACACACACACACACACACACACACACACACACACACGGCCGTCGCGGCACAACGCAAGTTCGCAGAGGGCTCCTCTTCTTCCACTGAATCTTGTGCCACACACACACACACACACACACACACACACACACACACACACACACACACTGGTCCACGTCTCCAAGGCCTCCTCTGTGCCTCCTCAAAAGCCAGCGGGGCCTCGGAGGAGATCGGGGAGGGCGCCTGCAAAAATTTAGTCCTGCGGTTCCCAACTTCGCCACCCCCACCCCCCCACCCCAAAAAAGGCGTTCTTGGTCGGCAACTAACTCCCAGAACCGATACGTCCGGGAAGAATTCTCAGTCCTCCAGGGGAGCTTAGCTGGAAGTCCAGTCGTGGCCGTGGGACTTCTTTTTTCTTGAGAGATGGCTGTTCGGAGGAGTGGCGGCGCCTTTCAATCTCTCATGAGAAGAAGCCCAGTGGCCATGACCCAACTTCCCGGAAACAGGAACTCCTGGAAGTTGGTGGGAGTGGCAATCGACAAACATCTGGGGACGTCATGGTCGGGGGCCCCCTGCTTTTATGCATGCCCCCCCCAACACACATTCAATGTTTTATTTTTTAAATTCAAGATCAATGTTGGGAACGTCCACTTTGGATCCCCAAATGGGAAAACCAGCCAGCCGGGGAGAGTTTTGGTGGGGGTGTCAACTGGCCGGTCAAGGGCTGGCCTCTCCCGACCGCCCGTGGCTCTTTCAGAGCTGTGTTGAGATCAGAGACAAGGGGCCGGCCAAGCAGCCGTAGAGGACTTCGGAGGATTCTTAATATGCTGGTACAAGCGGGGGCAATGAAGGGAGGGGGGTCTTTCCGGGGGCCAAAGAAGCGTTATCTATAAAAGAGCCGGCTCCGTGCCATTTATCACCTGGTCATCAACGCAGCACCCCATCTTGGGGGTTGAAGCTGTTTCCTATCATAAGATCATAAGAACCTAAGAAAAGCCCTGCTGGATCAGGCCAAAGGCCCATCTAGTCCAGCTTCCTGGATCTCACATTGTGGCCCCACCAAATGCCTCTGGGAGCGCCCGAGACTAGATCTCTGTCTCCTGATAGTCCACTCCCCTGCATCTGGCCCTGGAAGGACCCCGGTTTTAAGCCTGGATATGACACACATCTCCATCATGGTTTGTAACCTGTGATGGACTTTTCCTCCAGGAATCTGTCCAAATCCCCTTTTGAAGGCATCCAGGCCAGATGCCATCACCACCTCCTGTGGCAGGGAGTTCCACAGACTAACAATGCACAGGGTGAAAAAATAATTTCCTTTTGTCTGTTCTTACTCTCCCAGCCCTCAATTTGAGTGTATGTCCCCTAGTTCTGGTATTTTGTGAGAGGGAGAAGAGTGTCCCTCTATCATCCACTTGACTCATGCCCTGCATTATTTTGTACGTCTCAATCCTATCCCCCAGGTGCCTTTTTTTCCCAGACTCAAGAGCCCCCAATGTTTTAGCCTTTCCTCATGCCTGCCAGCTCCCCCCCCTTTCCCCAAATGCCCCCTCCTTACCAGCTTCCACCGTTGCTCCAGAATGGCCGTGACGTCAACCGGTCGGCGCTCGATGACGTTGAGGAAACGGGCCTCGGGGACGGCGATGGCGCAGATGACATGGACCCACCTACAAGAACGAGGCCGGAGGGAGGAGAGAGAGAGAGAAAGGAGAGAAAGAGAGAGAGAGCAGGTGAGAACGTGGGGCTTCTCTCTGGCTGACCAGGGCGGCCGCTTTCTGGGACACGACGACTGAACTCACAGGGGGGGGGGAAGAAGAAGAAGAAGAAGAAGAAGAAGATCGGTCAGCAGCAGGGCTGGGGAAGGGCAGGGTGACCTGGAGGGGCCACCCGGAAGGGCGGAAGCCTCGGTCCTTGGTTTCAAGCCCAGCAACGCAGGCTTCCTTGGTGGCGACAGAGAAAAACGACAGAGAGAGGAACTCAGTCAGGCTCCTACGAGGACTGAGACCACCAACCACCTGGAGGGCCACAAGCCAACAGGTCTGTCCATCCATCCCTCCATCCCTTCTGTCTGTCTGTCTGTCTGTCTGTCTGTCTGTCTGTCTCTTCCTGTTCTTCTATCTATCTATCTATCTATCTATCTATCTATCTATCTATCTATCTATCTATCTATCTATCTATCTATCTATCTATCTCTTCCTTCCTAATTTCTATCTATCTATCTATCTATCTATCTATCTATCTATCTATCTATCTATCTATCTATCTATCTATCTATCTATCTATCTATCTATCTATCTATCTATTCCTCCTTGTCCTATCTATCTATCTATCTATCTATCTATCTATCTATCTATCTATCTATCTATCTATCTATCTATCTATCTCTTCCTGCTTCTTTCTATCTATCTATCCAACTTTAATGCAACTTATATCTATACAACGTATATCTATCTTCCTGTCCCTTCCTTCTTTCCTCTCTATTTACCTATCCACCCACCCACCCACGCATCCATTGCTAACAAAATAGCACAGAATAAAACAACTTGTGTGCAGAAGACTGACTGCTGGCACACATGCAAACACACACACACACACACACACACACACACACAAGTATATCAGTGCACAAAAAGAACTGCCACCTCGTCAACCAGATGCCCACTGATGGCACACGGGGGGGGGGACACAGTGGTGACTGATCCACCGGCGGCCCTCGGCGAGGACACCCCGGGAAGCTTGAGCTCTGGTCCTCGTCTGGTACGTCCTCTTGCGAACGCGGCCAATGAGGCGGCCGAGATGCCGCGTCCACTGGCCGCCTGTTCCAAAGGGATGGGGCCAGAGCTGAGAAGGCCCTGCGTTCGGGCCTCCCTCGGGGTGGCAACCCGGAGACGCCTAGTCTTCCGGGGTGGGGGTGGGGGGAGAAGCGGATAGAGTGGTCAAGGGGAAATTTCGGCGGTCCCTTCCTAGCAGGGCCAGGGGAGGGGAGGGGAGCCGCTGCACCTTCTCTGGGTCCCCCAGACCCGCAGCACCCAGGCTGATCAGGAAGAAGGGATGGGATCTGTCTGTTTCCGCTCCCCAAGAGGACAGAAAAGTTTGGGGTTCCATTCCTCCTGTTCTTTGGCCGTCAAACTCCTGCTTCAAGCACCAGGTTAAAAAAGAAAAATGCCCCAGAAGAACTGGGCGCAAGGGGAACCTGGCCACAGAAACCGCCATTTGAAGACAGAGTCGGGAAGAGAAAAAGAGAGGGAAAGGCAGCGACCAACCCGTCACGATTCAGCGAGCGGCTTAGCTGTGAAAAATCCCCCTGAAGCATTAAAAAGGACTTTAGATGCAGGAAGCGGGTGGGGAGGCGGTGGCGGGGAGAAGACCCGTCCAGATTAAGGTGTTCCTCAAGGATGCGAGAGAAATCCGCACGCGCACACTTCTCTCCTGGCAGCCTCCACTCCAAAAGGGAGTGACAAGCAGAAGGATTTTCAAGCCCGCCTCGCCACGCTTGGGGGAAAAACAGTAATTAAAAAATACGAGCCAAACAAAGCTGGCTGCTCGGAGAACGGCGTGAAATAAGGTGCTTAGAAGCTAAAAACGGGCTGGGCCCAGATCCCCTCTAGCCCCTGCTGGGTAGGGGAGCAAATTTGTCCCCCCAGGGCTGGACCCTCCCAGGTGAGTCACACACACGCACACACACACACACACACACACAGAGAGAGAGAGACGAACACACAAAATCCAAGACTTAGGTCATGCAGGAATCCATTGATCTCACACACACACACACACACACACACACACACACACACACACACACACACACAAACGCCACGAGGCATCCATTTGGTCCCAGTCGGAAAAGGGACACACACACACACACACAATCCAAGACTTAGGTCACGCAGGAATCCATTGATAACACATACACACACACAACACACACAATCCAAGACTTAGGTCACACAGGAATCCACTGATCACACACACACACACACACACACACACACACACACACACACACACACACACAATCCAAGATTTAGGTCACGCAGGAATCCATTGATAACACACACACGCACACACAACACACACAATCCAAGACTTAGGTCACACAGGAATCCACTGATCACACACACACACACACACACACACACACACACACACACACACACACACAATCCAAGACTTGGGTCATGCAGGAATCCACTGATCACACACACACACACACACACACACACACACACACAATCCAAGACTTGGGTCACGCAGGAATCCATTGATAACACACACACACACACACACACACACACACACACACACACACACACACACACACACAATCCAAGGAATCCACCGATAAGGTCTCCCTTGGGAGGGAACCCGGGGGCTTACCTTCCGTCCGTGGTCTTTTGGAGGGCCCCTCCCCTGAGATTACAAAGGCAGCAATCCTAAAAAAAGGGGAGGGAGGGACAAAGTCAACATGAACTTTAACAGAAAAAGCAAAGCAAAACAAAGAAAGACAATTTTTTTAAAAAAATTGCCCCTCTCCACCCCCACCCCCACCCCCACCCCCGGAAAACTGGGTGCCGAGTTTGCACACCTCGGTTAAGGAGGGAAGGCCAAGCAAACCTCAAATCGTGAGTGCAGCGGCAGTACAGTTTGCGTCGCGGGGCCCAAAAACACCGCAGGCTCCTTCCAGAAACGGTAGGGGTGGCGGCGTATATCGAGGGCAAAAAACCTTGGCCGGTCAAGGTCAAGGTCAAGGTTCCCCCCTCTGCACGTGCGCGCTAGTCGTGTCCGACTCTAAGGGCGGCGCTCATCTCCGCTTCCAAGCCAAGGAGCCAGTGTTGTGCAAGTCCCTGGCCATGGGGCCTGCGCAGCCGGAGGCATTTCTGGGCACGGAATACTGTTTGCCTTTCAGTCTTTTCTTTTCCCCACGGCAGCACCTATTTATCTTCTTGCATTTACATGCTTTCAAACTGCTAGGCTGGCAGGAGCTGGGGGTGAACGGTGGGAGCTCACTCTGCTGCGCGGCACCCGGGATTCGAACTGCCGAGCTGCCGGCTTTGCAGCCGACAGTTTCAGCGCTCTAGCCGGCTGAGCCACCACGCCGGATAAAACCAGATCACAAAAGCACGTTTCTGGCCCTCGTGATTTGGACAGCGGGCGTGAAACCGGGCCAAGGATTGCTCCTTTGTGGTTCCAGAGACCGCTGCTTGGGGGGGGGGTCCTTTTCCCGGTTGGACTTTATCCCCTTTGTAACCGGCCGGGGAAACTAAGGATGTTCGGCTTACCGCCACAAGCGCGTTGGCCGAGCACCGGGAACAGGTCCAGGCCTCATTCACCAAGTCCGGGTGGATCCCGTAGCAACCTGCGGCGAATCAAAAGGCATCACGAGTCGGAGAACACACACACACCCCGAAAACCAAACCTTAACCCCCACCCACCTGGGCCCGGCGTCAAGGAGGGACCAGAACTAGGGGACTTACATTCCAATGGAACCAGAACTAGGGGGACATCCACTCAAATTGAGGGCTGGGAGAGTAAGAACAGACAAAAGATTTTTTTTTCCACCCAGGGCGTTGTCAGTCTGTGGAACTCCCTGCCACAGGAGGTGGGGATGGCATCTGGCCTGGATGCCTTCAAAGGGGGATTGGACAGATTCCTGGAGGAAAAGTCCATCCCAGGTGACAAACCATGACGGAGATGTGTCATCTCCAGGCTTAAAACCGGGGTACGTCAAGGGCCAGAGGCTGGGGAGTGGACTATCAGGAGACAGAGATCTAGTCTCGTGCGCTCCCAGACGCATCTGGTGGGGCCACAATGTGAGATCCAGGAAGCTGGACCAGATGGGCCTTTGGCCTGATCCAGCATGATGGCTCTTCTTCTTAGGTTCTTCTGACTGGCGTGGCTGGATCAGGCTCCCCCTCGGGGTGCTTTTCAGGATCAGAAAGTCTACGCTTAAAAAATAAGTCAGCCAGCGAGGCTCCCTTGGACGTTTCGGTCACGTGGTCCTTTTTTGAAGCAGGTGGCGCTGTGATTTACAAGATCCACGGCAGCTCCAAACGCCAAGCAAGGTATACCGTTAAACCCGCGACAAAAAGGAGGTTCGTGCCGTGGGAAATCTACCTTGTGGAAAAACCCTTGACAAGCTGGCGCCCAGACCTGCGTGTGTGGATTCCCCCGTGGGGGTCTGGCCTGCGGGCCCTTGGTGCTCGGATCGAGGGGCCGCCGTTGGTGTGTGTGTGTGTGTGTGTGTGTGTGTGACAAACGGGGGGGGGGAGGGTGCCAGGCTGTCCCTCTGATCAGAAACATAATCCAGGCTTCGGAAGCGATCTGAAATGCAAGCCACGGCATTGCGACGGCTCACACAAGGGCCTTGGCGGGTCTCTATGGGAAAAGGGGGCACAAAAAGGTGCAGACGAGAGATGCCCGCAACCCTCTCGGAGGGACAGGTGGCCACCCCTCGTTCTTTGGCAAAAGACACGGAAAAAGGTGCCCGGGATTTCCCACGCGAGGAGGGATGCGGTGGTGGTGGTGTGTGCTGTACATGCAATACGTTGCTTCTTTTTAAGGCAGGGATTTGAGCTCTCTCGAGTTCTAAAGAGCTGCTCGGAGAGGCCGCCGAAGGAAGAGAATAAATCTCCCGGTGCTATCGTAGCCCCTGTGTTCGGTAAAAGCGCAAACCTGGGGGGGGGGGAAGGGGGAAAGTCAGGAGCAGAAAGCCCTCCTCCGCTGTTTCTCGTTACAGACGCCCAAATTAAAGCCAAATTAAAGAGGGGAGGGGGGCAAATCCAGACCGGGATGAAACAGAGAGGGAGGGGGAGACCCAAAATCGAGGCGGATGCTTCAGGCTGCAAGATTTTCCTGATCTGCTCATCTCGGTCGGCACTGATTTCTCACAGGGCGACTCTGGACACGAGAGAGACCTGGACACGTCAGCCTTTGTTCCGAAGACAGGTGCTTTAAACACACACACACACACACACACACACACACACACACACACACACACACACACACACACACACACACAACCACACACATCTCCTTTGCAAAGGTTCGTTCAGGTGGGACACAGAAGGGGGGGGGAGGCAGGCGTGGGTCGTGACGTCTCGGCGGCATCGCGAGGGATTTCGAAAGAGCCTTCGCGCTTGAGGGCTGCCGGATATTAATCTGTTCTAATCATGAATGCTAGTATATATTTATTTGCTTCTATCTGTAGCCCATCTTGCTCCTCTTTTCTGCTGCTGTTATAGATTGTCTACTAGTTATAGTGTTTTTATTTATATACTTGTGCTTATCTGTTATGTTGTATTTTACTGTTTTATGGTTTTGATTTCTGTTCAGTTTGTAAACCGCCCAGAGTAGCCATGTAGCTAGATGGAGCGGTATATAAATTTAATAAATACATAAATACATAAATAAATAAATGATCTTCAACTCCGGAATCTGCCAGGATCCCCGTACGAAACGCTGCTCTTCCAGCCAACCGGACTCTCTTTCCAGAGGGGACCCCTAATAAAGACGGCAGGTCTGTCTGTCCCTTTGATGCCCCCCCCTTTTCCTCCTCCTTGAATGGGGTTCGGTGACCATCATCATGGCGGGGGGGGGGGCAGCACAGCTTCCCCCAGGTCTTCCTCGCAAGAAAAAAAGGCACACTTTGTTGACTGAGGGTGACCCCGATCAAGAAAGGACCTCCAAATATAGCAGGACCCCCATATCCACTGAATCGTTATCCACGGATTCAGTTACCCACATTCGGCAGAATAAAATAAATAACTAATTCAGCAGCCGCAAAGGAAGCTACTGTCGCAAACAGCGGCCGTAAAGCAAGCTACTGTGGCAAAACAGCAGTTTTGGGTTTTTTTTTTTTTTTGCATTCTCTCTTATCCACAGTTTTCATGATCCGCGAGAAGGCCTGGAACCAATCCCCAGCAGATACCAGGGTCCTACTGTACCCTCAAGACCTGTGCTTGGATCTTCTAAACACAAAGCTCAGGGGTTCCTTGACGTCATCAAGGCATCTCACACCGGGTCTTCCTCTTCTCCTACTGGCTTCCGCCTTTCCCAGCATGGGAAAGGGTCCCAAGGACCCCCCGCTGGCTCACGATGCGCCCCAATTAGGACGATGTGATCTCTTAGGGGCCATTCGTGGCCACCCAAACGTAACCGCCCCTGGTCCCGTTCTAGGTTTTTTTAAAGGTTTGGATTTCTTTTGAGCGGAAGCCACCCCTGGGCAGGCGGTGGTGAATGCCCATGGGTCATGTTTTTGAGCCATCCAAGGCGCAAGCGGCGGCCTCTCTCCTCTTTGAAGGTGAAGTGTGAGCCTTGCCTCCCACAGCTCAAGGGAATACGAGAAGAAATGAGAAGCAAGAGGGGGGGGGACTTCCCAATGGCCCCAAACTATTCTGGGGGGCTCCGAAGCTTGCGGGCGGCGGCTTTGAGACCAAGCGAACCGCACTGGGGTCCCTCCCCCCACGAACACTCCAAGTAGTTATCCCAAAAGTTTGCCCCTCTTGGGATATAATTCAAGGAAGACTTCTGGATTGACATTTTATTGATCCCGGAGAACAGGAAACAGAGCAGGAGGAAGAGAGAGAGAGGCGGTGTCTGTGCGCGCACCCCCTGCCAGACAGCCCGGGAAGATGGATGAGGAGCGAAAGGAGATAAGAGTTAACAAATAAAGGAACAGGAGGCAGGCAGAGGAACGCAGAGGAGATCCACGGGAGGAGAGGGGATTCTCAGCAGGTGGTCACAGAGCCGCGGGCAGAGTGCAGGTGGTAGCTTTTGTGTCCCAGGGTGGCAGGGGCCTGATCCACCAGCAGAGGGGCACGCGCAAAGTCAAGGGTAGGGCCATAAGAACACAAGAACCTAAGAGGAGCCCTGCTGGATCAGGCCAAAGGCCCATCTAGTCCAGCTTCCTGGATCTCACAGTGGCCCCACCAGATGCCTCTGGGAGCGCACGAGACTCGATCTCTGTCTCCTGATATTCCACTCCCCCTGCATCTGGTCCTTGAAGGACCCCGGTTTTAAGCCTGGAGACGACACACATCTCCATCATGGTTCGTCACCTGGGATGGACTTTTCCTCCAGGCCATCACCACCTCCTGTGGCCAATTTGTTTTTCCCTGATTCTCTTTCTCCGGAGCAACATCTCTGATCACAGCCGGGGATGGAGGGAGAAGCATTCAGGCATGTCCAAGCCTCGTTCCTCTAGATGTTTTGGACCACAACTCCCACCGTTCTTTGCCCTTGGCAACCTAGGCTTAGAATTCTGGGGGCTGCGGTCCAAAACATCAGGAGGGCCAAAGTTTGCAACCTGAGTCCCTCGGGGAAACTTAGGGGGTGGGTGGGAGGGCCGAGAGAGGTCCGGTGGGAGCCAGGAGGGTCGCCCAAGGGATGCACTTACTGGCGTGGACCTGCAGGCAGCACCGGGTGCAGGAGATGAGCAGGCTGTTCCCGTCGTCCCCGATGTAGGCGTTGGAAGGCAAGGGCTCCGTGTTTTCCCCGCTGGAGGCAAAGCACATCTCATGGATCAGGGGTTTGGTCTTCCGCCCACCTTTCAAGGGAGAGGCACCCTCGCCGGCCGGGGCTGGGGCAGCCTCTTTCTCCACCTGCGAGGCCTGGGAGGAGGGGAAGGAGAACGGGAACAAGACGTGAGCACAGACGGGTCACTCTTGGGGTGGGGGGGGGAGGACGGGACGGCCGACTCCCTACGAGCCCCTTGTCCGGACAGAAGAGCCAGACTCCCTCGGCTCGGCCTCCAGCGCCTGGGCGGCGAGGTTTCCCCGTCCCAAAAAAAGATGGATCGCTCACACAAGGGGCCAGCCACCTTCTCTGGGGCTGGCCCCTCGCTTTGGAACCATCTCCTGAGTGAGTTGCACCTTGCACAGTCCCTGCCCGCCTTCAAAAAAAGCACTTAAAACCTTGCTTTACCAGGAGGCATCTGGCGACCTTTAGCTTAATTTAACTTTGTCTTGTTTTGTTCGGGTTGGTTTTTTTTTTTTGGACGCCTCTTGCTGATGATTCTCTTTTATTATTGCATTGTTGTTGTTGTTGTTGTTTGGTGCTTTCTTGTTCTTTTAACCTATTGTAAACCACCCAGAGTTCCTTTGGAGGACGGGCGGTATAAAAATATAATAAATAAATAAATAAATAAATAATATCTTCGTTCCAGCATGGGAAAAGACGTTTGGCTAGAGAATTTATCAAAAGAGGCACGAGAGGGGGGAGAAGAAAGATGGCACACATCCAAGCCCTGAAGTACAAGGGGAAAACCAGGCTTAGCTGCGTCTTTTAAGCCCACCTTCTCTCTCTCTCTTTCTCTCTCTCTCTCTGCAAAGGGAACCTCAAGGATCCGGGCAGAGAGAGAAAAAAAGAGGAACTACAAGCCAGGTCTCTTTCTAACTCGTTTCAGCGCCCGGCAGACTTCGGGAGAGAAGCTCAATGAGGGGTCAGCTGAATAGACGTGTCTATTTGTTTCTTTTGCTTGTTCATTCCGCTGTTTATTTAATTTGCACGGTTGTTTGTTTCTTATTTGTGTTTACATAAACCGCCCAGAGTCCCTTCTGGGAAATTGGTGCAGTATTATGCAATAAAATAAAATAAAATAAAATAAAATAAAATAAAATAAAATAAAAATCGGGAAGGTGTCCCTGAGCCAGTGACGCACCCTCCTCTGTCCCTTGCCTGTTAGATATGACGCCTGTCCTTGGGAGGGAGAAACCAGCCGGAAGGAGACGGGATAGGGGGGCAAACGTTCTGCATCTATACCACCCCAAAACACTTCAAGAACTCTCTGGGAGGTTTAGAATTTAATTATGCAGGCTACGCGTTGCCCCACCACCACCGCAGCAGGCTGGGTCCTCATTTTACTGACCTCGGAAGGACGGAAGGCTGAGTCAGCCCTGAGCCGGCTGCTACCGTCGATTGAACCCCCAGGTCGTGAGCACAGTTTCACCTGCAGGACGGGCATTTTCACCACTGCGCCACGAGGTGCTTCCCCTGGGGCCCCCCATTTGATCACCAGCATTGGTCCCTCTTCTGCAGTCTGGACGTTTGAAGTGACAAAAATAAAAATAAAATAAAATCATGAGGAGGAGGAGGCGGGAGCTCCTCGGGCGCCCTTACCTGATTGTACGGGTCGAAGAGGGTGCAGATGGCGCAATAGGGCTTGACGAGGGCGGCGGCGGCGTTGAATCTCCTCTCGGTGGTGAAGTTGGGGGCTTTGTTCTTCCACTGGAGGGAAAGCAAGGACTTCAAGGGTCCCGGGTCGCCCACGTCCTCCTCCACCAGGAACGGGAGGGATTCTGGACGGGTGGAGAGGAAGAAGAGGGGTGGGTGGGGGGATCAGAAGGGGCGAGGGACAGAAGACAAGCGGCGGCAGGCGGGAGAATGAACCCGTCGGGGACCTGGGACCGTGTCTCCCCCTTTGGGTGTCAAACTCTCGCACTTCTTAAGAGCTGGATCCAGGAACAGCGCACAAGGGCCAAGACGAGGGGGACTTCCTTGCGGGGGAGTCCGGACACAGCCCCCATCGTCCTTGACCGCTGGGCTGGGCTTCCTTGGGGTGATGGGATCTCTAGTTCAAACCATGGGGGGGCAGGATGGGGTGTGGTTTGGGGGGAATAAAAGCAGGCCAGATCTTGCGCTGGGAGCAGACACTTGGCACGTAGACCACCGCTACGGCGTCAAGATAAATCCAACAGTGGAACCTAAAACCGTGGCATCCGTTGCCAAAATGTCTGGCCTCGGGCTCGTCCCACAAGGCGCGTCCAGGGTGCGAATCCCCTGGCGAGAGGCCCATTGCCCTGTGTCGGGGAACCCCTCTGAATGCCCGGCGCCGGCGGAGGGGCTGCTCTCATCTCCCTGCGGATGGCAGCCCGCTTGCCCATGCCCTCGCCAGCAGGCGGCAGGCCCAGGAGAGGCAGGATCTCGCTTCTCGAGGAGGGCTGGGGCGTTGGAGGGGAAAGGCGCCAGAAGAGAGAGCCAAAGGGGGCTGGGAGGTCCCAGGAGAAGGGAGGGATGGAGAAGGAAGGTGATGGGAAAGGAAGGATGCCCCCAGGACCTTGGCGGGGAGAGGAGGCGAGGAGAACGGACAAGGAGGCGAAAGAGAGAGGCACGGGACTGGAGATTGCGAACTGGAGCTGGCCGGACGTCGGCAGGGAAAGCAACCATTGATTCTAAGATTCTGAGCATCTCGCCTGGACCTCTGGGTCCCTAAGCCGGGCGGGGGTCTCGGCACGCCGGGAGGCGCCGAAGGCTGGACCCCGAGAGACGACGGGCTTACCCTCGTCGCTGGAGGCTTCCTGCTTGACCACCGAGAGCGGCGAGCGGGTGGGCGGTTTGCCCAGGGGGTGCCGGCGGCTCTTCTTGATCTCCATCTTCAGCTTGGAGAAAGTGGACGTCGTCTGGGGGGGGCGGGGAGGGGGGGAGGCGAAGATGGGAAGGAGAAAGAGAGAGAGAGAGGAAGAGAAAGAAAGAAACACACATCATGTCATAGAAGGCAGAATTCAGAACAAGGGGAGGGCGCCGGGAGCCGACGCCACAAAAGACACCAGAAGGAATCCCATTCGGGACCTGGATGCTGGCCTGGCTACCCCACCCGTCCGCCAAGAGTCGGGCTGCTTTTCCTCAACTCTCGCCTGGCCTCCCAGGTCTAGAAAAAAGCCCTATTATTATTACACCCCTACTAAAGCAGCTCCACTGGCTGCCAATCAGCTATCGGGCCCAATTCAGGAAGGTGCTGACTTTGACCTACAAAGCACTGGACGACCTGGGTCCTAGCTGCCTCAAAGATCGAATCTCACAGTATGAACCGGCTCGGGGGTTAAGGTCATCCAGGAGGGGCCCTTCTCTCCATCCCACCACCTTCAGAGGTACGTCTACTGGGAACCCATGAAAGGGCCTTCTCGGTTGTGGCGCCCAGACTCTGGAACTCCCCCCCCCCCACTAGAGGCCAGGACTGCCCCGTCTCTTATGTCTTTCCGAAAACAGGCAAAGACCTTCCTTTTCAGGCAAGCTTTCCCTGAATGATGGACTACCATCATTTGTGTTTTATATGAATCTATAGGTTCACATAGACGTTGTGTTTATAACTGCTTATAACCGTGTAGCTTTAATGTCACGTTGTCTATTAAGGCCGTAAGATATCCCTCAATTCCTTATTCTCAAATACTTGAACATTAATTGTACTGGACGGTATATTATCCCTCATTACTCTACAGCTGCCTTAAACTGTCCGGGGGAGAGCCGTCAACAGAGGAAATGTCCGTGGGTCCTTTTCCAAGGAGAAAGGTGGGGTAAAAATACTCTAAAATAAATAAATAAATAAATAAATAGTAACATCTCCAAAAGCTCTGGCTGCGGAGAAGAGAGGCTCCACGGGACGCCCTCCAGCGCCGCCACCCTTAACCACCGCTGGGCCCACGCTACGTGAAGGGGGGGTGGGGTCCTCTTTTTTAGCAGACCTTGGAATGGGCAGCGACCCAGGGGTTTTGTGGAGGACAAAAGTAACCCCAGGCCTTCTGCTGAGCCCATTTGGGCTCTGTGTCCAGTACTGGACACGATACATACAAGAGTCCTTCCTGACCTTTGATAAAGGAGCCTCCCCCCCCACCTTCCCAATGACACCTGGACTCTCCGGCGGGTGACACGGGCCGGGGGGGGGCGGTAGGTAGGACCGGGATTGTAGTATTATACATCACCCTCTGCTGAAAAGCAAAACAAGCAGCTAGACCTCATGGGCCCCAAATCACTAAGAGAAACGGGAAAACCAAACCCCGGCGCCTTCCTCAAGAAACGAGAAGGCGCCATCTTTTAATCTACTCGAGGGTCCATTTATGGACAAAACGCCTTCCTCTGGACGGCAGCGGGGAGGGAGAGTCTTGAACTAGGGAGGCATCCCGGCGTGGCATGTCACAAGAACCTCAGAAGAGCCATCATGCTGGATCAGGCCAAAGGCCCATCTAGTCCAGCTTCCTGGATCTCACATTGTGGCCCCACCAGATGCCTCTGGGAGCGCATGAGACTAGATCTCTGTCTCCTGATAGTCCACTCCCCTGCATCTGGCCCTTGAAGGACCCCCGTTTTAAGCCTGGAGATGACACAACTCCATCATGGTTTGTCCCCTGGGATGATGGACTTCTCCTCCAGGAATCGGTCCAATCCCCTTTGGAAGGCATCCAGGCCAGATGCCATCACCACCTCCTGTGGCAGGGAGTTCCACAGACTAACAACACGCTGGGTGAAAAAAATATTTTCTTTTGTCTGTTCTCACTCTCCCAGCCCTCAATGTGAGTGGATGTCCCCCTAGTTCTGGTATTTTGTGAGAGGGAGAAGAGCGTCCCTCTCTCCGCTTGACTCATGCCCTGCATTATTTTGTACGTCTCTCTCGGACGGCGGCACAACCTGCCTCCTGCAAGGAAAGGCAACGGTTTTCTACGATGCCGGGTGACACAACCACGTTCTGATGCTGGTCCTTTCTACCAAGGGATCGTCACAGATATTCCCGCAAGATCGTGGCGTCCGAAGGGCCCCCGTAAAGCTCTCGAAACCAAGGTGGCTCCGACGCCCCAGCAGCCCAATTCTTTCTCGAAGGCCTCCGGCGTAAGAGCCACGGGGACGACAAGCAGATAACAAGACGGTTTTCCGTGGACCGTGCGAATGTCACGGCGGTATGTTGGGCTCAGTCCCGGTCTCCGGCTTATTTCTCTTTCTGCTTATACGGCGGCCGGAAGACTCCATGGCTTTCGGGGTGGTGCTCCCAAACTCTGGAACTCCCTGCCACAGGAAAGAAGGATGCCGCCCCCCCCCCATCCTCTGTACTGTCCTTCCACAAGTGGGAAAAGCTTTTTCTTTACATGTAGGTTTGTCCTTTGCTACCCAAGAGGGTTTTTTTGGGGGGTAGCAACTCTGTTTTTAGCCTTGGTTTTAATTCCCGCTTTAACTTGTTGAATTAAAAAAAAAAAACATTTTTTGTGTTTCCTGATTTTAGCTTTTAAGTACCGTCTTTTAAGCTGCCTCGGATCCTTTTCAGGAGGTAGGCAGGCTAAAATATATATATTTTAAATTAAATTAAACCAACGCATGCCCTTGTCGTCCTCTGCGTTTGCCATTACAGGAGCATGGATGTCACCACAGATTTAAAGGCCCTCAAGGGGCCAAAATCATCCTTTGCCAACATTGGCTCGGAGGCCGTCCGTCGAGAGAGACGACCAGAGATCTGATATACGGCGTATCCTTGGAATAACCAGGCTGAGGGGGGAGACCCGCAAAGATCTTGGGAAGTGGGGTGAGAATCTCTGTGTTGTTGTTTTTTGTGTTGATTTTGAGCGTGGGATGGGCTCCGTGCTTTCTAAACTGTTTTGTCGACCTTCTGTTTCTAGGCTTCAAATGTTGTCTTTCAACACAACCAGCCAGCTTTGCCCCCCCCCCTTTTTTTAAGGAGAAAGGAAGGGGTAAAAATACTGCAAGCAAAACAAAGGAAGCAAGTAAGAAGGAAACAAGCCAGCAAAGCAAAGCAAAGCAAGATTAACAGAATCCTAGAGTTGGAAGAGACCTCCAAGGGCCATCCAGCATCTTATTCCACTGCCGGACAGCTCTAACCGTCAGGAGTTCTTCCTAATGTTCAAATGGAATCTCTTTTCCTGTCGTTTGAAACCATTGCCCCGAGTCCTGGTCTCCCGAAGCTATGGAAAACAAACCGGTCCCTTCTTCAATGTGATATCCTTTCAAATATTTACACATTCTTGTCCAGGAAGGTCCCTCTCTGTTTTCATGCCCTGCATTTTTTCTACATCTTTACAAATCACACAGATATTTTTCAGGATGGACTCTTGCTCTTGCCATTAAGAGTCCCCGTGGATGTCATAACTCAGAAACCTGATGCTGGCTTCCTTCCTAGGCCCCACCAGCCCAATTCTTGAGATGCCTCACGGCCGAGAGATCCCCGTGGGGCGACAAGCAGATGCCTCCTGTGGCAGGGAGTTCCAAGACTCTTTAGTTCTGGTATTTGTGAGAGGGAGGACCCCTCTCTCCGCTTGACTCATGCCCGCATTATTTTGCATGCCCCAGCAAAAGGCAAGCAGCCATGACACAATCCTTTTCCAGGGATGTTGGACAAGCAGATAACAAGACGGTTTTCCGTGGACCGTGTAATGTCACGGCGGTATGTTCAGTCCCGGTCTCCGGCTTATTTCTCTTTCTGCTTATACGGCGGCCGGAAGACTCCATGGCTTTCGGGGTGGTGCTCCCAAACTCTGGAACTCCCTGCCACAGGAAAGAAGGATGCCGCCTTCCCCCATCCTCTGTACTGTCCTTCCACAAGTGGGAAAAGTTTTTCTTTACATGGTTTGTCCTTTGCTACCCAAGAGGGTTTTTTTGGGGGTAGCAACTCTGTTTTTAGCCTTGGTTTTAATTCCCGCTAACTTGTTGAATTAAAAAAAAAAAAACATTTTTGTGTTTCCTGATTTTAGCTTTTAAGTACTGCCTTTTGCTGCCTCGATCCTTTTCAGGAGGTAGGCAGGCTAAAATATATATATTTTAAATTAAATTAAACCAACGCATGCCCTTGTCGCCCTTTCCGCGCTTTGCCATTACAGGAGCATGGATGTCACCACAGATTTGAAGGCCCTCAAGGCCAAAATCATCCTTTGCCAACATTGGCTCGGAGGGTCTGGTCGAGAGAGACGACTCAGAGATCTGATATATGCGATCCTTGGAATAACCAGGCTGAGGGGGAGACCCGCAAAGATCTTGGGAAGTGGGGTGAGAATCTCTGTGTTGTTGTTTTTTGTGTTGATTTTGAGCGTGGGATGGGCCTCCATGCTTTCTAAACTGTTTTGTCGACCTTCTGTTTCTAGGCTTCAAATGTTGTCTTTCAACACAACCAGCCAGCTTTGCCCCCCCTTTTTTAAGGAGAAAGGAAGGGGTAAAAATACTGCAAGCAAAACAAAGGAAGCAAGTAAGAAGGAAACAAGCCAGCAAAGCAAAGCAAAGCAAGATTAACAGAATCCTAGAGTTGGAAGAGACCTCCAAGGGCCATCCAGTCCAACCCCCTCCTGCCATGCAGGAACCCCATCACAGGACTCCCGACAGGTGTCCACCCAGCCTCTGCTTAAAAACCTCCAAAGAAGGAGACTCCACCACCCTCCTTGGTGGCAGCAGATTATTCCACTGCTGGACAGCTCTTAACTATCAGGAAGTTCTGATTAACTACCAGGAAGAGGACGGGGAAACGGGGCTGGACGTATCACTGAAAAAAAGGGATTCTCTCTCACCGCCCACCCACCCCCTTCGCCTCTGGCTCAGGATCTTTTTGCAAAAGGCTCTTTCGGCTCCCCAGTACTGTTTTAATTGTGTCTTCTGAACCGTTTCTCTGCCTCGCCTCTTTGGAAAGAAGCAAAATTAGCATTCCTTATGCCCTAAGCACATCTGATCTCACCTGATTTTGGAAGCTAAGCAGGGTCGGGATGGGAGACCACCAGGGAATACCAGGTGCTGTAGGTGTCTGGAGAATCATAGAATCATAGAGTTGGAAGAGACCTCAAGGGCCGTCCAGTCCAAACCCCTACCATGCAGGAACCCCCCCCCATCACAATATTTTATTATTTATTTATTTATTTGTTGGATTTATACCCTGCTTATCTACTATGTACTCTAAGCGGCTTACACAAGGCTGCAATAGCCAACAGAAATTACAATGACTAATAAAAACAAACAAATATTCCGACAGATGGCCATCCAGATAAATAGTAACATCTCCAAAAGCTCTGGCTGCGGAGGAGAGAGGCCCCACGGGACGCCCTCCAGCGCCGCCACCCTTAAGCACCGCCGGGCCCACGCTACGTGAAGGGGGGGGGTGTCCTCTTTTTTAGCAGACCTTGAAATGGGCAGCGACCCGGGGCTTTTGTGGAGGACGAAAGTAACCCCAGGCCTTCTGCTGAGCCCATTTGGGCTCTGTGTCCAGTACTGGACACGATACATACAAGGGTCCTTCCTGACCTTTGATAAAGGAGCCTCCCCCCCCACCTTCCCAATGACACCTGGACTCTCCGGCGGGTGACACGGGCCAGGGGGGGGCGGTAGGTAGGACCGGGATTGTAGTATTATACATCACCCTCTGCTGAAAAGCAAAACAAGCAGCTAGACCTCATGGGCCCCAAATCACTAAGAGAAACGGGAAAACCAAACCCCGGCGCCTTCCTCAAGAGACGAGAAGGCGCCATCTTTTAATCTACTCGAGGGTCCATTTATGGGCAAAACGCCTTCCTCTGGACGGCAGCGGGGAGGGAGAGTCTTGAACTAGGGAGGCATCCCGGCGTGGCATGTCACAAGAACCTCAGAAGAGCCATCATGCTGGATCAGGCCAAAGGCCCCTCTAGTCCAGCTTCCTGGATCTCACATTGTGGCCCCACCAATGATGCCTCTGGGAGCACACGAGACTCGATCTCTGTCTCCTGATTGTCCACACCCCTGCCTCTGGCCCTTGAAGGACCCCGGATTTAAGCCTGGAGATCACACACATCTCCATCATCGGTTGTCCCCTGGGATGATGGACTTCTCCTCCAGGAATTGGTCCAATCCCCGTTTGAAGGCATCCAGGCCAGAGGCCATCCCCACCTCCTGTGGCAGGGAGTTCCACAGACTAACAACGTGCTGGGTGAAAAAATGTTTTCTTTTGTCTGTTCTCACTCTCCGAGCCCTCAATTTGAGTGTATGTCCCCTAGTTCTGGTATTTTGTGACTCATGCCCTGCATTATTTTGTACGTCTCTCTCGGACGGCGGCATAACCTGCCTCCTGCAAGGAAAGGCAACGGCTTTCTACGATGCCGGGTGACACAACCACGTTTTGATGCTGGTCCTTTCTACCAAGGGAGCGTCACAGATATTCCCGCAAGATCGTGGCGTCCGAAGGGCCCCCGTAAAGCTCTCGAAACCAAGGTGGCTCCGACGCCCCAGCAGCCCAATTCTTTCTCGAAGGCCTCCGGCGTAAGAGCCACGGGGACGACAAGCAGATAACAAGACGGTTTTCCGTGGACCGTGCGAACGTCATGCCGGTATGTTGGGCTCAGTCCCGGTCTCCGGCTTATTTCTCTTTCTGCTTATACGGCGGCCCGAAGACTCCATGGCTTTCGGGGTGGTGCTCCCAGACTCTGGAACTCCCTGCCACAGGAAAGAAGGATACCCCCCCATCCTCTGTACTGTCCTTCCACAAGTGGGAAAAGCTTTTTCTTTACATGTAGCTTTGTCCTTTGCTACCCAAGAGGTTTTTTTTTTTTTTGGTAGCAACTCTGTTTTTAGCCTTGGTTTTAATTCCCGCTTTAACTTGTTGAATTAAAAAAAAACATTTTTTGTGTTTCCTGATTTTAGCTTTTAAGTACCGTCTTTTAAGCTGCCTCGGGTCCTTTTCAAGAGGGAGGCAGGCTAAAAAATATATTTTAAATTAAATTAAACCAACGCATGCCCTTGTCGTCCTCTGCGTTTGCCATTACAGGAGCATGGATGTCACCACAGATTTAAAGGCCCTCAAGGGGCCAAAATCATCCTTTGCCAACATTGGCTCGGAGGCCGTCCGTCGAGAGAGACGACCAGAGATCTGATATACGGCGTATCCTTGGAATAACCAGGCTGAGGGGGGAGACCCGCAAAGATCTTGGGGAGTGGGGTGAGAATCTCTGTGTTGTTGTTTTTTGTGTTGATTTTGAGCGTGGGATGGGCTCCGTGCTTTCTAAACCGTTGCCGACCTTCTGTTTCTAGGCTTCAAATGTTGTCTTTCAACACAACCAGCCAGCTTTGACCCCCCCCTTTTTTTAAGGAGAAAGGAAGGGGTAAAAATACTGCAAGCAAAACAAAGGAAGCAAGTAAGAAGGAAACAAGCCAGCAAAGCAAAGCAAAGCAAGATTAACAGAATCATAGAGTTGGAAGAGACCTCCAAGGGCCATCCAGTCCAACCCCCTGCCATGCAGGAACCCCCATCACAATATTTCTGACAGATGGCCATCCAGCCTCTGCTTAAAAACCTCCAAAGAAGGAGACTCCACCACCCTCCTTTGGGGCAGCATCTTATTCCACTGCCGGACAGCTCTAACCGTCAGGGAGTTCTTCCTAATGTTCAAATGGAATCTCTTTTCCTGTCGTTTGAAACCATTGCCCCGAGTCCTGGTCTCCGAAGCTATGGAAAACAAACCGGTCCCTTCTTCAATGTGATATCCTTTCAAATATTTACACATAAACAATTCTTCCAGACCCCCAAAAAGGAAGGAAGGAAGGAAGGAAGGAAGGAAGGAAGGAAGGAAGGAAGGCGAAGGAAGGAAGGAAGGAAGGAAGGAAGGAAGGAAGCAGGCAAGCCTCTTCTGGTGGTGGTGGTGGTGGTGGTGGTGAAGGTGTATGAAGAGCATCCAATGCCAGGGGGAAGAGGACACTGGGAGGACCACTTGTGGGTTTGGAAGCTGGGATGGCCCCGAATTAATTGGCAGGGCACTGTTGTTTAATATCCATGCATTTCGGTTTGGACTGTCAGCCTCGGGACCCCTACGTTCCTGGGACAACAACTCCCAGAAATCCTGGCCAGCGCCGTCGGCGTCGTGGCCCTCCAGATGGGGACTACAAATCCCATCCACCTAATCTACCTCACGGGTCTGTCCCGTGGGCCGCCTTTTACTAGCCCTTACAATTTCGTAAGCTTCTAATTTTTCTGTGTCATTCTTGGTGCTGCCGTTTAAATGGATTCCTATTGTTGATACAAATCTGTCCTAATTTTTGTGGTGTGTGGTGTGTGTGTGTGTGTGTGTGTGTGTGTGTGTGTGTGTGTGTGTGTGTGTGTGTGTAAACCGATTGCCGTTTTTTTTGGGGGGCACCCTTTGCTGTCGGTTTTGCGGTCTCCGAGCCATCGTATCGCTTGGCCAACGAAACGGGTGTTTTGCAAAGGGCTTCGCAAAGCCTGAGTGCCCAGAGTACAAACGTGTGTGTGTGTGTGTGTGTGTGCGCGCGCACGCGCGCTTGGGGAGCAGCACACATTGCCCCCTCTGCCCCTTTCTTCAAAGGCAGCCCGTGAAACAAATAAATAAGCACAAACATTTTTAAAAACGCCACTGCTGGAGAACAGGAGGGCTTGGAAAGGACCTTATGCGACCATCGAGTCCAGACCCAGAAAAGGAAGCCATGCGGGGAATTGAACTTCCAACCTCTAGCTTTTGAGCCCAAGAGGGCATCCCGTAGACCATCGTGACCCACTGACAATGGATGTTGACCAACCCCACCCGGGGGGAATCGTGGCCCTGACCGCTTCCAGGTAACACGTCTATCCACCCTTTCCTGCTCCAGTGAGAATAATTCGAGCAGAGTTAGGAGGGAACCCTCGAGGCCACCGGAGGCGAACTGGAAACCCCCACCCCCTCCGTTTTTGGCTTCGCAGCCGGGGCGTCCACCCCGCTGAGCTCCCCAGCAGCCATGGATCCATCATTCCTCCTATGGATTCCACAGTCTGGGGCAGTCCTCTGTTTCTGTCTTATGCAGCCACAATTAAAACAATTTCCAACTACTTGAACATGTCTTCATTGTACTGGACTGTACATGATCCCTCATTACGGGTCCTTTCCAAGGAGAAAGGCGGGGTAAAAATACTCTAAAATAAAATAAAATTATTTGGGGGGGGGGGAGGGCTGCTCCGAAGGGTGGGTTCCCATCTGGGGTCCAGCCCCCCCCCCCGGTGGAGACACGTTACAAACCCATCCTGACCACCGGGCGCCCCGGAAAGTGGAAAGTTGCAGGACCCTGCAGAGCGGGATCCGGGCCCGTCCGCGCCCGCTTCCGAACGCACCCGCTCGACCTGGAGTGCCGCGACACAGCTCGTGCGTGGGATCTCGCGAGCCTGCACAAAGGAGGGGTGGCCACATGGGAAACCCCCCCCTCCCGCAGGGCTGCTGGGCTTTTTTTGTTTTGCTTTGCAAACGGGGCACGGAACGGCAACTCTGAAACGGACCTGGAACACAGGACAGCACACTTCAAGAAGGGAACCAACAAGGTGGGGGAGGCAAGGGAGCGAAGGAGTAAAAAAAATATTTATTGCCGGGCTACAAGCCGCGGGCATTTCACAGCCAGAACAGACGTACCATACCCACCCCACCCCCTATCCCCGCGACATCCTCACACCAGCCAGTGGTGCAAACCTGCACGGCATACATAAGTCCCACTCGGGCACCGGGGCCCTCCACCGTCTCCATTTCGTGGCCAAGGGGCCGCACGGTCTCCATCTTTACCGAAAGGCCTCCCAGCGGCACCCCTTGGGAGCTGGGGGGGGGTCGGAGGGGGAGGAAGAAGGGAGGGGCGAGGCCCCGCCTCCTACGCCCCAAGGACCTTGTTGATTTTCGATCGGATTCTCCTCCAGTCGGCAGCCACTATGTCCGAGTACTGCTGGTACAGGAGGTGCCGCAAGCGGGCCACCACATTCAGGGGCAGGGCCCGCTTCCCGCGCCCCCCGCGGTAGCTGACGGCGCTCCGCCATCGCCGCAGCGTGTCCGGCGGAATCATCCGGGTGAACAAAGCCGCCGCATAGCTGGCCGGCCGGCCGCCAACGCGCTTGAACAAGTCCCTCCTGGCCCGCTTAGGGATCCTCCACAGGGTGATATCCTCCGAGCGTGGGGGCGCCTGCAACAGGGGAAGGGGGGGGTTATTTGCAGGGGAACGTTGCTGCCGCTGCCGCTGCCGCTGCCCACCTCCCTGCCCTGAATCCGCCGGACCAAACATGCACCCTCCCTGTTGGGACAAGGGCAGAGCGACACCCTGCCCATCCTTGGCAGAACCCTACTCAATTCTTTTTTTTAAAAAAAGGGGGCAGGGATGGGGAGGGGCAAGGAAGGAAGACAGGGAATGAGGAGAAGTTGGAAGAGGGGGCTGGTTTGTTCTCCATGGCTTCAGAGACTAGGACTCGGGGCAATGGTTTCAAACTACAGGAAAAGAGATTCCATTTGAAACTTAGGAAGAACTTCCTGATGGTTAGAGCTGTTCGGCAGTGGAATAAGATGCTGCCTGCCCAAAGGAGGGTGGTGGAGTCTTCTTCTTTGGAGGTTTTTAAGCAGAGGCTGGATGGCCACCTGTCGGGGGTACCTGGATGGAGTTTCCTGCATGGCAGGGGGTTGGACTGGATGGCCCTTGGAGGTCCCTTCCCACCCTAGGATCCTGTGATAAACAACAGAAGCCCTGGGACTCCAAAAGAAATGCCCATGTCCGTACTATTTCGCCCCAACTCACGCGGCTACTGCCTGGCACTTAAAGAGGGCAGGACCTACGTATGCATTTGTGCCTATCCTACACCCGGGACCGAGGGCAGGAGAAGCAGCCCGGAGGAAAGGGAGGGTGGGAAAAATGGAGTTCTCAAAATCCATCTCCCAATCCATGCCTCAAGATCAATGAAAAAGTAGGGGACATGGTGGCCAGGTGGACAGCTTTAAAAGCAGGTGGGAGTATTTGGGGCCCCGACGGTCTCTAGCCACCGGCGGGTCTCCATTCATGGCCCGGCAGGGGTGTCCTGCTTGGATCGGAAAAGGATTGGGCTGACCCATCTACGAGGACCATCCTTTATTTATTTTTTAGATTTATATACCACCAAGTGTAGAAGCCCACCTGGGCCACCGAGAACCAAGAAGTTCAGATGGTAGCCCCACACAACTCTTGAACTCAATCTGACTCCGCTGGGGGGGGAGGTGTCACCCCACGGCAAAGCCAGGAGCTCCAGTGGGGAGGGCCGATATCTATGTTTAAATATTTGAAAGGACGTCACATTGAAGAAGGAACAGGTTTGTTTTCCATGGCTTCAGAGACTAGGACACGGGGAAACGGTTTCAAACTACAGGAAAAGAGATTCCATTTGAACATTAGGAAGAACTTCATGACAGTTAGAGCTGTTCAGCCGTGGAATAAGATGCTGCCACAAAGGAAGGTGGTGGAGTCTCCTTCTTTGGAGGTTTTTAAGCAGAGGCTGGATGGCCACCTGTCGGAAATATTGTGATGGGGGCTCCTGCATGGAAGGGGGTTGGACTAGATGGCCCTTGAGGTCTCTTCCAACTCTAGGATTCTATGATTCTATGATTCTATGAACCGGAAGCATCTCTGTGTGTGCATGTGTGTATCCAAAAAGAGCATACAAGTGTGCAAGCCCGGGTTGGGATGTGCGAGTGATGTCCGCAAGCTGGCGAGAGAGGGCTGGAGAGAGAGGAGGCGGCATCACCCGCCGAGCGCGAGAGGATGAGAGACGGAGAGCCAGACAAGAAACACAGACGAGACAAGGAGAGGCTGCCGGCGCCCCGAAACCGGTGGGGGCTTTGTCCTCCACAAGCGGCGGCTGCTTCAGGGCACCCCAATACAGAGAAAGGGAGGGGGGAAAGAGACAACACAGCCCAGGTGCCACCTGCCCGGGGTGTGTAAAAAGCTGGAGACCACCCCGTGCAGCTGGAACGTTTTCCCCTTTTCGCTCTGCCGGCTGGGGATGATGGTCGTTGCAGTCCAAACACCAGGCGGGAGACTCTCCCGATCCATGCCATGTGTTCCAACAAGGCCCTTCTCACAGATCTCATTTTTACATCAAAATGGCGGTAGAAAAAAAACACCTCCTTTTTTATATTCATTTGTCGCCACCCCGGGACGTGCGGAGGGGAAAAACCGAGGCGTGGGCGAGCGTCAGGGCGAGCCGGTTTCTTCCTGCTCCGGGGCGGCCAAGGTTTGAAATCCAAACTTCTCTACGGAAGACAAAAGTCACCGAGGAACAGACAAGGCTGGTCTCTTTGACCCCGTTTAAAAAAAAAAAAGTCTTCTCGGCGTCTCCGTTGGTTTTGCTTTGGGTTTTGAGCCAAGGAGAGGCGAGAGGGCGAGGGGGCGCCGAGGACACGGCAGACCCGTGCGGGGGACGGATGGCGCCCCGTTCTGCCATGTGCCAAACGCGTCAGTGCCAAGGAGGAGAAAATAATAATCTGTGAACGGGACGAGGCCGCCAAGGGACGCGAGCCACCAAGGTGCCTCCTGACTCTGTCCCCCACCCCCTGCCCTCGGCTCGAGCAAACACACAGAAATCAAGGCCAGGGTTGGGGGGGGGAGTCAACCCCCCCCCGAAACACCATTGCCCACATTGCGACTGTAAGTATTGGATCCCACTCAGCCCGGCCCGTGATCCTAATCTTGCCGATCACAAAAGGCCAGGAATCCTCTAGTCTAAACTGAGGTCCAGAGTTCTTCTGCTTTTTGGGGGTGGGGGGTGGGGGGTGGGGGCTGGGGAAGCGACAGCCCAAAGGAAAGGGACAAGGCTGATGAACGAAAAGGCTCTGGTGACAAAAATAAAATAAAATCAGACGACAATGCTGGCAGCCTCACAAGGGCCTGGACAAACCCGGTGATCCTTGGCCTTGTAAGTATCCAGAAGACAAACCCGTCAGCTCTCGGGCGAGGCTCCGGTTAGCTGCGGGCAACCCCATTTTCAAGCCTGAAATTAAACCGGGAAAGGAATGGAAGGATTTTTTGGGGGGGGGGTGCAAGGAAGGGGGCCACTCTCCTTCCTGTCGGGGCCAAATGGCCAAGGGGGCCACCTTCTAATCTGGAGAATAAGCCACGCTCCCAAACTGCACTCATTCACTTGGTGGCATTTGGTATGTTCCTGCTGAGAGAAGGAATGCCCCAAATAAAGCCCCCTTATACTGTGCATTTTGTGTGTGGGGGGCTCCGTTCCCCGCTGATAAAAAGGGGACCAACGAGGCGACCGTCCTCTAGGAAGACACTCAAAACACGTACAGAAAAGGGCTCGGGTGGGGTGGGGGGAATAAAATACGCTGGAAAAATAAATAAAACCACATGGCAGGATTGCAGGGTCTCCTCGAGAAGCAAGGAGGCCCAGAGATAGCGGGAGGAGGCTAACGAACTTTCCGATTGCTAGGGAAGTCCCACCTCCGCGCAAAGTCGCCTGGGAAACCCATCTGTGTGGCTTCGCGAAGGCCACGACGAAGAACCACAAATCCCACCACCACCCACCCACCCCGGAAGGAAAAGGGGGCAGAAGCATTCCGACGTCGGGAGGCAGGACTAGGAACACCACCACCACCGGCTCTCCGTACCACGCGCGAGGCTTGAGCAGAAGGGCCGATCAACACAGGCGTGACCTGCCCCCCCCTTTCCCCGTCGGTTTGAGAGCAGAGAAGATACGCAGAGCAGGAGAGGGGCGACAGGTAGAGAAGGGGGCGAACACAGGACACAGTGGGGAGAAAGCCAGCCCGTCCCTTAAAACGCTCGGGGGAGGGGGGGGTAGAAGGATCCTTGCAACCAGGACCCACCAGCAGAAAAAAAAAAAGGGGGGGTGGTCCTGCGGGAGAAATCAGGGCCAAAAACGACCCCCTCCAAGCGAGGTCTCGGGAAAGCTGCGGGGTGGTTCTCCGGGCCGGCCCTGCCTGACCTGGATGGATGGAGACCCTGCCCCAGCAGTGTGGTGGGAAACAGGGAAACACTGGCCTCAGCCACAGAACAAAGTGGAAACCGTGGAGGGTGGAACTCCCTGCCACAAGGATATGGGGATGGCATCTGTCCCGGATGCCTTCCAAAGGGGATGGGACAGATCAGGTGACAAACCCTGATGGGGACATGTGCCATCTCCAGGCTTAAAAAAACACAGGGGGCTTCAAGGGCCAGAGGCAGGGGGAGTGGGCTATCAGGAGACAGATACAGTGCAGGCTCGTATAAGCAAATGGTTTGTATAACATAAAATCTGTACAACATAAAAAATATAGAGGAAATGGGGTGAACAGAATCATCTAGGGGGCAAATCCGTACAACATAAAAACGGTTGCGATTAGAGTTTACTCTGTTTTCAACACACTCCTATAGGAAATTTGTATAAGGGAAAATTCGCTTAAACCAGGCACGTCCACACTTCAGCCCTCCTGATGTTTTGGACCGCAATTCCCAGAATTCTAAGCTCAGATTGCCAATGGCAAAAGGACCGTGGGAGTTGTGGTCCAAAACATCTGGAAGGCTGAAGTTTGGACGTGCCTGGCTTAACCTAATTTCATTTGGAACAAATTAATTCCTTTATACAAGGTACCACCGTATCTAGTCTCGTGCGCTCCCAGGGGCATTGGGCTGTGAGATACAGTCCAGACTGGGACCTTGGCCTGATCCACCATGGCTCTTCTTATGTTCTTAGTGGGGTGGGGAGTCTCCTTCTTTGGAAGTTTTCAAGCAGAGGCTGGATGGCCATCTGCCGTGTGTGTGTGTGTGTGTGTGTGTACTTGGATGGGGGTTCCTGCATGGCAGCAGGGGGGGTGGGGGAGAGTTGGACTGGACGGCCCCTGAGGTCTCTTCCAACTCTAGGGTTCTATATAGCCCACGAAGCTGGTTTCAACTTGAGGAAGACCCAAGGGGGGGGGAAATACCCAAGAGCAGGAATAAAAAAGACCTTATCCCAAGAAATTATAGGGATCGGGGTCTGTTTATGGCTCGGGGCTGCCTGGTTTATACTGGGAGGGGGGCGGCGGCGACAGGAATAACATTCTCCTCATTCTTTATTTATTTTATTTTATTTATTTATTTATTTATTTATTTATTTATTTATTTATTTATTTATTTATTTATTTAGCTTGTATGCCGCCCACTACCCAAAGGTCTCTGCCTGAGAGAGGGGCTTCCCGATTCTGGGTCACCCCGATGTACTTAGACTCCAACTCCCAGAAGGCTTACGCCACCGAACGGTCTTCGCTAGCAGGATTTCTGCGGGGGGGTGTCGCAGCCCAAGAGCACCTGGGGTGGGGGACCCAAGGTTCGGGAAGGGCTGGCTTCAGAGAGTCTACTACCCATTCCCTTCGGCTGCGAAACGGGTGAGATCGGCCGGAAACCCGCAGCGGATGGGGAAACCCTGCATGCTGGGGGAGTTGTTTCCTTCCACCGCCACCACCCCGAAGCCCGGGATTACCTGCAGCTTGCTGGGTTCGGCGGGGGCCTCGGGAGCTTCCCCGTCGCCGCCCTCTTCGCCATTCCGTCCGAGGTCCCGGGCGCCGGGCGCCTCCTTGCTGACAAAGCGTTCGAACATCTCCTGGCCCGAGAGGCGTTTCTTCTTCTTCTTCGTCTTCTTCTCCGCCGCCGCCGGCGTCCTCTTGCGCTGGGGGACCACGTAGAGCATGGGGACGAGGGCCCGCGGCTTGGCCTCTTCCGGCCCCTCGCCGGGGGCGTCGGCGGAGAGGTGCTCCAGGGCGGGCATGGGAGGGTGCCGCCGTCCCCGGAGGCGGCACAGGCAGTCCTGGGGGCGCCTCCCTCCTCCTCCTCCGGGCCCGGGGGCTGCCCCTCTTCCAGCTTCAGCAGGGGCGGCTGGGGGAGGAGCAGGGGGGGCAGGAGCTGGTGCAGCGGGAGCTGGGCCCCCCGGGAAAGCGGGTGGGGAAGGTAGGGGCGCGGCTTTTTCTTCCTCTCCCCCTTGGCTTTCGGGAGGCGGGGCTTGGCCTTGCATTCCCCTGCTTGGAAAGAGAGAGAGAGAGAGAGAGAGAATTCAGCTCCATCCCACAAGTAACCACCACACGGACGCCAGGACTCTGGAACGGCGGCGCCCGAGAGGGGGACCTGGTTGAAGTTTATAAAACCATCCACGGTGTGGACAAAGTAGATAAGGAAAAGCTGTTTTTTTCCCTATCGCACAACACTAGAACCAGGGGGGCACTCCATGAAACTTTTGGGTGCAAGATCTCAAACAGATAAGAGAAAGTCCTTTTTTCACCCAGAGGATCTCTGGGTCTGTGGAACTCCCTGCCACAAGAAGTGGTGAGCACAGTCAGCCTTGACAGCTTTAAGGACTGGACAAGTTCGTGGAGAACAACAAGGGTCTCTCCGTGGCTATCATGATGGATGCCAAAGAAGGACCACCTCCGGGGTGGAGATCTCTCGGTGCCATTTGCGGGGAATCCTAAGAGCATCTGCTTGGGAATACAGGACCCTGAAGCAAAGGGTGAGCCATGGTGTGTGAGACAGAACCCTGGACTGGATGGGCTGTTCCGGCAAGGCTGCTCTTGTGCTCTTACGTTGACTCTCCCTTGAAAGGTGTTTGGTGGATCCTAACATCCTTTTAGGGCTAAGCCTGGGGTACCCCAGAGGTCCTTGGACCGCAACGCCCAGAAATCCTGGCTGGATTTCTTTCTTTCCTTTCTTTCTCACTCAAATCTTCCTTTCTTTTCCTTTTCCTCTGATCTCATTCTTTCTTTCTTTCTCTTTCTTTCTTTCTTTCTTTCTTTCTTTCTTTCTTTCTTTCTTTCTTTCAATTCTTCTTCCTTTTCCTCTGATGTTATTCTTAACCTCCTTCCTTCCTTCCTTCCTTCCTTCCTTCCTTCCTTCCTTCCTTCCATCCATCCATAATCAGCTCCTTCCTTCCATCCATCAGCTCCTTCCTTCTTTCTATTCATCCACAGCTCCTTCCTTCCTTCCTTCCTTCCTTCCTTCCTTCCTTCCTTCCTTCCTTCCTTCCATCCATCCATCCATAATCAGCTCCTTCCTTCTTTCTATTCATCCACAGCTCCTTCCTTCCTTCCTTCCTTCCTTCCTTCCTTCCTTCCTTCCTTCCTTCCTTCCTTCCTTCCTTCCATCCATCCATAATCAGCTCCTTCCTTCCATCCATCAGCTCCTTCCTTCTTTCTATTCATCATCAGCTCCTTCCTTCCTTCCTTCCTTCCTTCCTTCCTTCCTTCCTTCCTTCCTTCCTTCCATCCATCCATCCATAATCAGCTCCTTCCTTCTTTCTATTCATCCACAGCTCCTTCCTTCCTTCCTTCCTTCCTTCCTTCCTTCCTTCCTTCCTTCCTTCCTTCCTTCCTTCCTTCCCGAAAGGGCACAAACCAGCTCTCAGAACCCCTCAGGATGGAATGATCAAGAAAATAAATAAATAAATGCCTGGGAAGAGGTTATGACCGGAGCTGAGCCTCTCATGAGCAGAAAAGTGGACCCACTGCGACAGTGCTGCTAACCACAAAAAGACACACAAGTTCCTCCTTCCTGGAAGGGGGCAGACTTCTCTGGGCAGGCGGGAGAAGAAACCCGGATGGGCGCCCCCCCCGCCCAGAGCGGACCCCTGAGCTCCAGTTCATTCCACCCGCCTGTGCCAAGGTCCCTTCTTGGCAGGCCTTGGGAAATGAGGAACGAAGCTCTCCCTCATCCCAAGACACGTCTCGACTGCCAGATCCTGGAAGCCAAGGGGAAGCTTTTCTGGAAGGAGGTGGTGGTGGTGGGGGGAGGACAGGCGACATGAATCAGAGCCCCGTCATTGAACTGGGCGTCTATCACCGAAGGCAATCATACGACGACTGGCAGGTGGAATGAGCCTCTTCCTCTCCCGCTGTCACCCCCCCCCACACACACACCGCCATCCCCACCACTGGGGGCGGGGGGGGGAAGGCCACCGCTGTTCATTTTATCTTCAGGCTGTCAAACCCCCCCCCTCCCGCAGGGGCTTTTGGAGGAGGCCCCCGTATTTCCCCAGGTAGACAAGAGAACCTCCCATAAACCAAAAGAGGGGCCCCCTCGCCCCTCAGTTCGCCATTTCTTTTCACAACCCCTACCCTCCTTCTCCCCACTGGGATAAATAAAGGAATCAATTCGTTCCAAAGGAAATTATGTTAAGCAAAGTTTCCTTTCTACAAATTTCCCATAGGGATGCATTGAAAACGGAGTCATCCCACTTTTATGTTGTATGGATTCGCCCCATAGGCGATTAGGTTAAGCAAATTTCCCCCCATCTCCAGAATTTTGTATGTTGTACAGATTTTATGTTATGCAAACTGTTTGTTATACAAGGGTCCACTATATATATATATATATATATACACAGTGGTACCTCGTATAAAGGAATTAATTCGTTCCAAATGAAATTATGTTAAGCAAATTTTCCTTTATACAAATTCCCATAGGAAGGCATTGAAAACGGAGTGATCCCATTTTTATGAGCAAATCCAAGCAAAGTGATTATGTTGTCAACCACCCCATACCTTTGGAATTTTTATGTTGTACAAATTTTATGTTATACAAGCTGTTTGTTATACAAGGGTCCACTGTATGTGTGTGTGTGTGTGTGTGTGTATCTATCTATCTATCTATCTATCTATCTATCTATCTATCTATATCTATATATCTATATATCTATATATCTATATTATAAAACCCTAACCCACCCACCCCCACCTCAAGAAGGATGGCCAGGACAGCAGTCAACCATGCCAGCGTTTCATTACAGGGGCTACCTGGGATTGAACCCCTGGGTTTTCCTCCCATTGATGCCCCACCCCACCCAGGCATTCAACCACTGCACAGACTTCAATGGGATGCTTGGAGGACAAGGGACACCCGTCCACCAGACAAGGTTTTCTTAAGAAATGGGGATGCAAGGCGGGGGGGAGGGGGAGGGAGAGCAAATCCAAGCAAAGTGTTCTGCTTGTCTACCGCCCCATCCCACTTCAAGTGGTCTCTGGGCGGTTTACAGTTTTAATGACAGTAATGCAGCCCCCCACACACACACACACGTTTTTTGATCCAGAGGTAGACCAAAGTCCCCCCACCCCGGGGCTGGACTGGATGATTTCGTTGGGGACCCCTTCCAGCGAATGAAATGTCAAACTGGATTGATAGCCAAGGTTTATCAGCGATTTTATTTACCACTCTGTTGTGTTTGGGGAGGGAAGGAGGGAGGGAAGGAGAGTGGTGTGGAATCGCCTACCTCCCTGCTTTGCCACCCACTCCCTACCCAAGTAGCCAGGGAAGGACCAGAAACCAATGGATTCGGCAGTCCATGGGGGGGGCACAGGGCCTCCGCTTGAGAGCAGCCACCACCCCCACCCCCAATCCATCACCCCGGGTCTGTTCAGCAGAACCTTGGGGGCCTTGTAGTCCCATGCAGGGAGGTTTCACAGCAAGGAACTCCCGGAATTTCCCAGGCAGAAGGTGTTCAAAGAGAGCCTTATTTACCCCTCTCTTCTCTCTCTTTGGAAACACAGCACACACACACACACACACACACACACTTCTGCTGGTAGATTTCCTCAAGTTCCCCCACGGTTGGCTGATTTTAAAAGCTCTTCATGCCACAAGTCCTGCTGCTCTACTTATGTTTTTAATCTTGCACTTACTATGTGTTTTAGTATGATCTTTATTTAAATGCCAATCATTTATTATTTGGTTTTTTAACTTTCAGCCAAGGAAGGCAGGCAGGAAGGAAAGTGTTCGGCTTATATACCGCCCCAAAATGCTTCAGGCACTCTCTGGGCGGTTTACGAGTTCATTGTGCAGGCTACACACTGCCCCCCCCCAGCAAGCTGGGTACTCGTTTTACCGACCTCGGAAGGACGGAAGGCTGAGTCAACCATGAGCCGGCTGCTACCTGGGATTGAACCCCAGGGCGTGAGCACAGTTTTACCTGCAGGACAGGCATTTAACCACTGCGCCATGAGGGAGGGAGGGAGGGAGGGAGGGAGGAAGGAAGGAAGGAAAGAAAAGCTGATGAAGGAAGGAAGGAAGGAAGGAGCTGATTATGGATGGAAGGAAAGAAAAAGTTGATGATGGAAGGGAGGAAGGAAGGAAGCAAGGAACGAAGGAAGGAGCTGTTGATGAATAGAAAGAAGGGAGGAGCTGATTATTGAAGGAAGGAAGGAAGGAAGGAAGGAAGGAGATGGATGGATGGATGGAAGGAAGGAGCTGTTGAGGAATGGAAGGAAGGAAGGAAGGATTGAGCAGATTATGGATGGAAGGAAGGAATGAAGGAAGGAAAGAAAGGAAGGAAGAAGGAAGGAAGGAAGGAAGGAAGGAAGGAAGGAAGGAAGGAAGGAAGGAAGGGAACCCCTTCCAGAGTTTCTTCTTGGAAACGAAAAGGAGACTGGAGAACGTTCTATGTGGCATGCATCAAGCAGGCAGAGGCTTCTGGTATGAAAATGATGGATGAAGTGAAGGCTACTGCAAGCCGAGGACGAGGCTGTGGGTGAGCCCAGGAGGGCGGAAGCGGAAGAATGAATGAATGAACTTCCCCCACTCTGCAAGAGCTGGTAGACGGTGGAAAGCCAGGCCTCCAAAGCATATTTCACCGCTCGTCGCCCTGGCCGGCCATCATTTCTCCCGCCCGCCCAGGAACAGCTGCGGATGGCTTCAGAGATTATGGGCCGGTTTTGTGTTAAAACACGTCGCTGCGTTGCACCCTTTGCTTTCAGAAACCGGCTGGCCCGTGGCCGTTGTCGCGATTACATGACATGGCCGGGTCGTCCGCGCTCCGCTCTGACGGTTCCAGAGCCATCACCAGTAAATTAATTAAGATCTAGCAATGGTGACGGGTTAATTGTGGCTGCAGCCACTGTCCTCAGAGTTACACACTCTCGGGGGGCCTCCCTCTTTGGTTTTAACAAAAGCTGGGCTTGAATACGGAAAGTGGGGGGAAGAGATTCCATCAAGGAAGCACTTAATAAGATGTGTGTCTCCTCCCCCCCCTCCGGTTACAAAATGCACGAGGAGCTTGGGAGTAACCTTCCCGAGCCATTTTCCAGCTGAACGCTAGAAAGGGAGGATTTTAAGAAGCCCTCTGCCGTAATCCAGGACAAGGTCGTTGGTCAAGCACAGATCTTGATCCTGACAGAAGGTGCAATGCCCTGCTACAAATCTCGCCAATGCAACCTGGATAGTACAGAAGCAAAGGGAAAGGCCGATGCTTTGTCAAGCAAGGATCCAGTCTCTCTTTACGTCTGTACCAGTTTCTATGTTTGGAAGTGGAGTCATGGCTACGGGACTTCTTTTTTCTTGAGACAGAGAAACGTTTCGCTGCTCATCCAAACAGCTTCATCAGCCTGAATCAGAATGATGAAGCCGTATGGATGAGCAGCGAAACGTTTCTATCTCTCAAGAAAAAAGAAGTCCAGTAGCCATGACTCCACTTCCAGATAAACTCACCTGGATGACTGAGGATCTTCACAGTCAGTTTCTATGTTCTTAAAAAAATAGGCCAAATTCTGGTCTCTCTGTGTGTGTGTGTATGTGTGTGTGTGTGTAGAATACTGTACTAGACAACCACTCCATAGATCAGTGATGGCGAACCTTTTAGAGACCGAGTGCCCAAACTGCAATTCAAAGCCCACTAATTTTTCCGCAAAGTGCCAATAGAGCAATTTAACCAGAATCCAGGTGGCTGTGAAGGGGGCGATGTTGGGGGTGCCCACAGGAAGGGCTCCGAGGGCCACCTTTGGCACCCGTGCCATAGGTTCGCCAACACTGCCATAGATCCTTTCAAGTAACTTTGTAATGTGGACTTGAAACATAGCCGCTGTCCTTGGGCCGGGAAAACCCAGGTCCGAGCCAAGGCGAAATCCGGGAACATCGACTCTGCTCCTCGGGATGTCGCCCGTAGCTCAGTGCCAGGGCAGGGCGGGTGGGGCTTTCAAAGAGATCTTTCCTCACCAAGGACAAACGAATGGCATGCCGGAGATCACGGCAAAGCGCCCATGTGGGGTTAAGTTTGGGTCCGGCAAAAAGATCGCGGGACGTACCGCCGCGCCCCCCCTCCCGCGAGCAGTGCACAGGACGTTAAGTGTGGAGGATTTTCTCCAGCAGTCAACATTATTTGGATCATGCCTGTACACCAGGACAGGGACTGGGTTGTTTTGTTCTGTTTTGTTGGCTTTTGATCGTCACAGAAAGCCAAGGAGGAAACGGGCCAAAACACGAGTTTTTCTAATTCCCCAAATTCCTTCCCTTCACCTTCTTATCCAGCGAGAGCACGGAGGCTTAGCCTGGCTCATAGAGATGGCTGGCTTCGGCGAGACCAAGCAGCGTTTTCTCCACAAAAGAGCAGCCACTTGTGTGATTTGTCCTGGTCCAAAAACACACACACACACACACACACACACACACACACACACACACACATCGGTCCGGGGCTGCCACTATGTTTCGGAAATGCTCCAAAGACACAAACATCCTATACAAAAGCTAGGCACCACCCCCACCACCATCATGGCCAAGACCAATATTTTTGCGGATAAGTATTGAGAACCTAAGAACCTAAGAAGAGGCCCTGCGGGATCAGGCCAAAGGCCCATCTAGTCCAGCTTCCTGGATCTCCCAGTGGCCCCACCAGATGCCTCTGGGAGTGCATGAGACTCGATCTCTGTCTCCTGATCCCACTCCCCTGCCTTTGGCCCTTGAAGGACCCCCGTTTTAAGCCTGGAGATCACACATATCTCCATCATGGTTTGTCACCTGGGATGGACTTTTCCTCCAGGAATCTGTCCAGTCCCCTTTTGAAGGCATCCAGGCCAGAGGCCATCCCCACCTCCTGTGGCAGGGAGTTCCACAGACTAACAACGCGCTGGGTGAAAAAACATTTTCTTTTGTCTGTTCTCACTCTCCCAGCCCTCCATCTGAGTGGATGTCCCCCTAGTTCTGGTATTTTGTGAGAGGGAGAAGAGCGTCCTTCTATCCACTTGACTCATGCCCTGCCTGCATTATTTTGTATCTCCCCTCAGGCGCCTTTTTTTCCAGACTAAAGAGCCCCAAATGTTTTAGCCTTTCCTCATAAGGGAGGTCCCCTCCAGCCCAATGAATCATTTTAGTCGCTCTCTTCTGCACCGTTTCTAGTCCTGCTGTGTCTTTCTTGAGATGCGGTGACCAGAATTGTACACAATCCTCCAGGTGGGGCCTTACTCTCTCGTCTTGTACAATGGCCTTAGAACGTTGGCTGTTTTATTTCCTGACACACACACACACACCACCAAAAGGGGCCAGCCCCGGAAGGCTCACCTTCTTTGCTCCCGGGGGCCTTGTTTTTCTCCTCGTCCTCCAAGCTGGGAAGCCGCCTCGGACTGTCCTTCTCCTTGGTCTCTTCCAGGCCGGCCGCGGCCGCCACCGCCTGCCCCAGCAACTTCTGGTCCTGCGTCTTGTGCCGGCGGGGTTGGCTGCGCTTCCTGTTGGCCCTGGCCGGGGGGGGCGGGGGGGGGGAGAGGAGAGAAAGACGTCAAGGCTCCCGGGAAGGAAGAGCTGAGCGGCAAAGAAGCAGCCTTAACACAGCTCTGCAACAGGCCTGCCCAACGGGTACACCGTGGGCTACTGGTAGCCCGCGAAGCAGGGATGTGGAGTCGGTAGATAAATGATCCGACTCCGACTCCGAAGTTTTTTTGTACTTCCGACTCCAACTCCCTGACTCAGACTCCTCTGTATTAATATGCGAATGTATTTTATACATTCCTTGAAGGAAAGAAAGGCAACGAACATGTCATTATCACAGGACTACGGGCTGGGAAGCCATCAGTCTACTGTATTGTACAGTATTCCCGCAATTATTGCCGCTCCTCATTGTGCGTTGCGTGCCATATAGTGAAGCACCTGAAAAGCATGCTTCTTTGCGGTCACTTAACACGTTCCTTTTGCGGTTACGTGAGGCCCTGCATGCATTGGTCTTTATTCTTACAGTAGAGAAGTCATTAATTATAACGTTTTGTGAATTGGGACATTTAAACTTGCTTTTTTAAAATTCCAATCTAAATTTAGTAGGAGTCGGAGTCAGAGTCGGTGCATTGTCTGCCGACTCCGACTCCGACTCCTGGTACCCAAAATTTCCTCCAACTCCCAACTCCTCGACTCTGACTTCACAGCCCTGCCGCGAAGGGTTCAAAAGTAGCCTGCCGGCCACCGATAAAAAAAAAGTGAGGGGACATCTTCTCCACCCCTCCCTCCCCATCATCCCAAGGACCACCACTGCCCCAGCAAAGTTCTGGGTCTGCCAGCCCACTGTCTCAGCCGAGCGGGGCAGTTCGAGGGCCATCATGGCGTTCCCCACGCCCCCAGTGGCCAGATGATCGAGCAGGTGCAAAGGAAGCGTGGGCATGGTCAGCCTTCCCATAGGAATGCATTGAAAATCAATTAATCCGTTCCAGAGGGAATGGATTTCAATGCATTCCTTATGGGAAACCGCTGCTCTAGTTACAAATTTATTTTTACTTACAAACATGTGTTTGGAATGGATAAATTTTGTAAGTAGAGGTATCAGTGTAGTAGCCCTCAGGCACCTTGGGGCCAGAAAAAGTAGACCGCGGCCTGTTCAAAAGTTAGACAGCCCTGCTCGGCAACCGCAACCAGGCCGATGCCTGGGAAATGACCTCTTTGCCAACGGCCGCCTCCCTGCACCTCCTCGGTCCAGATCAACCTCCTTCAGGGGGAAATGGTCCCTTCTCCCCGTCCAAGAGTCTGGCTTTCTCTGAGAAAAGGCCATCCGGCCGGGAAAGGCAAAGGAGGCAGGAGGGGAAGGGGAAAGCCCAACGGAACGCCCCCTCAAGGAAAGCCACGAGGAAGCTAGCAAGAGCTGAGGAAGGTTATGAAGGGGAAGGTATGTTGGAGGTCTCTCAAAGAAAGGGAGGGCGGCCGTCCGGCCGTCGGAGGCAGCCTCAGCCGGCAGGACAACCACCAAAAGTAGCCAGCAAGACACGGAGGCAAGGAGAAGCGTGAGGGGCGCTGAAAGACGGCGTGGCTGGGAGCCTCAGCCATGCGAGTCACAAGCCGGTTATGGTGGAAAACCTGAATGCACCTGGGGTGACAAACAAGACGCTGGGAATAACGGCTCCTGGTTCCGTACCACCACCACCACCCCACCGGTTTCACGGCAGTCTCCTTGTTTGTTTCGGCGGCAAAGCCAGCGAGTCGAGAGAGGCGGCGGGGAAAAGAATCGTGGGCGACCCCGTGGCCGGACAGAAGAAAAGGACCAAAGGAGTCCTAGAGCAAACCAAGCCTGAACGGAGGCCAAAATGAGGATACGGAGGCGGGTCCCGCTTGGGGTCTCCTCCCGAGAAGGCCAATGCTCCCCAACGCATTTCTCCAATCCACCAATCACCCAAGGAGCCCAACGACGGGCCCTGTCAGGTATTAGTTAGTGAAATACATGTATCAGACAGGATGTTCTATATTTATATATATCTGATATGTATTTAATTGATTTAAAGATGGGAGCCTGTAAAAGTGCAAAGTCACAGTGACTCAATGTATAGTTTTTTTCTAACGGAGTACAGATGTTAAGAATTAACATAATGAATTTTTGCCTGATGCAAGGGGTTGCAATAGCTATGAGGTAAGGTCATTTATGATTGGACAGACACGTGTATAAAAATGTTCTGTAAATGACCGTTCATTGGGCCTTCCGCGAGTAAGGCACCCACTTTTTTTCTCGGCCATATATTTTGTCCATGTAATGTATGCTGTTATGCTGTTGAACTTTGTATAAGTTCTGTGATGCTGTGATATATTTTTGTATAGTTTGTAATACAGCTGTTTGGTTTTTTAAAAAAACTCTGTCTCTGGCTATGATTGCTTCTGCTGGCTGATCAAATAGCACAAAACTCTGACAGGCCCCCTGACTCTGAGCTACATAAGAACATAAGAAGATAAGAAGAGCCATGCTGGATCAGGCCAAAGGCCCATCTAGTCCAGCTTCCTGTATCTCACAGCGGCCCCACCAGATGCCTCTGGGAGCGCATGAGACTAGATATCTGTCTCCTGATACCACTCCCCTGCATCTGGCCCTTGAAGTAACCTGGTTTAAAGCCTAGAGATTACACATCTCCATCATGGTTTGTAACCCGTGATGGACTTTTCCTCTAGGAATCTGTCCAATCCCCTTTTGAAGGCATCCAGGCCAGATGCCATCACCACCTCCTGTGGCAGGGAGTTCCATAGACTTACAACGCGCTGGGTGAAAAAATATTTTATTTTGTCAGTTCTTACTCTCCCAGCACTCAATTTGAGTGGATGTCCCCTAGTTCTGGTATTTTGGGAGAGGGAGAAGAGCTTCCCTCTATCCACTTTACTCATGCCCTGCATTATTTTGTACGTCTCAATCATATATCCCCCCCCCGGCGCCTTTTTCCCAGACTAAAGAGCCACAAATGTTTTAGCCTTTCTTCATAAGGGAGGTGCCCCAGCCCAGTAATCATTTTAGTCGCTCTCTTCTGCACCTTTTCCAGTTCCACTATGTCTTTCTTGAGATGCGGTGACCAGAATTGTACACAATACTCCAGATGCGGCCTTACTATTGTTTTGTATAACGGCATTATAATGTTGGCTGTTTTATTTTCAATCCCCTTTTTGATAATCCCTAGCATGGGATTATCAAAAAGAGGGAAGCTGTACTAGGAAAGAAAGACTCAAGACCAGACGGAAACCCAAGGTCCGCCATCGGGCGCCCCCTGCTCTCCTGCTGGGAGCCGACGCAACCGGCTTGGGGACTGGACGCTCATAAGGCTTTCAAGGAGGAGGAGGAGCCAGTTCGCCCCGCAAGGGCCTGCCTGTGCAGAGAAAATGTGTTTCAAATCAGTTCCGCAAGATAATCTCTCTCATCTCTCTCTCTCTCTCTCTCTCTCTCTGTGTGTGCGTACATGCAGGCTGTGAGGCGAAGAGGCCAAGCACCAGCGCCCTCCTCCGTGCCTCGGCACAGATTCTGAAGCTGACTCCGGCGCCCACGCTTATGTGGCAAGGGGGCCACCGAAGGGCATCCTCCTGCCAGACCGGATGAGCTTGGCTGCTCGAGGAGAGACGAAGCGCTTGGGGACGGCGGCCCTTCGGATGGAAGGCGGAGTCAACCGCGAGCCGGCTGCTACCTGGGGTTGAACACCAGGCCGTGAGCACAGTTTTACCTGCGGGACAGGCATGGAACCACTGCGCCACGAGGTTCATCAAGGCAGGATCCGTGCAAAGAACAAGGAGCTAGCGCCAGGTCCTTCCCAGCAGGGAGCTGCCTTCCTTTGGAGGCTCCGTTCCAAGCGGGGTCCCATCCTCCCCCCCCCCTTAGGGACAGGGCTCCTCCTTCCCCAATTGAGGGGAGACTTCACCCCCCGAAGTTCAGGGGAAAGGGGGCTCCAGGGAGGAAGGGAAGGAGCGAGACAGACGCAGGGCGCCTTCCACTCACCGCCGGAGCATCCTTGCTTTCAAGGAGTCCTTGGTCTGGTTCCAGGCTTCCAGTTCGGGGCTGGTGAGCGGGGTGGGCTTCAGGTGGTCCAGGGGGGAGGCGTCCTTCCCTTGCTTCCACAGCTCGTAGCGCTCCGGCTGCAGGACCCGCACAAAGACGTCCATGGAGATCTTCACCGTGTCCTTCCGGCAAGTGCACTGGAAAAAGAGAAAAGGAAAGAGTCAGGCTCGCGGGGGGGGCAAAGGAGACCAGGGAGGGTGGGTGGGGGGATCAGCATGCTATAAGAATCAAGACACCTCCCTAAAAAAAAATATTTATTTTATTTATTATTTATTTACTGCCATTCTATACCGCACCATTTCCCAGAGGGACGCTGGGCGATTTACAGGTTAAAAAAAAACAGATAAAACAGTAATAAAACATCAAGGGAAAGACAGCAATAAGGGCAAAAGAGGGAAACCCTCAACAGGAAGCAGCAGGCACAGAAAAAAAAACATTAAATAGAGATAAGGTCACCATAAGCCTCCTTAAAGAGCAAAGTTTTTAAAGCCTTTTTGAAGGCGGGCAGGGACGGTGCAAGGCGCAACTCACTCGGCAGTTGGTTCCATAGTGGAGGGCCAACCACCGAGAAGGCGCGGTTGCACGTTGCTGACTTCCATGCCTCCCTAGGGGTGGCCAACCTGAGTGAGCGCACCCGCGACAATATGGAAGCCTGCTGCCCCCCCCCAGGGCACCCCCAGGGCTTTAGAACAGTGGGTCCCCAGATGTTCCTGGAACTGCAACTCCCAGAAATCCTGGCCAGCTCAGCTAGTGATTGAAGACTTCTGGGAGTTGCAGTTCCAGGAACATCTGGGGAACCCCCCCCCCCACAGGCGGAGAAAGCACTGCTTTAGAATATGGGCGAGCCCCGCCAGGAGGAGGCAGACCAAAAGGCGTCGGGCGTTTCGACCGCGTAAAATGAGGGAAGCAAAGATGGCCAAATCCTGGTGTCTCAAAGACAGTTGACCTAGGGCAGTGCTGGCGAACCCTAACCCTCACCCTAACCCTTGGAGCCCTTACTGTGGGCACCCAACATCGCCCTTTCACAGCCGCCTGGATTCAGGTTAAATTGCTGTATTGGCACTTTACAAAAAATAGTGGGTTCTGAATCGCAGTTTGGCCACTCGGTCTCTGAAAGGTTGGCCATCACTGTCCTAGGTCCAAGAGGTGTGGTGGGAGAAACCAGGAAAGGGCCTGGACCCAAGGGAAAGGAGAAAAGAGGAAGAATGTTTAAAAGATGAAGAAAAGGAGGTGCAGGCAGTCACAAGAGACAAGATGGGGAGGGAAACGGGGAAACGTCAGTGGGAGGGCAAAGAAGCAGAAAAGGGAGAAATGGACAAGCGGGTAGGAATGAAACAGGATAGAACAGACCCAGCAGCCACATCTGGGGAAAGGGGGTGATAAAAGAAAGGGGGGGTCTTCAGAGGAGGAGGAGGAGGAGGAGAAAGAAGAAGAAGAGGAGGAGGAGGAGGAGACAGAAGAGGAGGAGGAGGAGGAGGAGAAGAAGAGGAGGAGGAGGAGGAGGAGGAGGAGGAGGAGGAGGAGGAGAGGAGAGGAGGAGGAGGAGGAGGAGGAGGAGGAGGAGGAAGAAGAGGAGGAAGAAGAGGAGGAAGAGGAGGAGAAAGAAGGAGGAGGAGGAGGAGAAAGAAGCAGAAGAGGAGGAGGAGGAGGAGGAGGAGGAGGAGGAAGAAAGAAGAAGAAGAAGAAGAAGTCAACTACAAATGGCAATGTTATTAGGAACAGCATATACTGTATTCTATGAGGATCTCTCCAGTCATCCTAGGCCAGGCATGTCCAAACTTCGGCCCTCCAGATGTTTCAGACTGCAACTCCCACAGTCCTTTGCCATTGGCAATCTTAGCTTAGAATTCTGTGAGCTGTGGTCCAAAACATCAGGAGGGCCAAAGTTTGGACATGCCTGTCCTAGACTCTTGGAAAGAGCTCCATCATTGGAGCAGACCAACTCCAGCTTAACACCTGGCAGTTGTGTTCAGAAGAAGATGATTATCATCATCATCATCATCATCTTGGAATGGCAGAGCTGGAAGGGGCCCTAAGGACCATCTAGTCCAGCCCCTCTGCCAAGGAGGCCCCGTGGGGAGGATCGAACTCCTGACCTCGGGCTCCGAAACTGGAGAGGCGGAGGTGACCCGGACTGTGGAAGGACCACCCCTGGTGTCAAGGCCGGTGGGCTGCTCCGGAGGACGAGACCCGAAGAAGACCCTTTTTGGAAGACCGCTGGTTCCAAATGGCCCCCAGGCATGGCGTGAGAGGAACTAGCCAAACCTGGAGGTAGCCAACGTGGCTCCTGCCTAGGGCTCCAAAGAAAAGGTGGGGGAACCGCTCGGGAAAGGTGGAAGGAGCCCCCGCCTCCACCCCACCCCGAGCCCTCCTCTGCGTTTCATTTCAGAGATTCCCCCAGGACGTCACCTTTGGCTCCGCTGTGAAAAAAGAAAGCGCCGAGACAGAGAGCAGTAATAACCCACCGGCCCCAAGAATTATTTATGGCCAGGCGACTTCCAGCAAAACCCAATTCGCTTAATGAAAAATAGCAGAGGGAAGGAGAGAGAGGGAGGAGAGAGATCTCTCAGCATGTAATTTGGCCGGGGAGAGATCGCAGATGGAGACCGGGGGGGGGGGGAGGCTCCCGCCGAGAGGGGCTTAAGGGATTTGTATCGAGCGACAGGACCGCCGTCCTTCCCCCCCTCCCTGTAAGTAATGGGAAAAGCACCCGAGTGTGTGCCACCGAAGGGGATGCGCTCAGAGAAGGAGGGCGCCAGTTTCCTCTCCGCAATGGTGTCTTCCCACCGGTGTACGGGGGGGGGGGGGAGAGACGTGGCCAAGGCAGAGCACGGACACTCCCAGAAGGACACGAGGCGCTCCACTGGACGTCGACTTAGTCCAAGGGAATGTCTCCCAAGCAACTAGAGTCCGAGGCGGTCCGGGTTGCTCAGGGTCAAGTCCCGATCCGGACGTTCTCTTGAGGAGGCAAAATCTCCCACCAACATGAACGGAGCCGCCATTGAATAGAATAGAATCCTAGAGTGGGAAGAGACCTCCAAGGGCCATCTAGTCCAGCCCCCTGCCATGCAGGAACTTCTGTCCAAAGTTCCCTCGACAGATGGCCATCCAGCCTCTGCTTAAAAAAGCTCCTCCCAAGAAGGAGACTCCACCACCCTCCTTGGTGGCAGCAGATTATTCCACTGCCGAACAGCTCTAACCGTCCTGAAGTTATTCCTGATGTTCAAACGGAATCTCTTTTCCTGTAGTTTGAAACCATTGCCCCGAGTCCTACTCTCTGAAGCCGTGGAGAAGAAACCTGTCCCCTCTTCAACGTGCCATCCTTTCAAACATTTAAACACGGCTATCACATCCCCTCTCCACCGTTCATCCTTTTTATTTCCTCGGCTGGGCTGTTGTGCCACAACCCCAAAGCGTGGGGCCTCCTCCCCCTTCCCGCCACATCTCCCGGACAAACCCTCCGTGTCGGGCGCCAAACCCACCCACGACGTACGCCTGCGTTTCAACGTAAATGCTGCTTTATCTCGGCCACGCAGGCGCAGGTGGGCTTCCATCCTCCAGGGACTCCCCCTTTTGTTCTGCCCAGCTGCGCTCCTGCCAAAGCCTTCCCCTCCAAAAGTGCTGTTTGCCCCATTGACCAGCACCACTGTGCAAGGCTTTCGGGGGGGGGGCAGGCGAGCAGGTTGCCATACTTGCAAATCACACATCCTCCCCCTTCTGAAAGGTATCAAGGGACTTAACGCAGGCGTGTCCAATCCTGTTAAGCAATTTCCCCCTTTCTCCGGAATATGAACCTATTAAATAAACCGCTTGTAATACCACATGTCCTCGAACATGCCTCGATTGTACTGAACGGTGCATTATCCCTCACTGCTGTCAGCCACCTTGGGTCCTTTTCCAAGGAGAAAGGCGGGGTAAAAACACCCTTAAAATAAATACAAATAAATCAAAATACATTCTTCTTCTTTGTGGCCTTTGTGAAGCCACACAGATGGGTGAGGACAAGCTCAACGGGGCCAGCTGGTGGGAGTCGCGCTCCTGCAGGCCTGTCCAAACGTTGGCCCTCCCGATGTTTTAGACCACAACTCCCACAGTCCCTTGCCATTGGCAATCTAAGCTTAGAATTCTGGGAGTTGTGGTCCAAAAGACCAGGAGGGCCGAAGTTTGGACGTGCCAGGCTAAAATGTAAGTGGTTCTCGGACCCTGACCCCCGCCCGTCAAGGCTTCAGACCGACAAGGCAAGGGAGAGCTCCTTCTGTGCCCCAATGACACCAAGGCAGACGTCCCTTTGTCATGTAAGGGGGCAAGAGAGGGGACCCCTTTTAGGTGTCGTTCTCTTCTCTCTCTCTCTCTCTCTCTTTTTAACACTGCAGCGACTGCGTTGAGGGACCCGGGGATCTAACGCGACGCCTTCGCATCTCACGCCGCTTCCCGCCCGCTCTCAAACGGTGCCCGGGTTGGCACGCCAGAGAGGTCGACCAGGAGAACAAGAGACCAATGCAGGGAATATTCATAAGGCAGGTCTCCTGGGACATCTTGGGGATTTAAAAGGTAAAATTGTTTTAAAAAGACGTGGGTGTGTCTGTGCGTGGAGGGGGTGGGGAAGGCGGCAGCTGAATCGTGGCCGTTTGCTTCCCGCGGCAGGGAATCAAAGACCTAATCGATTTTATTGAAAAAAGACCCGGACGACACCTCGCTGGTGGGGGCGGTTCCGGAAACATCTCATCAACCCCGGGGATCAGCCGCCTTGGAATGCGGTGGAGGCCGTCGGCACCTCGTGGCTTGAAGGGGTGCTCTCTCAAGCTGCGTTGTTTTTTTTTCTGATCTGTTTCTAGAAGCGGCTCCTTGCCGTCTGGGATAAAAGGCAGAGGGAGGGGGTGGAAGAAATACATCTCTCAGAGAGCTTTGGAAGGGTGCCTTCATCTTAGCCGTGACGAGAGGCCGGGGACAAAAGACAGTCGTCAGTCACGGGGCTGCTTCTAGATTCCCTGGACACCTCGCCAGCCGCCACCAGAGAGAGAGAAAAGGGGCTGGCAGGGAATCCTACAGGGTCTGTAGATGGGGGGGGGTTGTCTTTGTTCCCACTCAGCTCAGGACCACCACCACCCCGTGGGTGTTTTACCTCTGACGTCCAATGCCGAGCCTGGGGGAGAAACCACCCACCACTTTATAGTTCTGCCATCGGATTCCAATTCTCTGCAAGCAAAGCGGGAATAGCAGATGCAGCAACCTGAGAAGTGATGACGCCCTTCCGAGAACGCCTCTACAGATCTCTATGCAGGTTCGCTGCTCCAATATATTTCTGATTTTTTTTCTCCTCTTGCCAAATGGGTTTCGAGACGACGCCGGACGGCCTCCAACGACAAAGTGAGGTCCAGGAAGAACCGTCATGACGGCTTTCCTAGTTATGGGTCAGCCTCTGGGCCCCACCCTCACCTGGGGGTGAGGGGGTCCTCCTTCCCCTCTCTCAGATTTTTTTTTTTAAAAAAATGCAATTGGTGGCTCTAAACCATTGGGCTAAACGTGACTACAATGAAGACGATAATGAGTCCCCACCCCGAACGGAGGTCGAAAAACTTTCTCCCTCAAAGCCTCAACGCAATTCCTATTGCTGCCAGACCCCCCCCCTCCCCACAAGCTTTCCAGATTCAGCCAAGGCCCATTTAATCCGGCCCATGTGGAACAACCCAAAGGCTGCCACCGTCTTATCTGTCTCTTTTAAAAAAAAAAAAATTAAGGAGGAGGAATGAAGAAAGGGAATCTAACGCTCATCAGCGTCTGATCGTGTCCCCCGGATATATTAAATTATCTTTTATGCCTGCTAATAATCCTCCATGTAATGAGAGAAATTAAGCAAAACGGCTCATTTTTATTTTTATAAAAAAAAAAAAAAAAACCCGGAGTAATAAGATGGAATAAAAATGGGAAAAGCAGGGCCCCGGTTCGCTCTCGCTGAAGAAGGGGGATCCCTCTTTTCGGCAATGAGCCGTTAAGTCAAAAGCCGAACTCTATCTGCTCAGCCGCCCGAGGGATGTTAACATAAAGGCTCATTTATTGCTGGTAGGAACAGCCGATTAGATCACAGATAAGTTTCAACGGATGTTCCTGACGGCGGCGGGGTGGCCATGGTGGTGGAAGGACCCGGGATGTGGCCTCTTCCATCTCTTCCGCTTGGCAGGAAGGGATAAGGCGAGAGGGGTCTTTTCCCAGTTCGCATCCATCTCTGGGCGACGGGCGAGGGACACGCCACAGATCGGACCAACGACGGGCTTAGAACAGCCCCCCCCCCCGGCTTCCCAGAAAGGAATATATCGGTCTGTCCTGGTACATCGCTGGGGATAACTCCATCTTCTTCAGATGCCTTCTATCTTCTATCTTCTATCTTCTATTGCCTTCAAAAGCCCCGCAGGCTGTGTTGCCATCTCTACCTTTGCGGCTGGGAAGTCCATGACTGTCAACGGGCTCAATAAGTGTTCTGCTTTTTGAACCCGTTGACTCAAAAAACGCAGAGGGTTCATTCACTTCTTGCCCCAAATCCCCGAGACGGGGGGTCGGGGTCTTTCTTCACCAGGTCTTCGTCCCGGGAGACAAAGCCGAGACCAAACTGGGTTTGGAATCACTCGCAGCCGACAAGACCAGGGTGTTGATGGTGGTCGGCGAACGGGAGGCCGCAGAGAAAGCGTAGCACAGAAGAGGTCCGACGAATTCGGAGATCCGGAAACTGGGCTCACGAAGACACACCGGAAGGCAGAGATGCGCCAGGCTCTCCTTTCCTTCCTCGGGTGCGGAGAGGGAAGGAGGTGGAGACGGCGGGAGACCCGATCCGGGATTTTAAAGGGCAGGAAGGCACCAGGGCTGTTTTGAAAGAGACGCAAGCGGAAAAGATGGAAGCCCAGCTGGGGCGCGCGCCGGCAGCATCATCGGCACCACTGGGTTGTGTCTCGCCAACGTGATCGGTTCATTAGGAAGCCCGCTGGAAACACGGGGGGGGGGCGCTTCATAAACAACGTGATTAGGGAGGGCTTTGCGAGGGCTCCCTCAACACGCTGACTCCAGGCCTACCCGCCTACCCGTGGCCTCCCAAGAGGAGCTGCTGCTGCTGCTGCTGCGACAGAAAGGACTGCTATTTCTGGGGTGAACTGGAGTCAAAGACGAAGACCCCCAAACCCTCTGCCTCGGCTCTGTTTGAACTCTCAATGTGGCTCTACCCACGTTTCCGGGTTTTCTCCGGGCCGAGTCGATCAGGATACTTGCAAGGGGAAGGTTCAGCCCTTCCAGAAGTGTATGCCGTCTCAGCAGCTGTGCTTTGCTAGATCCAAGCAGATTCCTGGAGGAAAAGTCCATCATCCCAGGTGACAAACCATGACGGGGAGATGTGTCATCTCCAGGCTTAAAACCGGGGTCCTTCAAGGACCAGATGCAGGAGAGTGGGATCAGGAGACAGAGATCTAGTCTCATGTGCTCCCAGAGGCATCATTGGTGGGGCCACTGGGAGATCCAGGAAGCTGGACCAGATGGGCCTTTGGCCTGATCCAGCAGGGCTCTTCTTCTGAGGTTCTTATGTTCAAGCCAACGGCCGGGCACCAGAAAGAAAAGGTGGAGGACGCTGCCTTCGGCCACCCAAGGCGAGCGGACATTCCTTCCCAGGCGACCGTTCCGGCTTGGTGGTGACTCCAGGGAATGCATGGGAAGGGAGGACGAGGCGCCGGGGAACCTCACCACTGCACAACGCCCTACACAACAGACCTCCTGACTCTGCATCACAGACATGTCCAATCTTCAGCCCTCCAGATGTTTTGGACCCCATCTCCCACAGTCCTTTGCCACTAGCAATCTAAACTTAGAATTCTGGGAGATGGGGTCCAAAACATCAGGAGGGCTGAAGTTTGGACATGCCTGGTGCGCCACGTACCAGCTCCTGAGCCCGGGCGATTCCTGCAGGTTTTGGCGGGGGGGGTGGACACAACAGAGCTCGTCTCTCTCTCTCTCTCTCTCTCTCTCGGGCAGATTCGGAACGTCAGAAAACACGGCCACCGCTCATCCACGCCACCCGGGGCACGGGTCATTGGGCAGATCATGAATTGCCCAACGAGCGTAAGCATGAACGAGATGCCCCACAGGCCATGTGGGACCAGCAAGTACCCCCTCCAGGAGGGAAGGCTGTAGGCAGTGACACATCAGCTCCTAGGGAATGTCACAAAAGGGGAGACGTTGCCCCGAAACACACACGCAAACCTGGAGGGGACAACTGAGGCAGGATGTTGCGCTGGACGAAAAAAAAATATATACAGCGGACCCTCGCATTACAAACAGTTCCTATAACATAAAATCTGTACAACATAAAAAATTCCGGAGAGAGGGGGAAACTTGCTATGGGGCGAATCCGTACAACAGAAAAACGGTCGCGATGAGGGATGATTCTGTTTTCGAGGCATCTCTATGGGAAATTTGTCTAAAGGAAAATTTGCTGAACAGAATTTCATTTGGAACGGATTAATTCCTTTAGACAAGGTCCCACTGTACAGATCCATGGTCTTACCCCGAATCTCGGCTGAATCAAGGGACCGTTCTCCAGGCTGGAGCAAGGTCCCGGCAGGCCCCCCTCCCCCCCCCAGGAGACCCACCACGAGGGCTGGAGCCACCCACCGGAGCTGGCACCCGGAGAGAGAGACAAACGGCGGAAATCCACCCAGGCTTTGTGCTGTTCGGAGCCTAGACACCCACACACACACACACACACACACACACACACACACACACACACACACACACACTGCTGCAAGGGAAAGGCACGCACACACGCTACCGAGAACACCCCTGCTCTAACTTCAGCCCAGCTTTCTCCCTTCCTCTTGCAAAACAGACACACACACACAAACACACACACAAACACACACACAGAGGCACATGTACAGCTATCGCCGGCCCGATCACACCAATCTCAGCCGACAAGACAGCTGCCAATAAACCTAAGGGCGAGATTGTTAACAGAGGGAGAAAGAGAGTGAGAAAGAGAGAGAGAGAAAAGAGAGAGAAAGAGAGAGAGAGAGGAGGCAAGAATTGTTTTCTGGACGGAACGCCTGGAGGGAAGGCAAGAGGTCAGCCTAAGCAGCGGAGTGATTTAAAAGAGAAGCAAGACGAGGAAAATAAAGGGTGGGTGGGGTGGGGGGGTTGCTCGCTGCAAATGGAGAGCCTGCTTCTTGGCTGTAGTGACATGGGTTTAATGCACACATTTATCAGCACCAGGGAACGCAAGGGAGGGAGCGTGGAAGGTTCCTCCGTACAGCCTTCCGCCTCTCCAGCGGAGAGCCTGGTTCGGAGACGCTGCAAGTCTCTCCACCCGGCAAATCCGGGCTCCCCACCCCAAAAGTGACACAAGGAAAGAGAGAGAGAGAGAGAGAGAGACCACGTGCCTCTTCCCTCCACTCCCATCCCAAAACGGGTTGGGTTGGGTTGCGAACCAAGGAAGGAAGGACCAAAAGAAGGAAGAGGGACACATTTTCAGAGAGGATGGGGAATTCTATTAAAGGAACGCTTTAGAACAGCCGCGTTCGGCAGTCAAGGAGGTTGATTTATTTTTACAAGTAGGTGTTATGAGTTTGTTGAGTTCGATAGCTATGCTTAAATATTTGAAAGGATGTCACATTGAAGAGGGAACAGGTTTGTCTTCCACGGCTTCAGAGACTAGGACTCGGGGGCAATGGTTTCAAACCACAGGAAAAGAGATTCCATTTGAACCTTAGGAAGAACTTCATGACGGTTAGTGGATTAAGATGCTGCCCCAAAGGAGGGTGGTGGAGTCTCCTTCTTTGGAGGAGGTTGATAAGCAGAGGCTGGATGGCCACCTGTCGGGTGTCCTGTGATGGGGGGTTCCTGCATGGCAGGGAGTTGTAGTGGATGCCCCTTGGAGGTCTCTTCCAACCCTAGGATTCTATGTTTATCTGCCTGTTTTTTTGCCATCTTGCCTTAGGAATGTTTTGCAATTTTAGCTTTTTAAATTTTTGGTTCTACTGATTGTTGTCGGGTTTGTTTTTGTTCTTCAGGTCATTATTGTGGAACCGATTATTATTTTGCTCTGCACTTGTTCTATGCTATTCTTTGTTAACTGCCCCGTGTCCCCGTCTGGGAAAATCTGGTGGTAAACAAACAAACAAACAAACAAACAAATAAAAAGCAAGCAAGCAAACAAGCAAGCAAGCAAGCAAGCCTGGGTGGCAGAAGCGGCAAAGAAAAAAGTGGAACTCCCTGCCAGAAGACGTGGTGACAGCCGTCTGCCTTGAGAGCTTTAAGAAAGGACCGGACAAGTTCATGGAGGACAAGGGTCTCTCAACAGCTATCATGATGGATGCCTAAGGACCACCTCCAGGTTGAGAGAGAGGCAGGAGATCTCTTGATGCCATTTGCAGGGAATCTCGTAAGCAGGTGAAGACATCTGCTGGGGAATACCCTGAAGCAAAGGTTGAGCTGCTGTGTGAGACAGAATGCTGGACTGGATGGGCCTGAGGCCTGTTCCGGCAAGGCTGTTCTTATGTTCTTATAACGGGACCCATGGCGCAGAGGTTAAATGCCTGTCCTGCAGGTAAAACTGTGCTCACGACCCGGGGGTTCAATCCCAGGTAGCAGCCAGCTCAGGGTTGACTCAGCCTTCCGTCCTTCCGAGGTCGGTAAAACGAGTATCCAGCTTGCTGGGGGAGGGAGGTCAATGTGTAGCCTGTGTACTGTAATTAAAAACGGCACACGGCCCAGAGACTGCTTGAAGTGGTATGGGGCGGTACATAAGCAGAACACTTTGCTCTGGGTTGAGAGGACTGATCCAGATGTGGTGGGGAGGTTGGAGACAGCTTTAGGGTCCCTTTGTTTGAGCTGCACCCCAAGGGACGGGGGGGTCAGAACAGGAGCTACCCCATCCCCTCTCCCTCTCTCCTGACATAATGGGGAACTTCCCATCGTGTGTGTGTGTGGGGGGGTGTTGGTGGGGGTGTTAAGTAAGACGGAGAGAGTAAGGGGCTACCAGCCAGCCATCTCTCAGCCCAGCACTTCGCTGCAGCCACCGCCAGGAGGGACCCGATAAATCAGAGGGTTAGCGAGGCAGAGAAAAGAGAGAGAGAGAGAGAGATTATAACAACCTGGACATCTCCAGAACCGCTGGCACTTTCCGTAACAGCCCCATCCTTGCCCCCTCCGCCCCCTTCTCTCTGCTCTGCTCCTCCGGGAGGAAATCGGGGTAATCACCCAAAGCACGCCGGCTGATTAACCCAAACGGAGACGAAGCGCCGGCCCGGATTCTCGGGAGGGAGCTGCTTGTGAAATGCAACTCGACAAGACAATTAATGAGGTGGTCGGCTGGCTTTTATTTTAAGGGCAATGGGGGGGGAGGTGGCGGCAGCGGTGGGATGGAGAAGAATGGACAGCCGGGGTATTAGCCGAGCTCCTTCTCCTTGTTAAAAACGGCCTCGAACTGCCTCGAAATAAGAGCTAAATTGCTTCGTTTATCCTACCTGGAATGGTGTGGGCTTTCTGAATTTATATATTTATTGGCAGACTTTTGCATTTGAGTCCTGAGAGTGGGCTGGAGGAGATGAAAAGGAGCCATTGGGGGAAAGGAGGGGGAAAGAGCAAATAACAACCAGCTCTAAGCATTCGAGGACAAAGAGGGGGTTTATTTGTTCCCCCTACATATGTGGGGTCCTGACCTCAAACCTAGCCCGGCATGGGGTGATCTTGGACATCATGGGGGCTGGGGTGGGGATGGGAGGCCAGGATCTCTGGACAGGACCATTCGTGCAGAAGGCAGCAGGAAATGAGGAACGCCCAATGTGAGGCGGACAGGTTCCCTGAAGGAAGCCACGACCTTCGGGTCTAGAAGAGTTGAGACAAGACCTTTTATTAGGGGGTCTTCGCCACAGGCTCGCCGTACGGACACGGGGCAACGCGACACCGCATGAGAACAAGAAGGAGGCACTGGGCGTCTTTGTCCAAGATAGATAAGTTGGGTCCCTTGAGAAGGGGAGGCTGTTTCTTTGCAATAAAGAAGAGAAAGCAGCCTTCTGCAACCAAGGGAGAGAGGGGGGGCAGGGAAACAACTCCCATAATCCCCAGCTCTTCCCTGAACGGCATCAACACGGCACGGCACGCCCTGACCTTTCTCCCTCTTTCCCCCTCACAAAAAACGGCCACAGGGTCAAAGTGGTCGCCCTTCGAATCTGCAAACCAAAGGGCCAAGAGCTGAGGCGACCCCAGAGGAGAGGATGAGGCACTTGGGGGCTCTGTCCGACAGCCTCTGCTGGCCGTATCCCCTCCGGCCCCCAGGGTCAGCCCCGCGGACCCCTCGTGGTGATGACGACTGGCCGCCAGGTACTACCACCGACAGGCGAACCGGAGGAAGGTGGCTTGAGACCAATGGCATTGCTTTGATCATTCATTCATTCATTCATTCATTCATTCACTCACTCACCCAAGGGGGGTGGCAAACCCTTGGCCCGGGTGTCCCAAGGAGCTTGGACAGAAGCACGCGGTGGGGGGGGGTCATTAAAAAAGGCAGAGAGGAAGGAGGAAGGCGGGCAGAGAAAACTACTCGCACATAGCACATAAAACTGTGCAAGTGGAAACTGAACCCCCCGGTTTATTATGGACAGAGATAATTCCAAAGCCCCTTGAGAGCCAGCGGGAGATAAAGAGGAAGGCATGAAAAACAGAAGGGCCGGGGGGGGCAGCACTGATGTTATCGGCTCCTCTTTAATGGAAGATAAGAGCACATAAGGAATTGCTCTCATCTGCCAATTTCCGGCCAAGGGCTGTCCAACCCAGGAAAGGGAAGGGGGACAGAGGAAGCATCATTGGTGTGTGTGTGTGTGTGTGTGTGTGTGTGTGTGTGTGTGTGTGTGTGTGTGTGTGTGTGTGTGTGTGTGTGTGCGCGCGCGCGGGGGGGGGGAGTCCATGCAGATACAGATTCTTCTGCATTTTCTCTGTGACCTTCAGGACGAGGCGAGGGGCTTCCGGCTTCCGGCGTGGACTCCTTTCTCGAGGGTGGCTGCAGACCGGGAGGCCTCTCTCGCAGGACCCGCAATTCCCTGCCTCCGTTGAAACGGAGGGAAAAGATGCCTCCCCCCACACACACACATACGCTGCCAACCCCAAACCGGGGGCTCTTCCGGGGTTTGGCTGGAGCCCCAGCGATCTTGGAATGGCCACGTCGGGCCAAATGGGAGCCAACCCGGGGGGGGGGCGAGGCGACAAAAAGGGCAAATCCTCATTTAAGCGGCAATCACCAGGAGCAGAGCCTCCAAATGCCGCCAGGGATTCGTTCCCGCTCTATTCGGCCTCCTCAGCTAGAGTCTGGCGTCCCATTCTCCGCGCCACCCTCGGAGAAGGACCAAGCGGAGTGAAGTCCAGAGGAAGGAGACGAGGAGGAAAGATGGAAAGAACTGAGCCTGTTCAGCCTTGAGAAAAAAGAGACAGTAGGATGATGCGCTTCTCGAATACTCCAAAGGCTGCCCAACAGAGGAAGGAAAGGATGGGTCCTCGACCAACCCAGAGTGCAGGACACAACAACACCGGCCTCAAATTCCAAGAAGACAAATTTCAGAGGAAGCTCAGGAAAAACTTCCTAACTGTTAGAGTAGTACGGCAACGGGACCCATGAGGTATGGAGCGCTCCAGCGCCATGGAGGCATGCAAGAGGAATTCCAGACGATCGCCTTCCAGATATCCTATGACAGTGGTGGCAAACCTTTGGCACTCCCCATGTTTTGGACCACAACTCCCACAGTCCTTTTGTCCTTGACAATCGAGGCTCGGAATTCTGGGAGGTGTGGTCCAAAACATCGGGAGTGCCAAAGGTTCGCCACCACTGTCCTATGACTTGTATTCCTGCTTGAAGCGGGGGGGAGGTTGCCTCGACTTTCTGACTTCATGATCCGATGACGGCCAGACGCGGCCGCAGGGGCAACTAGGTGGCGGTGGTGGGGTTTGAACCCCCAACCCGGTTTGCCCCCCCTCCAAAGCCATGAACAGGAAGGGAGAGGAACACGACGCACCACAAAAAGCGACTGGTCTGCCTTGATCCAGGCAGCCAAGTCCACGCGGTAGGGAACTCTGGGGGCCCTTCTCCAGTCATACCCTGTTTCCCTGAAAATAAGGCAGTGTCTTATATTAATTTTTGCTCCCAAAGATGCGCTGGGTCTTATTTTCAGGGGGATGTCTTATATTTCAGCGAGAGACAAAACTTTAAGTAGGCCTTAAGTTCAGGGGAGGCCTTATTATCGGGGAAGTCTTATTTTCGGGGCGGGGGCGTGCCTTATATTTCAGTGAGAGGCAAAACTGGATGTAGGTCTTATTTTCGGGGGATGTCTTAATTTTGGGGAAACAGGGTAGACGCCTAAGAAAAGTGTTCTGCCTGAGATGACCTTGCTTTTGCTCCCAGAAAGCAAGTAAGAACAGTGCCCAGGGGATACACCCAAGGCGGTTTGTTTGCAAGGGTGCTGGGGCTGAGCCATCACACCGGACCTGCCGGGGACAGGGACATAAGGGGAAAAAGCCATGTGTCCCTTCACGCTGTGACAGAGCTGCCTCCCTGAGCTGAAGCGGGGGTCACTTAAATTAACATAATGCAGCAATCCCAATAGAGTACATCGGCCCTCCGGGTTGTTGGGTAGCCTCCGGGCTTCAGCAGCCCTGATGGCCGATCCAAAAGAAAAACTGAGTGAATGAATGAATGAATGAATGAACGAATGAATGATTTATCAAGGGAAAGGCCTCCTCTCTCGTGCGCCGTCACGACCGGAATTCTCGCCTTCATCTCGCTTCAGCCGGAAAAGTCGGTGGGACGACGGCAGATCGAAACCTGTCCGTTTTCTGACCCGCTGGGGTCTACGGCTCCCGAGGAAGGGCGATGCCAAACGGAAGCTGCAAAAATCTGCTCAAGATGCAAACGGGCAAGGCTCCCACCAGTTACGGGATACCAGCCGGAAAGCCCCCCACCCATCCCCCACCCCCCAAGACAAAGGCCCTTTCCAAACACCAAATCCGGAAGCGACCAGGTGGGTGAAAAAAATGTATCTCCTAATAAGCTTGGGCCAAGGAAGAGTCCAGGTTGGGCCACCAAGAAGGAAGCCACTTCACACCTTTCCTTGGGGGGGGCGGGCGCAATGCCCAACCACAGGTTCTTAGCAACAAGCCTCCCCCCCGAGAGCGGCTGGCAAGACGGACACTGAGCGGGCTGTTCGGACAGATTTCCGGACAGGGGCAGGGGCTAGGTGTGCGGTGATGCTCGGAAGTCCTTCGGCAGGGTGGGGCCTGCTCTCCCCCCCCAACACACACACACACACACACACACTTGATGCCGCCTAGAGTTTGCACACACGGCCGGCAGGCCAAAGAGCAGACAGATCAAGGAAAGGACGTCTCTGGAGGAGGCAGGTGCCAAACGGAGTGCCCCAGAAGATGCTGTCTAGCCACCCGGAAGGGCCACGGAGCTGTCAGCTGCGCACCAGAGGTCCGGGTTTGGCCTCGAGGGAGGGGAGGGGGGGGAGCCTCAGCGGCCTAAGCCAGGACACAGACGGGTCCTCGGGAAGACGCAAAAGGAAAGAGCAGCCGCCCCAATCTGCAGCGAGGGTTATTTTTAGAAGAGCGGGGCCCGACTCCAGGCCGGAGGGCCAGTGCCAAACGGAGGCACGTCAAGGAGGCTACAGTGGCCTCCGGGACGCAAGCCCACCTCTGATCTTGGCTCGGTCAGAAGGGGGCCTTCTGGCCATGAAACGGCGCATCTGCTTCTTTGCCATTTCGCCTCCCCATCAAATCCTTCCAAGGCGGAAGGCAGGGTAAAAACTTAGGAATGCCCTCCCTACAGAGACCCACCTGGCGCTGACACTTTTGGACTTTTCGGCAGCAGGCAAAGACCTTCCTGGTCAGCCAGCATTTTAATCCGATGTCCTTTTCAGCTGGGTGTGCTTGAGCAGCAGAATTTTATTATTTGTATAGATGAATTGTTTTAAACTGTCATTTTGATGGTTTTAATATGCTGTGATTATAGAATATCATAGAATCACAGAGTTGGAAGAGACCTCCAAGGGCCATCCAGTCCAACCCCCTGCCATGCAGGAACCCCCATCACAATATTTCTGACCGATGGCCATCCAGCCTCAGCTTAAAACCTCCTCCAAAGAAGGAGACTCCACCACCCTCCTTTGGGGCAGCATCTTATTCCACTGCCGAACAGCTCTGACTGTCAGGAAGTTCTTCCTAATGTTCAAATGCAATCTCTTTTCCTGTAGTTTGAAATCATTGCCCCGAGTCCTAGTCTCTGAAGCCACGGAGAACTAGCTAGTCCCCTTTCGATGTGACATCCTTTCAGATATTTAAACATAGCTTTAAGCCTCTGCTTAAAAACCTCCAAAGAAGGAGACTCCCCCCCCCCTTGGTGGCAGCAGATTATTCCACTGCCGGATAGCTCTGTCATGAAGTTTTAAAACATATTGTTGTATGCTGCCCAGAGAAAACTTGGTTGGGGGGCGGAGGGGGGGCTAAAAATTCTGTAAATAAAAATAAGTAAGTAAGTAAGTAAGTAAGTAAGTAAGTAAGTAAGATCAGAGTCATAAGAACATAAGAACCTAAGAAGAGCCCTGCTGGATCAGGCCAAAGGCCCATCTAGTCCAGCTTCCTGTATCTCACAGTGGCCCCACCAGATGCCTCTGGGAGCACACGAGACTAGATCTCTGTCTCCTGATAGTCCACTCCCCTGCATCTGGCCCTGGAAGGACCCTGGTTTTAAGCCTGGAGGTGACACACATCTCCATCATGGTTTGTCACCTGGGATGGACTTCTCCTCCAGTCCTTCTGGGTGCAATTCAGAAAATGCCCCAGTTCCCCTCATCTTGAGGCTTCTGTTCTGGTGGAATACGGCTCCCCCGAGGAAGGGAGAGGCAGATTCTCTTGCTACCGGCGGACCCTTCAGGAAAAAGAAGGCGGAAGAGCCACCGTGGGGCAGCAGCGTACTGTGGGGCAAATGTCCCGCTTCCCTCAGAGCCTTGTGGGAGGACCTGCGTTTGGAATGCACACCTTGGCGCCTGCCTCCCGCCCGGAGAGGCCCTTCCCGGCTCACCGCCAACGCTTGTCGGACTAATTAGGGCAGAGCGCGCCTCTAATGAGCCCATCATTAAGCCGTTCCCCTCGTGCGTGTTGGGGGGGCAAGGTCCGAGCAGGGCTGTGCTGTCATGAGCGGCGCCGCTGGGCCAGGGAAGGATGGAGTGGGACTTCCCCGGAGGCGCAGGGAGCATCGCTCAATGGCCGTTAACTCGACGGCACGCTGGTCCAAGGCTGTCAAGGCTATACCCACACACACACACACACACACACACACACTGTGTGTGCGGTTGGATTTGCGAGACCCAGAAGCAAACGAGAGGGGGGGGTTTAACGGCCTGAGTCTCCACTTGCCCTACCTCACCGCACTGTTGTGGGGAGAAAGCGGGCCGGACGTAACCCTCGAGGTTCGGGTCGAAACGGAACATATTATGAAATACAGAGTTAAACAGGCAAGGGAGGGAAGGTGTCCGATGGATAAGAGAGGAAAGGAGTCAGCCATGAAATGGGTGAGGATTTTAAAACCACTGTTCCTTAACGTACTCCAACTTAGCGAGAGCGCGAGCTTCGGATCCTCGACAACATTCCCTTTAGTCACCTCCACCACCCACGGCACCCAAGTTGTACTGTGATCAAAACCCAAAGTGTGCTCCCCCACACCCCCGGTCTCCCGAGAGGGGTCTTTGCTCGTTTCACAGGCCCGTCTTTCTTTAAAAGCCAGTGTTGACCATCTATCGCTGGGAAGCCGACAGGCAGAGAAAACGAGACCGCAGTGGGGTGGCTCCCGGCGCCCTGAAAAAGGCAGAGAGGGGTAATCCGGAATGGGGGGGGGGTCAGCAGTCCTTGGTTGGGGGGGGCAGGAGGGGAAAGTTGGCAAAGGTTTCGAAGAGCCCGTCACTTCACTAGTGTAGACAACTCCTGTGCCTTATCCCTGGTTTTCACGGAGGGGAAAGAGCGCCTCTCAAAAGGTCTCTCTCACACATACCCAAAAAGAGAGAGAGAGAGAGAGAGAGAGTTCACAGCCAATTTTTGTGTGCTTGAATTTAGGAACATTTATGAAAGAGAGAGAGAGAGAGAGAGAGAGAGGTGTTACAAGCCAGTTTGGCATTTTAGAAAAGCTACTGTTTCCCTGATCAGACATCCCCTGAAAATAAGACCTACATCCAGTTTTGCCTCTCCCTGAAATATAAGGCATCCCTTGAAAATAAGACCTAGCGCATCTTTGGGAGCAAAAATTAATATAAGACACTGTCTTATTTTCGGGGAAACAGGGTACCTCTATGCCAGAGGTTCCCAACTTTGGGTCCCCAGATGTCCTTGGACTCAAACACCCAGAAGCCTTTGCCCACCAGCGTGGATGGGGAACCACGGATCTGAGCCATGGAGAGATTTCGCCCCACGGGGGTGGGGTGGGGGTCGGGGCGGCTCAGGCCAGGAGGCCGGAGGCGGCCATCATTTCTCGCCAAGCCGACGCAAGCCGGACTCCTGACAAACGGAGCCCCGTGTTATGATGCCAGGAAGGAGAAAGATGAATTCGGGAGGGGGCGCAGCAGCAGCAGCAGCAGCATAACCACCGGGGTGAAAAGGGGTGGAAGAGGGAGATGGGGGGCGGTGGCGGGGGGGCTTCCTTTCCGCTCTCCCAGCGTCCGTCTGCCCCAGACAGCTTTGCAAACATTTCTCTCCCCGTCGCCCGCTTGCTCGGTAATTTCACGCTACAGCGCCCGACAACGTTGGGCCCCCGGCGCCTCCATCTGAAGCCGCCTATTCCTCCAACGCCACTTTTTTTTTTTGGCGAACACACGGCTGAGCCCCAAACAGATTTCAACATTAGAGCAGCTGCCTGGATGGCCCCCCAACGACTCCAGGCCCCCTCGCCAGGATTCCCGCGACAAAAGCCATCGCTTTCTCTCGTCCCTGACAAAACGAGGAGGCAAGGGAAGCCGCCGGGTCAATGGGGGTCCTGTACCTGTGCTCTCCCTCCCCCCCCCAAAAAAAACGGTTTGCACTGGTCGCTTAAAAAGAAAAACCCGGAAATACAGACACACGTGAGACGCAAGCCTCGTTCGGAACCCGGATCTTGGTTGGATCTGCATATCCCACTGAGTCCCCGAATATCTGCTGACTTCTTGGATCAAAATACGCAGGCACCTTAAAATACTTCTATTTCATTATTTGGGGAGCCTCCCCCCTGAAACTTTGTATCCCCAAAATGAGGGTAAAAATTTGGACAGGGAGGGGGGGGACTGAACCCCACGCATTACCTTTAAGATCCAGGTCTGTTTAGGTTTAAGAGCCTTTCTTGAGAAGCCAGCTCCAGCCACGGTGACACACGCCCTAGTGACGTCCCGGCTGGACTACTGTAATGCGCTCGATGTGGGGCTACGGATGGAAAGTTTCAGGAAACTTCAACGGGTCCAAAATGCAGCAGCCAGACTGCTGACCGGGGCAGGGTACAGAGATCACATTACACCCCTATTAAAACAGCTCCACTGGCTGCCAATCTGCTATCGGGCCCAATTCAAGAAGGTGCTGACTTTGACCTACAAAGCACTGGACGACCTGGGTCCTAGCTGCCTCAAAGATCAAATCTCACAGGATGAACCGGCTCGGGGGTTAAGGTCATCCAGGAGAGGACCGCCTCTCCATCCTGCCACCCTCACAGGTACATCTCGTGGGAACCCATGAAAGGGCCTTCTCGGCTGCTGCGCCCAGACTCTGGAACTCCCTCCCACTGGAGGCCAGGACTGCCTCATCTCTGCTGTCTTTCCGGAAACAGGCAAAGACCTTCCTCTTCAGGCAAGTTTTCCCTGAATGATGGTCTACCATCATTTGTCTTTTCTATGAACTCTATAGGTTCACATAGACTTTGTGTTTATAACTACTTATAACCATGTTGCTTTAATGTAATGTTGTCTAATAATGCTGCAACAGACATAAGTCTATGTCCCTCAATTTCTTGTTTCCTCAATTCCTTGTTCTCAAATACTTGAACATGTCTTAACTGTACTGGGCTGTATATTATCCCTCATTACTGTAAGCCGCTTTGGGGTCCTTTCCCAAGGAGAAAGGCGGGGTAAAAATACTCTAAAATAAATAAATAAATATACAGTATATGTAGGTTTTGGAGTTTAAAAGTACATTGTTCATCAATGCCACTGATTAATTCTGGGCAGCCGGAAGAGAGAGGAAACTGGATCCAGAAAGGGGTCCAGCTGCTTTTGGGGGAACTGTGATCAAGCCCCCCCCTCAGCCCTCGGAAGCTTGGGGGTTGGCTTTTGGCACCGGGAACGGTGAGCAGGTTTACCAATGATTCATTAAACCAAAGTCCCACAAGGCCTGCTGACTCCTTACCTTGGTCGTCTGCCTCGTCCCCCACCCGGTCCTTGGCCCGAGGAAAAGAAAACGGGGTGGTGGTGGTGGTGGTGGCAGGGCCCCTTTTGGAAACTGGGAGGAACGAGGAGCCCACTTTGGAAATCAACCTTTCCCTGGATTTCACGCTGAAACTTGGCCGAAGTCCCCAAACCCGGAAGCAGCAGGAAGAATTGAAGCGCCATTTTGGGGGTGGGGGAGCCACTCTGTCTCGATTTATGATTTTTTTCCCCTTTGACGTGAGGTTCTTAAGAACGGCCAGAATGATTCAGAGAGAAGGGGAAGGGGATGGGCAGCGGGTTCGCCAGGGCGCTGACGCACCGGGAAGAGAGCCCGCCCCGGGGAAGCTGCCGCGACCCGGCCGCCTCCCTCTTTCACTGGGGACCAGTGTGACCCCTCGTGCCGCGGCCACTCACCTGGGTGGCCATCTTGCCGTAGTCAATCCAGCGCAGCGTGGCGAAGTTGGTGGACTCGGCGCAGTTGAAGCCGTGGTTGAACCCCGCGTGGTACCCGTAGGGGAAGGTGATCATGAATTCTCCCGCTTCCTGGGTAATCTGGAGAGAGGAGAGAGGGGGTGTCACAGGCCAGCGGGCAGAAGGATGCGTCCCATGGGTTCACGGGCCCTCTGGGCATATGCCCGGGGGGGGCAATCGCTAACCCTTCCGGCAACAGGGTTTCCTGTATAATAAGATTCCCAGGAGAAACAACTGACTGCGGAAGGGAAGAAATGCAAAGGCACACGGCCCTCCTTTTTCCATTTGTGGTGGGAATGTAAAACAATACAAAGATTTTGGAAATGTATTTTTAAAGAACTAAGTGACATACTAGAAATGAACATAGAGCCCAATTCTGAAATTGTTTTGTTATCAATATTTGTAGATCATAATTATGATTCTAAAACTAAAGAGTTGATTACAAATTTGTTGACTGCGGCTAGATTAATAATGGCTAGAAACTGGAAATCTAAATATGAACTATGCTTAGATGAATGGTACAATGAAATATGGAATATTGCTTTAAATGATAAATTGACATGTTCTTTAAAGATAAAAAAGGAGAGTTAAAAAGAGATATTTTCTATGATTTATTGAATATGTGCTTGTACGAGATAAGGGTATAGGCTTCCGTGCAACAATCGATTTTGTTCTGGAGGGGAGGATAATGACTGTAAATAAGAAGAGTGATCCTGTTGGTGAAGGGGTGCACTGTTGTTGATGTTTTTTTTTTGTAATTTGTATAAATAATTTTATTAATAAAAATTATGAAAACAAGAGGAAGGGCAGAAATGCAAACGCACACGGCCCCTGGGCCTGCTCCAGGCCTTCAATGCATCCAGGAGACTCGGAAGGAGGGTCGCAGTCAGGAAACCGTCCACTTAAGACCTGCCAGGTCCCCTCGGGGCAGCAGCAAGCGTTGGGTCCTAGTTTTGAGGCGTGCTGGACCCGGCTTAGCTTCCGAAACCAGGCAAGGCGGGGAAAACCCCTGGCCACCAGAATCCAAAGCCAGCGCCATCTCTCCAACCAGCAAGCAAGGGCTGTGCTCTTTTAAGCTTTCCCCTTTAATGACTGCCTATCAGACTAGGTTGTTGTTGTTGTTGTTGTTGTTGTTGTTGTTGTTAAAGGGCTTGTTGTGCCTTAATGCTCTGACTGCCTCTTTGGCATCCCTTTTGTTTACCATTTTTGAGCAGCATTTGTTTCCTTCATATTATAATGGTTGTTTACTTATCCTTCTCAGTGTTTAACAGAAGAACACAAGAACCTAAGAAGAGGCCCTGCTGGATCAGGCCAAAGGCCCATCTAGTCCAGCTTCCTGGATCTCACATTGTGGCCCCACCAGATGCCTCTGGGAGCGCATGAGACTCCATCTCTGTCCCCTGATAGTCCACTCCCCTGCCTCTGGCCCTTGAAGGACCCCGGTTTTAAGCCTGGAGATGACACACATCTCCATCATGGTTTGTCACCTGGGATGATGGACTTTTCCTCCAGGAATCTGTCCAATCCCCCTTTTGAAGGCATTCAGGCCAGAGGCCATCACCACCTCCTGTGGCAGGAAGTTCCACAGACTAACCACACGCTGGGTAAAAAAAAATATTTTCTTTGGTCTGTTCTCACTCTCACTGAATTTTGAATGTGGTCTTTTAAGGACCGTGTGTCCCTTTAAAGGGGTGAAACTGTTTTTAATCCACAAAAACAATTCAGTTAAGAGGAGGGGGTGTTATAAAAGAGGACAGCAGCAAAACCCACACTGACGGGCTGCTGCTGCTGCTGGTGGTGGTGGGGGATAAAATACCAAGGAGCTTTCCGTCTCCTTTGAAGACAAAATCCTTCCAAGAAGATGCTTACGGGGAGAACAAATGGCAATTTCTTCTCTCTCTCTCTCTCTCTCTCTCTCTTTCTCACACTCACACACACACACACACACACACACACACACACACACACACACACACACACACACACGAAATGCACACTGGACCACAAGCCACGCGGACGCTTCTCCCCAAGAAACGGTGACCAGGCTGAGAGTGGTGTGCCAAGGGGCTATCCTCACACACACACACACACACACACACACACACACACACACACACACCGCAGCTGACAGGTAGGTGAGCAAAGGAAGCGCTGGTGCGCTGGTGCTCCAACCTGTTAATAAATCAAAAGCGACGCCCGCAGATGCTTAAATGAAGCAGATGGAGAGATTATGCTCCTGTCAGAGGATTTCCATCCACACACACCAGTCTTCCTTCCCAAACGCCAGGGCGCCCATCCTTTGCCACATCAGGGCTGTCGATGTGATCCCGCCGATAAATTAAGGAATAAAAGGGGAGGGGGAGAGATTGAGAGAGAGAGACTGCTTTGCCTGATTGATAACCCAGGGAAGAAAAGTAATAACTGTTGAGGAATAGCCAGCGCCAGCTGCCACTCACTGCACGCACACACGCACACACAGGCACGCGCGCACGCGTGTGCACGCACACACGCACACAACACGCAAAGCCCCCAACTGTACTGACTTCTCCAAGGCCGCTGCGAGACGAGGAGAGAAATCAATAGCGGATTGCAGAAATACACATTTTTAATTATTAAAAAGCTTCGTGGGCATCGATCCAATTTTTTCCCCTTAGGAGAAAAGAGAGAAAGAGGGCGACGGAGATTTACAAACTGCCCCGGGAGGACGGGGGGGGGGCGTTGGCCCGGTGGGAAGCGGGCCAGGAACGGGGTGTGTGGGATGAAGGGGGCTCCCCGAGGCCATCCTGAGGACCGGGAAAAGGGCAGGGGAAAAGGTGCCACTGGGGTTTGGATCGCGGCAACGTGTGGACCCGGTGGGGGGCTTCCTCTTCAGAGCCTTTGTTCTCGCAAGGAATGCCTTTGTTACGCTCAGAGAAAAACTCTCAAGCCCACTTGACGGGGGTCTGGCCAAGCCGGGAATAATGCCTTTTAAAAAACAGTTTAAGGCTGCCCCTCGGCATCCTGTCGAGTTTCACCAACCGGCCAGAACCAGGATGGTGGCTTCTCTGCTTCAAGGGCACTGGAATTGCCTGAAGCACAGGATGGGTTGCTCGCTTCTTTCTTAACAGACGGGGCCAGCCCTTCTGCACATACTGGAGCTGGGCGCTGGGGCCTGAACACGCCTCGGCTCTCAGTGGGGAAAGACCCGAGATGCGTATCTTTTGCCTCGTGGCGCAGTGCGGCGGCGACTGTGCTCATGACCTGGAGTTCGATCCCAGGGAGACGGGCTTGAGGTTCGCTCCGCCTTCTATCTTTTCGAGATCAGAAAATTGAGTAAAGTAGGACCCCGGGATCTGCTGGGGACTGGTTCCAGGCCTTCCCGTGGATAATGAAAACCGTGGATAAGAGAGAACGCCTGCCCACCCCCCACCCCCGAACTGCTGTTTCCTGACAGTAGCTTGCTCGATGACTGCTGTTTTGAGACAGTGGCTTGCTTTACAGCTGCTATTGGTGACAACAGCTTGCTTTACAGCTTGCTTTGTGGCTGCTGAATTATTTAATGTTTTCCTCTGCCAACCGTGGATAACTGAATCCGTGGATAATGAATCAGTGGATACAGGGGTCCTACTGTACCAAGCTCATTGGGGGGGGGGTTGCAATGCGTAGCTTGCACAATCAAATTGTAAACCACCCAGAAAGAGCGCTCTAAGCGCAATGGGGGCCTATAAGCAGCGTGCTTGGCTTCGGCGTGAATTTCAGATGCCTTACGTCCCCGTGCACTCTCTGAGCAGGAGCTGAGGCACCTGGCCACGCTCCTTGAAACCCCAACCGCAGCATCTCCCGCCTCCCCGGGAAGAATGCAAAATGTAGAGGCTACGTTTCAACAGGGTAAGCGGTGGGGAAGAGGATGCTGACCCAGCGCGGAAGCTCGCTGCCTGACGCCAATGGCCTCCGAGGTAGGGAGTGATGGGCTTTTAAAAAGTCTTTTTCCCCCCCTGCTGCTGCTGCCTAGTCATTTCCCTGGGACGCCCTTGAAATGCTGACGGCTGCCTTCCCGTTCCGTCGGAAGCTGGGCCCACCGGCCTTCGAAGGAAAGCTCTTGAGTCTTCGGGCAGCTTCTCAGGTAGACAACTTGGGAGAGGCGGCTCTCGCTCTCGGCGTGCCCCGGACCCTCCCCACGGTGCAAAAAAAAAGGCTGCCAACTGACCGGACGCCTGCACCCTTGGCCAACGTTGCCCCGGGAGGGAGGGAGAGGATGGCGGAGGTTGGGTGGGGGTGGGGAAATCCCACCAACGTGGTGAGATCCTGGTGCAGACACGGGCGGGGGGAAGCGTCAAAGAGACCCCCTCGTGCTCAAGACTTCTCTCCTTCGCCCGCTGCGAACAGGCTGCCTTTCGGGGCTGTCTGATGCCGCAGAGTTGAAAAAGGGAGAAAACATCCTTCCTCCCACCCCCCCGTTTGAAACGAGAGCAAAGGAGGGGAGGACTAAAAGGACCCTTTTAAGTACAAAGAAGAGCGGCTGGATAAAAAAACCCAGGGCTCCGTGATGGAAGCTGAAAACCATCTTTCTTCACACCACCCGGGAAGAACCTCACTCCTGATAAGAAGAGAGCTACGCCAGGGTTTTGTAATTTTTTTTTTAACAATGCAATGATGTGCTCAAGCCAGCTAGCTGCACGCTTGTGGGGTGGGGTGGGGTGGCACACGTCTCAAGCGTGGAGAGTGTGAAATCGGCAAGGGAAGGCAGACGGGAGAGGGTGCGGCTCCGCAGAAGGGCAAGGGCCCCCACTGGGACAGCACATCCGGGGGGGGGAATCATCTGGGGATCCCCCCCCAAGGACGGATCTGACACCATCCAGGCCACCGAGGGGGAAGGGTCTTGTCTGCTTCGGAGATCTGCCCACCAGATGAGGCTCATCGGGCCTGCTGTGGCACTCAAGCTCAGAGCGGGACTGGAAAAGGTGCAGAAGAGAGCGACTAAAAGGATTCCTGGGCTGGGGGAACCTCCCTGATGAGGAAAGGCTAAAACATCGGGGGCTCTTTAGTCTGGAAAAAAAGGCGCCTGAGGGGGGATATGATTGAAACATACAAAATAATGCAGGGCATGAGTCAAGTGGAGACAGGGACGCTCTTCTCCCTCTCACCAAATTCCAGAACTAGGGGGGACATCCTCTCAAATTGAGCGCGGGGAGAGTAAGAACAGACAAAAGAAAATATCTTTTCACCCAGCATGTTGTTAGTCTGTGGAACTCCCTGCCACAGGAGGTGGTGATGGCATCTGGCCTGGATGCCTTCAAAAGGGGGATTGGACAGATTCCTGGAGGAGAAGTCCATAATCACAGGTGACAAACCATGATGGAGATGTGTCATCTCCAGGCTTAAAACTGGGGTCCTTCAAGGGCCAGAGGCAGGGGAGTGGACTATCGGGAGACAGAGATCTAGTCTTGGGTGCTCCCAGAAGCATCTGGTGGGGCCACTGTGAGATACACAGGAAGCTGGACTAGAGGGGCCTTTCTTGGCCTGATCCAGCATGATGGCTCTTCTTCTGAGGTTCTTGGGTGTTTTGTGGCACTGCAGTGGTCCTCGGGGTCAGGAAGGGACAAGGCCCCTTCCCACCTGGGCCAAAAAGACTACCACGCCGGCTGGGATGTTGTCTCTGTTCTTGGAAGCCTACTCCCCGCGGGGACCTGGGTCAGACATTTATCCCACATCTCCTGGGATGCAACAGGGGGCATCCGGGACGCTCCATCTTTAGGCATGCGTTCCCCACACCACCGTCACAAAGGACCGTGGTTCAGCATTTCACAACGGGCTGCAGCCTTTGGAAGGCAGGAAAAAGGAAGCGGCCCTTGGAGAAGCAAAAAGGAACCAATTTGCCACCCTGCCAAGCACACACAGACGGGGGGGGGGGAGAGGTATTTATATTTATTTATTTTTGCATTTGTATACTGCGACCAATTTCCCCAAAGGGAACTCTGGGCCATTATATTTGAAAGCAGACAGTAGTTCTGCCTGAAAGGTGTATTGATTCTCGTTTCATGCCTACACATATATATATCTCTCTCTCTCTCTCTCTCTCTCTCTCTCTCTCTCTCTCTCTCTCTCTCTCTCTCTCTCTCTCTCTCTCTCTCCTTTCTCATGGACCGGTTGAGCT